>CM047810.1:106042322-106537425 GCA_026214975.1 Gentiana macrophylla
TGACATTCAACCACTTTATTAATCCGTATGAAAACATCTAGGCGAAGATAGTACCGTAATTTTTTATATACCTAAAATTACTGACTGAAATTCGGTCGATAAACTAATCAACATTCTGCCTCGGTCGTTAAGCCAATCGACGGGCCTAGTGAATCGCCATTTGACGCTTAATTGACTATATTTGTATGGTTGGGTGGACTGGATTAAAACAACGAACTGTGTTGAACTGATTTATATAAGATTTTTAGTATATCGAAAATAAAAACCGAGAGTGCTGCGCCCACCCAAGCCTGGCTCTAGGTCCGTCCATGAATCACCGCGTAAAAAAAATGTATCTGCTCATGAACTTAAAGACAACAAACTACTAAGCAGGCCCCACCTCTCCTGTTTGTATTTTGAAATTTTCTCCCCTCTTTCTCTCCCTAAAAAGAGACGTTAAACGTCGTTTGTCCTTTGAACAAAGCAAAAAAAGACGTTAGACCTTTTTAAAACCTACTTTTGTAATCAAGTGGGTGTTAAGATATTATTTTTTCCTAAACATACATTTTTCTGCTAAATATAATAAATAGGAATAAAAATATTACCACACATATTCTGAGCATGGCAATATTATAACTCCATACATACTTATTAATTATTATAGACACATCTAATGCACATCCGCCCAAATCGTAATTATCATGATTTTAATTATTGGGTGCGCCACTTCTAAAATATTTTTTTTTTTAAAACTACAAATGACATTTTATTTATTTTTACCCGTCGAATCTCATATCTATAATTACGTACGCAGGTAAATATACAAATATATGCGTAATAGAAAAATTGATAAATTTCCACCCATCATAAAATTCCCGCATCGCCCCGCTTTTTAATCCGAAATATCCTGTTTAAATAATAAAAAAAAAAAAATAAAATATTTCGTTTCCGTAAAATAAAAATAAAAATACATTGCAACTCCTTTACATAAAAATATAGTTTTATATTTCAACAATTTAGATCGAATAGCTATAAACTTGAGAATACTTAAAAGATATCACATTTTCGAAAGTTATCCAAAATACACCACTTAATTTGAACTTCAGATTAACTAAGTCAAATTTGTTCTGAAAACTCCGAATATGACTCAATTTGAATTAGGATAAATTTATTTTTCACTTATTTACTACTTCACTACATTAATGAATATTTGTTCGACTCATATTGTTCGTTGTGCAGACACCAACGCCAGTGGCCAAAATAATTTTATTTTTCATGCGTTCTAAGATTTAACACTTTTTATATCCGACTAATCAACTGACAATCATGTGTTCTCACTAAAAAATCATGCGTAAGTTTAATTTTTGTGGAGTAGTAAGTGAGTCGTAAAGTAGTAAATAAGAAATTCCAAATAAATCCCTAAATTTATTTCTATGACTCATATTCGGTCAAAATAATTTTATTTTTCTGCTTAAAGCATCCGACTAATCAACTGGTCCGACTAATCCGAAGTTTAGTCCGGATCGTGCTTCCAGAGTCCGACTATTACTCAGAGGTAAAGCATGACCAAGAACATGACGCCTCAGAGTAGAATCGAACCAGTGACCTCCCTAATTATTCTCAAGTCACTTACCTCTTGAGCCAAAATACTTGGCTCAGTCACAATATTTTTGTTCTTAAGAAAACTCTCTCCAATAATCTCTTCAATTTTTAAGAAAGAGTAATGATAGAGTTACTTCATCAATTCTACATTATTTTTATACCAACATAATTTTTTGGTTGTGATTTTTTCAATTTTTTTTAATCTTTTAAAAAGTGAAACAACGCATGGTGATTTGATAATAACAGTAAAATCATGTAGACTTTGCAAAAATACTATTTCAAATCCTAAAGAAAATACACATCAAATGAATTATTTTATCCTTTTTTCCCTAAAATCTTTTTTATTGTTGACTAAAAATTTCCCTAAAAATAGCTTTTTCTAAGTTATTGTTGAATAAAAAAATGAAAATAAAAAATAGGCTCACTCTAAATTTCAAATGGTTTTAAAAATAAAAATAAAAACATTTTCATGTGTCCGTTCATGTTATCACCCCTAGAAGAACATGACGAGTTTGAATAAACGAATGGAGTTAACCTCATACAACACTATCTCATAGGAACAGTTCTCATCTGTCACTTTCGCATTCTCTCTCCTTCTTTGCTTCTCTTGTTCATTCTTTTACTCCAATTCAATTCCCCATCTTGTTTTTCATACATTTTTCTCAGAGCCCAGAAGCTTTTGATGTGTAACCAAGCTCTACAGCAGATCCTGTAAGCTTTTTGAGTCGATGTAAGTTAGTATATCCTGGTTTTGAGCTTTTTTTCTGCTGATTTTTGGGCTTGATAGCATCTTTGCTGTTATGGGATTTGATAATTCAGTGTTTTTGTAAAACCTTCTGTGCTCAGTGTTGAGCTAAAACTGCCGATCACGTTTGATGTTTCTGGGATTGGTGCAAAATGATTGATTAAGTTTGATTCTTGAATTTTGAAATTCAATGCTTTCTGTTGGGGTAGATAGAAGAGATCTAAAACGAAAAGGATGCTAAAGTTTGAATCTTGAATATCTCTTCCACACACAAAATTAAAATAAAAATTAGGAATAAAAGAAAGATAGTATCTTGAAGCCTAATTCAAAAGTTCTTTCCTTTCTGATATACAATAGATTTATTCTTCTGCAGTTTTCATTACTAATGACTTGCATTTTTAGGATAGATAAGCTTTTTGTTGTTGCTAAGGTAAGTAATCAGATGATTTCTCTGGAAGACAGTAGGATCATGGCCTATAAATAGCAATGTTGAATGTTTGCTTATGTTCATGTTAAAACTAATGGTTAATGAACAAGAATACACTCATCTGAAAGAGTTAATACATGCATTACATTAAAAAAAAAAAAAAAGCTTAATTTGTTCCCATGAAATCCATTGATACAGGGAACTGAAGATGAAGGGACATACTAGGTTTTTCTTGGCTATCTCATTTGATGATTTCCACCTACATAGCTATTTGATGGTTGACTTATTAGCTAGTTGATGCCGAAGACTCTTCACCCGCCCCCCTGTATGATATTTCCCCTTAGATAAATCATTATGTGTTTACGATGTTTTTCAACGTTTTGCGTTATTTGGTTTCGTTTTGCAATAGAGATGTCACAATTGATTGCTGCAACGAAAAGGGATTGACCAAATAGTGGTGTCATTTGATGCTTTTCAACTGATTGCATAATATATCAAATGGAGGGGCAAACCAATTCGATTAGATGCATTCACCGCTATATATTCTAAGCCTCATCAGTATCATTTTCAAATTTCAAGTGTTTTCTAGCTTGATCAAACAGTCAAAAGCTTGAACCAAACGACTCAATTGTATCGCGTGAGAGATTTTCATTCATTCTCTATGTGTCACATTGTTGAATTGGAGAGAAACATCTCTTAAAAAGACTCTGTTTTGTTTTCGTGTCTAGGAATTCATTCAAATTTTTTCCCATTCCCTCCATAGTTTCTCTACATTATGAATTGACAGATTTCTCGAGAAGATTATGAATGTTCAAATGTGACGTTTCTTAGAATTTAATGATTTCCATGGTATAAGAATAGCCTTTTATGTTTCAAAAGAAGATCGATATTCTGCAGAGGTGACTCATTCGTTTTGCATTTGATTCATTCTGGCCTATAGAGTTGATATGAACTAGGAAATGCATTGAACTACATTAAGTCATGAGATAACGTGATAATGTTTGTCATCAAAATTCTCGTTAGGTGCTGAAGTGCACGCGGATTCGAGAACTGCAAATGATCAGCATTCAGCATTCTGAATCTTGAAGGAGAAAGAAAAGAGTAGACATATTTTTCGGTGGCTCAGTTAAAAAGAAGCAAGTGCAAAGTGTTCCGAAATCTTTTGAATCTCGGGGGGCTTTTCTTCCTCTAGCAAACTTTTGGTGATTCGTGGGTTTCTACCACTTTTATGCATGGGGGCTGAAAAACATGATTCGAAGGCTGGGTTGCTTCAACTGTTTGGTTGGAATGCAAAATCACGCAAGAAATCGCATTCTACCAAGTCTACCGTACCTGGTAAACGGCACTTTTGACTTTTGCATGTGTGTGTGTGTGTGTGTATAGTACTGATTCTGGAATGAAAATGTTTTCTTTCCTTGTATTTCATGTAGAGTTATCAAAGCAGAAACGGAGATGTGATGGAAGTTTGCCTATGACTCTGCTGCATCTGGTGAGGATATCACTCACTGATATCTATATATTAAGATTGAATACTTTACTCTCTTCCCTTTGTGGAAAAAAGAACATTTCCTCACATTTCTTGTATTTTTCGGGTTGTTCGTGATACGTAGGTGGATGAAGATGATATTCTTTCTGGATCAAGTATGAAGGAAAGTAGTGATTTCAGTTGTGCATCATCAGTGACTGATGAAGAATTTAGTGTACCTAAAGGACCTAACATAGTTGCAAGGCTTATGGGATTAGATTCTTTACCGACACGGGATGTTTCGAGACTCGTTCGATAACATATTTCGACACTCACTCCTTGCAAGATTATAATCACCATCCTCAAAAGCTTGAAAACCGACGAGATTATCATCTGATCTCTTCAGGAAACTTGCATGTAAAAATGGAGGAAGGGATTAATAGAAATTTCTTGGAGAAAAGCATCAGAAGTTGTCAAACATGCCTATAAAGAAATTTCAGACCGAAAAGTTACCACCGAAATCGGCTAAATCGATTCCCATTACTCATCATAAGCTGTTATCACCTATTAAAAGTGCTAATTATATTCCTTCTGACGATGCTGCTCGTATTATGGAAGCCGCTGCTAGGATCACGCGTCCTACAACTACTACTACTAATCCAAAGCTTCCTCCTATTCTTGCACAGAAAGAAAAAGAGGTTCTTGATGTGGCTGCTGATGTTCAGAAACCATGGAAGCTTCCAGAAACATCTTGTCGGGGTCGTGATTCTAATGCCCTTAAGCAATTTAAAGGTGAATCCATGAGTAAAAGTTGGAATGGATCTAACGATAAAACATCGGTGAAGGGATCTGTTGAATCCGGAGAATGTTCAACTAGTGCAAAAGGCAAAGCAAAATCCATCTCCTTAGCTTTACAAGCCAAAGCTAATGTCCAAAAAAGAGTAGGCTTATCATCTTCTTCAAGAGGGAGTAAAAGTTCGGTTGCCCGTGAATCGAACGAACTCATCTCGGGTGAACATGGTACTACCCAGAAAGGCACAAGAAAGAAACCATCTTCACTCGGTTCATCTAACGTGCTTCGACAGAACAATCAAAAACAGAATAGTTATGGTGGTGGTGATAGCAGAAAGATGTCCTGTAAACAACATGGAGAAGATTCTTTGAATGCACGATATACGTGTCCAACTAAAAGTGCAGAAAATAAGGTTGTCAGAAGATCAGCCTCAGATGTAATGGATGGTAGAAATGAAGGCACACATTCAAATTCAAGAACGACATCTCGTAAGAAACGGTCAACAGAGAGAAATTTTCATGGTGACCAAGCTGTTATAAATGATGATACCAAGAATGAGAAGCCCGTACAATCTCAACCTAATAAAAGTCAAGGAACAGAGGTTATTTCTTTCACATTCACATCTCCAATGTCGAAATCCTACCGTGATCGTGACCCTGAATTGCATGCAAAGAATACGGGCTCGGGTGATCTTAGAAGTTTTAAAAGTCATGAGTTTTCAGTAATGGAAGGCAATTCAATAGGTAGTGATGATTTGAGCACTTTATTGGACCAAAAGCTAAGAGAATTAACTCGTGGGCTCGTAACTTCAGTAGACAATAATGCAGGGAAGGGGGAAACTTCTTCATCAAGTAATCACGGCTTGACTTGTGAAACTAAATTAAAGCAGACAGATGGGATTGCTAGTAGCTTTAGTCCAGTCTTTCCATCCGAAGATTTTCAGAGTTTCTTAATGAAACACAAAATTCAGGTACATATCAAAAGCTCTTTTACACACATCGGATGCTATTTTGATCGAATGCAGTAAATAGAGCTAGCCCTTTTTCTAATGATTATCTTACAAAGCAAAACTGTTCCTCGTTTCTCAGGGATTGAATCAAGAAGTAAAAAAGTATAACAATGAAGCAAAAACAGTTGTTGAATATCGAACTCCAAGCCCGGTTTCTGTTCTTGAGCATTCTTGTTTGGAAGAAAGCTGCAATTCCTCTGATACAGTTGATTCGTCCGTTGCAGTAGGTACGATCACTGTTTTCAAGATTTCTAATTTCACAGAATCTCTATTCAAAGTGAAATGCATCAGAATTCTGTAGTGTATAATTTGAGTAGTACAGAGTCTAAAGATAAAGATTCCGTCTTTTACAAATCTTTGTAGAGGTTCTGCTGCAGATTGCTTTTTTTTTTTTGGTGAATGTGAATGATTTAAATCTCTATATTTTACATATTTACACTGTTTTACATTAACTTAGCATTATTGAATAAATTACAGAGAGTGAACAAAGCTCATGTACACAACAAGCTCAAGAAGCTAGGTTCATTCCATTGGAGTCTGCTGATGTAGAGTTTCTACACTCATTTTCTTCCCTTTCTACCCCTGGTGTTCCCGCAAAGCATACGCTCACTCCGTCTTTTATTGACCCTTCGTTGTCCACACAGTTGGAACTGGAATACGTAAAGAAAATAGTCCACAACCTCGGCTTGATGTTTGAGGATTTTGCAGCAGGCAAGACTTCAAGAATCATAAGCCCACAACTTTTCATTCAGTTAGAATGCCAAAACGACTTCAAGAACGGACACCTACCCGTGTCAAGACGAAAACTGCTATTCGATTTCGTGGCTGAGTATTTAGACGACAGATGTAGGCGGCATATTGGAGGAGGATACGAAGCATGGTTTGAAGGCATGGTATTGATGAAACACGAAAAGAGATTAGCAGAGCACATTTTGAAGGAAATTTCGAGGTTGAATGTGATGGGTGATTGTATGGTTGATGAACTAGTAGATAAAGATATGACCTACAAACATGGTTGTGGTAGATGGCTTGACTTTGAGATTGAATCATTTGAAGTGGGAATAGAGGTTGAAGATCAGATACTAAATGTGTTATTAGATGAAGTCATTGCTGACGTTATTCTGTAACCGGAATACTCCTCGGGTTTAATGTCACCGCCTTCATCGACGTAGTGGATAAAAGTTTTCTTTCTCGGGTTTTTGTGTAACGGTATGTGTGTGTTCTTTAATGGCATTGATTCATTTAGAAGCTTGAAAAATGAAGAGCTGCATGATAAATTTTAACAAAAACTTGTATTCTAGTTTTTAAAACCTCCAAATCCTGAATATCATTTTTGTTTAGCGACTCATTCTTGGTTTGTGTTGATTCGGTTTCGGATTCGAAACTTGAAAACCGTCACAGAATGCTTTGTTTTAGGGGGTCTTTACAGTGAACAGTTAAATACCGGAGCCTGTCTGGTTTTATGACCGGGTCACCGGTTTTCCTGATCCAACCTCCAGATCAGAGCCTGTCCCCTGATTTTATGATCAGGTCACCGGTTTTCCTGATCCAACCACCAGATCAGAGCTTGTACCCTATTATGATCGGGTCACCGGTTCTTCAAATCAGGTCGGTCAAGTTTCGATAACCATTATTAGCAGTACACAGCAGAATAGTATGTTATAACAATGGAGAAAAAGCAACATTGTTTCATTAGTACAGTACTATTTATATCTTTATAACATTCATAAGTAGAAAACATATAATTATATATATACTCATCAATAATGCATCAAAGCATTTAAAACCCACGTGGTTATCAACACGATAAGCCCGGAAACAGACAGAGGACTGCAAAACTTCCATGCATTGCCATAGTTGTCTTCTTGAACATGCTCAGCAACATTAAAGTCACCTGTTAAAACAAAGATTTCATTGATCATCATCGAAACGAACAATGCCAGATTGCTCTCCCCCCCCCCCCCCCCCACACACACACACACACTCGAATATGGTGTATGTTATAAGCATACCTTTAGTAGGGCCATCTTCACAACCAGTCTTGATAGTTTGTTTGACATCGAAAATGGTGGCCTCGTTGTAAAACTTGAAGTCTGACATTATACCTTGAATACAATCAAGTACGAAATGGGTCTCGGATACACATGGACCGGTGCAGTATTCATCGACGGATTGCTGGGGGACGTGAAGATCTCCGTTTGCAGACAATCGAAATGCTTCACTGCAGCTACTGTATATCTGTTTGTTTTCAATCATATTATAAATCCGAGTTATAGATATGCATATCTGAATCCCGTTAATGATCCTAAATATCCATTGCATATCTGTACCAAATCCGCTGCTTAATTCGTGTAAAAAAATAAAGAATCGAAAGAAGAAAGAGAAAATTTTACTTGCTTATCATCGAAACATTGGAGGGCTTTGGAGAATATATTATCTGCATCAGCATACCCCTTTCCATTACCATTTCCATTACCATTTCCATTTCCATTTTCAGGTTGATACTGATTTCCATTGTTACCTCCATTTCCATTTCCATTTCCATTTCCATTTCCAGGTTGATACTGATTTCCATTGTTACCTCCATTTCCATTTCCATTTCCATTTCCAGGCTGATATTGATTATTCGAACCCCCGGGAAGATATTGATTTGAGATTGCCCCTGCTGCACCTGCACCTGCTTGAGGGTTTTGAGCTATGCCTGCATTACATTTTAAAGAATGAGTTTTTCTTTGTACAGTATCATAAGCTGCAGCAGAATCTCTACTCATATCCGTAAAGTACAAAAATTCCAAATTATGTATTATTTGTACACAAATTGCAGATTTTCTGTTCAAATTACATGTTGTAGAGATGATGATACATTTTATTCTGAATAGAGATCTTATGTTTAAGTCTGTAAAATAGAAAATATGTTTAAAAAATGATCTGTAAAATACACAATCTCTAAATTTTGAATTACTTGTGGGGGCATAAAATACAGATTATTTATTCAAAATTACATGCCTTAGAGATTACAATACATTTCACTCCGAACACTGAAATAAAAATAAAAAAAACATTATTTTTAAGTCTGTAAAATAAATAATCGGTTAAAAAAAGAAAACTACAAACCAGCTTGAAATGAAGAAAGCAAGAAGAAGAAGACCAGAGCAGAAACAGAAGGCCAGTGGCTAAAGGAAATTGAGATAGCCATTTTGTGTTACTGAAAGATTCTTACAACATATGGATTATATAATTATATAATTATATAATATGAACCAAAATGGTCTTACCATAATCTACCAACTTAAATAATTTTTACACCCATTTAAGATTTTAGGTGGGAAAAAAAAAAGATATTCTAGAAGCAGCAAAACCATAAATTACAGTTTGCTTGTGAAGACTCATGTATTAGAATTAGATACAAGTAGGTTGGTTTTGTTTGTTAGTTTGCAAACTACTACTTTAGTGAAAAAAAAACTAGGATTACTTGTCCTTTGATACTAAAACAAAGCTTGTAAAATAAGGTTTTTCGTCCATTTTGTTCCACATTTTTTTTTTTACACTTGTATCATCAACGTTTCATCTTGACAATTTTACCATTTATCTATGCATTTTTTCTTTAACATTTACAGTCCAAAATCGGTATGATAAGGTATGATATGCTCTAACCGGTTTAAACTTATTGTTGGAATATCTATTATTACCTTATTTAGTATCTCTTATTTTTATTATTTATCTGTTGCGTTTCTTATAATGCCGAGTTTGTTAGGAGTTCTGTTTTTATTCAAATAAGGATATGAGAATAAAGTCAGTTAGATTTCAAACTAAAGAAAAAAATATAAGATGCAAACGATGGAAGAAGAACAGAAACACTTTTATTATTTTTTCCGTGTGTTGATCAAGGTTATTACAAGCATATATATAGTACATCAAAGATTTCTGAAGCCCTAAGTCGGCAACGCACTATTGAATTACTTGGACAAAAGGCCAAGCAAACCTAATTGTATACTTTGACAAAGCCATTCTAAATAATTCTAAATATAAATATCTAAAAGAAGTGATTTCTTGACATTATTAATTTAATTGAATTTTTCCTTCTAATACAAACTATATTTGAGTAGCTAGAGATAATATAAGACTTGTGTTCTTATCCTACTCTTGTTTTTGCATGTATTTAAAGAGGATTAACACATTGTTAATTCCTCAGATCAAAATAATAAAAGGTTTTCCCTTTCCTAAACTTCTACATGGTATCGGAGCCATGATCTACGATCGTAGTCGGCAATGAATTATAGAGCAAAGAAATATGGCGGAGAGAGGTCGCCTACCTCCTCCTCCTGCGTTATCTCCGTGGTAACGGCGGCGTAGAGCAAAGCGTGTAATGATGAGAACCCAAATAATTCATCATCATCCTTGCTACTCACATCCCGTAAATTGAATGGAAAATACTACTTAGAATGGTCCCAGACCGTTCTATTGGCAATCGACAGCAGAGGAAAACTTGGTTATCTAACTAGAGAAACCAAGGCTCCAGAAGAGGCAGATCCAAAAAGGAGGCAATGGAAATCTGAGAACTCCATGATCAAAGCATGGCTGATACATGTCATGGAACCCAACATAGCCAGACCCCACAAGTTTCTGCCTACAACAAAGGACATGTGGGATGCTATAAAAGAAATGTATTCAGATGTGAAGAACTCCTCCCAGATTTATGACCTCAAAATCAGAATATGGAAGATTAAACCAGATGGCAGAGATGTGACTGATTTCTATAATGAAATAGTCTATTTGTGGCAAGAACTGGACCTCTGTTACAATGAAACATGGGAGTGCCCGGTTGACAGCTCCAAGTTCCAAAAAAGAGAGAGAGTGAAATGGTCTATTCATTTCTTGCTGGATTGGAATCAGATCTGGATGAGGTGAGATGTAGGATTCTGGGAGAAAGCCTCTACCACCCCTAAGAGAAGTGTTTTCTGAAGAGAGAAGAGAAGAGGCCAGAAGAAGGGTGATAGGAAAGCACACTCTAGCCATATCAGATAGGGAGAGTTCTGCACTAGTTGTCACCAGGAATGAAGGAAAGAACTCTAGAAGCTCTGGAAATTATGGGAGAGCTAGGCCAAAATGTGAGCATTGCAAAAAAACTAGGCCACACTAAGGATATCTGTTGGGACATCCATGGCAAGCCAGCATGGAAAGGAAAGGGAGCAGGAGGACAAAAAGGTGAAGGAGGAAAGGCACATCAGCCCATCAGAAGCTGGGACAACACCATTTGCTCAAGAGCAACTAGAGCACTTGAAGGCCCTCCTAAACATCCAAACTCCCACACCAAACTGTTCATTTGTGGACTCAAGAGTAATACATCCCTCCTAAGCTCTAAACAAGTGGTATCTTGGGTTGTAGACTCAGGAGCCACAGACCACATGACTAGCATATCATTAATTTTTTCCACTTATGTACCCCTTCCTGGAAATCGAAAAATCAGATTAGCAGATGGATCCCTAACCCCCATTGCAGGCAGGATCCATTCCTATCACTCCACACATAACACTAAAAAATGTCCTTCATGTACCTAAACTTGCTTGCAATCTGTTATCTGTCAAAAAACTAACCATGACAAGAATTGTACTGCTTTGTTTTCTTTAAAGATGAATGCTTGTTTCAGGGCAGGGACTCCAAGATGATGATTGGCAAATCTAAAAGTGTGGAAGGGATCTATGTTTTGGATCAAGAACTTTGCTTAGATAGTTTTCCTATTTTAAAAAGTCCATGTAATTCTGTTTCAAGTGTGAGTCGCAATAAGATCCTCCTATGGCATGCCAGATTAGGACATCATAGTTTACCTTATATGAAAAAATTGTGTCCTTAGTGGTTTATTAATAAAAGCATTGCTTCATTAAATTGTGAAACTTGTGAATTTGCAAAATTTGCCAGAAAACCTTACCCCAGTCAACCTTATAAACCATCTGCACATTTTTACATGATTCATAGTGATATTTGGGGACCATCTAGAGCTCAAACTCTAAGTAACAAAATATGCTTTATACCCTTCAATGATGATCACAATAGAACACTTGGATCCACCTGTTAAAAGAAAAATCAGAAGCTGAAAAAGTGTTTAAAAACTTTTATCACTTTGTTAAGAACCAGTTCCAAACACAGATAATGGGACTGAGTACTGATCGGTCTTTTCTAAGTGTCCAATCTCACCGGCAGTGTACCGGGTCAATCAGAACCTAGAATTGGTGAGTCAATGTCGTATCCCACAGGGAATGCAGTCGAGTACCAAAGTTGGTCTCGTCCCTAGTTCAGGCCAACACAACTATTGAACGTGGTGACTTGTCAGATCACAGGTTCTACAAACTAAATATACACAAAATGAAAGATTTAAAATTATATAAAAGAGATAGCCGAGCTATGATCCAATCTAATACTCACAAACCCTAGCTAAGTACCGAGGTATTCTTGATTCATCTAAACGTTCTCGATGTCAAGTAGGGTGTCGTTTCCTGGCTCTGAGAATAGACATTATTTCAATAATCTACCCTCCTATGTCAGGTTCAACAGTCCGCTGACCGGATTTAACTGACCTCACACGGTCTACGATTCATGAAACACTCGACAAGTGGATACAAAACCTCACAACGAAACCGAGTCTGAACAACTCAGTCGGTTTTACACAGTGATCCTAGAACCCGGCTCCCGTATCCTCTCGCAAAATACATATGTAAAGACGATACGTGTGATACGTTTATTAAGTAGCTAATTCAACAAACGTGATAAGAATAGGTTCTAGAAATATGGTAACATCGAGAATCAACAATCAAACATCAAGAACACCACATGAACAGGCTAAGGTTCGATTTCAAAGACTATCACATAACTCGACTATCGGCTATTAGCTACTCATTATATTAACAAAACCAACAAGAAATCAACAATAAACATAACGAAAATAAAGATTGAAAGCAAGAACAAGAAATGAAAAAGAAATACCAAATATATTATGCCGTAGAAAATCGGTTCACCGAACGAAATCCCGTCAATAACGCGTCAAGCTATCTTCGAGAATCAACGGATTACAACAATCTACAACTAATCTAAGCTAATATATCTATAAACTAATCTAATCTAAGGAAAGATGAAGAAAAGGCTGTAAAAACGAGTTGGGGAAGAGGAAGTGTGGATCTAGATCCAAAATAGGGGTATTTATAGTGTTTTATGAGTTCTGGACGCTAGGCGTGCGTCTAGGAAAGTGCAGGCGTGCGTCTAGGATGATAAAAACACGCATCAAAACTTCTCGCCAAATTGATCGCTAGCGTGCGCCTAGCATTTGTCGTCGCGCGCTAGTGACACACCTTCGAAAAAAAACGTCATAACTTTGTGTGTAGACCTCCAAATCGAGTTATTCAAAATCCGTTGGAAAGATAATGAAATTGTCTACAACTTTCATGAAGATGTCCATCCCAGAAAATTCCTCTAAGGCAGATCAAAATGCAGATCAATAGAAGGTATGGTTGTAGTACCACCGCGTTTTGATCCGTTTGAACGTTTAAGCTTCGGGCACACGTTCCAATCCTCGTAACTCGCCTTCCGGACATCTCAAACACCTAATTCCTGTACAAAATCACAACAAATACCACACATAATCCCTACAGGACACTAGGGTGACCGAGAGTATAGTAAATTACACCGAAAAATACCGAGAATCCCGGACTTTACGTCCTAGGTCCCGAAATGATAACCATGGTGTAAATACATCAAATACAACCAAATGTCTCAGAAAACATATAAAATGAGGTATAAACGGGGTATAATTACATAGAAAATGATAGACAAGTTGACTCTCATCAAGTACTTCAACTCGATTCTGGGATTTTTTTTGTTGAGGAAATTGGTATTGTGCATCAAAGCTCCTGTGTGAAAACACCCCAACAAAATGGGGTGGCTGAAAGGAAAAACAAGCATGTCATGGACATAACTAGGGCTTTGATGATCAATGCTCAGTGCCCTAAATACCTCTGGGAGGAAGCTGTCTTAACTGCTACTTATTTAATAAACATAATGCCATCAAAAATTCTGAATTTTCAAACTCCCCTCAGTAAATTTAAATCAGTTTTTCAAAAATGATAGACAATTTTGTGATTTGCCCCTTAGAGTGTTTGGGGGCTAAGAAGTGTGTCTTCCTAGGGTACTCTGCAACAAAAAAAGGGTTATAAATTCTTTGATCCTGTAGGAGAGAAAATGTATGTGACCATGGATGCCACTTTCTATGAACACCTACCTTTTTTCTCACAAAAACATCACACTGAAAACACCACCCTAGATATGATCCTGATCCTAGAAAATAGTCTAGAACTAGGATCACCAACCAGTGATCACACTGAAACTAGAAAAGACAAATGAAGAGAGTGGAACTTCTGAAAAGAAAGACAATCAACACTCTAACACCATTGAAACTTTTAAAGGAAAAGTGTATCAAAGAAGGGGAAAAGGATCTGAAGCAGACACCTTACACACTCTTGATGCCAATTCAGAATCTTATACTAACCCTAAAACTGAGACACAGAATCCAGGGGAAAGCAGTGATGCAGATTCTGATCATGATGAGTTATCAGACAATGAATTACCCTCTAAAGAGAAAACTAAACCACCTAAAACAGAACCCCAAGATGACCAACCCATTGCCATAAGAAAGCAACCCAGAAAATGTGCCAAATACAAAAAACCTACATACCCCATGTCCAATCATATCTCTTACGACCACCTATCCTAGAAATACCAGGCCTTCATCTCAGCTACCCAAACAACCCAAATTCCTAAAACCATTCAAGATGCTCTTAGTGTTCCTGAGTGGAAGGGTGTTGTTCTAGAAGAAATTAGAGCCCTGAAAAGAAGCACACATGGGAATTGGTGGAACTGCCTAAGAACAGAAGGACTGTGGGATGTAAGTGGGTTTTTACAGTGAAATACAACTCAGATGGGTCTATACAGAGGCACAAGGCAAGGCTAGTGGCTAAGGGATTCTCTCAAAATCATGGAATTGACTTCACTGAGACTTTCTCACCTATTTCAAAACTAATCACCATTAGGATCATCTTGTCAGTTGCAGTTAACTTGGATTGGCCCTTGACATAGCTTGATGTCAAGAATGCCTTCCTACATGGGAACTTAAAAGAGGAGATTTACATGGAAAAACCACCTGGATTTGAAGATAAGTTCAAAGGGAAAGCGTACAAGCTAAAAAAAGTCCTTATATGGACTTAAACAAAGCCCTGGAGCATGGTTTGAACGTTTTATGCATGTATTGAAGCATAATGGGTTCTCCCAAGGCCACTCTGACCACACACTGTTTGTAAAACAGTCGATCCTAGGAAAACAGACTATTATTATAGTCTATGTGGATGATATAGTGCTTACAAGTGATGATGTGGAAGAAGCTGCAAAGGTAAAATAGAAACTTGCAAGGGAATTTGAGATAAAGGACCTAGGGCCCTTGAGGTACTTCCTAGGAATGGATGTTGCTAGATCAAAGGAAAGGTTGATGGTCTCACAGATAAAGTATACTTTGGATCTATTGGAAGAAACTGGAATGACATATGCAAAGCCAGTTAGCACTCCAATAGAGTTCAACCTGAAGCTGGGGGAAGATAATGGTGAAGCTCCAGTAAACAGGGAAAGGTTTCAGAGACTGGTGGGAAGACTGATATATCTGTCCCACACCAGACCAGATATTGCATATGTTGTAAGCTCCATAAGTCAGTATATGCATTCTCCAACTCAGAAGCATCTTGATGCAGCTCACAAGATTCTTAAGTTCCTAAAAGATGCACCAGGGAAGGGATTTCACTTTAAAAAGACAGACAAAAGAGGGATATAAGCCTACACAGATGTTGATTGGGGAAGTTGTGTAAAAGATAGAAGGTCTGTGACGGGGTACTGTACCTTTGTGTAGGGCAACCTAGTCACCTGGAGGAGTAAGAAACAAAATATGGTTTCCAGGAGCAGCTCTGAATCTGAACTTATAGCTATGGCTCAAGGGATATATGAGGAAATGTGGATTAGAAGGGTGTTACAAGATCTGAGGGTTCCATGTAGTCTCCTTATGAAATTGTTCTGTGACAATAAAGGAGCAACTGACATTGTGAATGAGCCTGTACAGCATGATAGGACAAAGCATGTGGACATTGACAGGCACTTTATGAAAGAAAAGATGGAAGAAGGCACTCTCTGCATACCATTCATTCCCCCTCCAAAGTAGACATCAGATGGCTTAACCAAAGCACTGGGGAAAGCAAACTTCCAGAATTTTGTCAGCAAGTTAGGCATGAAAGATATCCATGCATCAAGTTGAGAGGGGGGGGTGGTGGTGGTGGTTTGGTATATCTATTATTACCTTATTTAGTATCTCTCATATTTATTATTTATCTGTTGCTTTTTGATAATCCAGAGTTTGTTAGAAGTTCTGTTTTTATTCAAATAAGGATAGGAGAATAAAGTCACTTAGATTTCAAATTAAATTTGAGCAGAGAAAAGAGTTGTGTTCTTATCCTACTCTTGTTTCTGCATGTACTTAAAGAGGATTAACACATTGTTAATTCCTTAGATCAAAATAATAAAAGGTTTTCCTTTCCTAAAATTCTACAATTAACATGTGGCAAAAACGGACCGTAAAGGTTTAAAATTGCATAAATGAGGAAAATTGTCGAGATAAAACAGAGGGGATAGAAATGTAAGAAAAATAAAAATAAAGGGGAGGTTGGCAACAGATGAAAGACTAAAGAAGGGTAGTTGAGCTTATGTTAACCACAAAATCCAAGTAAAAAAAAAACAACTTTTCTAAACAGTATGCGACAAAAGAACTCCAGGTCTAAACAGTCTGAAAGTGCCTGACAAAGAACCATTTACTTCTTGATTCTTGTATCAAATCATACTACATTACAAATTGTAGTGTTGCAATTATAAGTTACATAAAGGGATATGAGTATCTGAATTTAGTCTTCATCTAGAGAGTAGTGTCAACTGTCAATGTCATGCCTCGAAAACTGGTGACCATGTTCATAATCATCTTCCCCGAAGAATTTAACGAGTCGAAATGTTTAAAGAAACAATCAGAGAACTCGAATGGCCTCCCATGCACTGTCTTTAATGGAAAAACCAGAGCAATGTACAGAGAATCGTTGCTAGTAACTGATAATAACACGCAATCCCAGCTTGAGTTTCGGTTCCATTGAATGTATGACAGAATGTAGCATTTCTAATAAGAGAGGGGTGCCCTACTGGACCTGTAATTTCCAGATGCACGAGATTGACGTCATCGGGCATACTCGTATTCATCTCATAGTTCAACAAGAACACACAAAGATAAAGCTAGTACACTAGCTGCCCTTTGTTTCCCAGATTTATCTGTATTCCAACACCAGATAGTGAACCAAGTCAACACCTTTCGGAAAATTCGTAAAAATTAAAATGCATAAATTATACCCCAAAAAAACTACTCATTTCTGTCTTTGAATCTTAATGAACAAATGTGTGATTGTGTGTGTGAGAGTGTGAGGGAATGTGTGTCAGTGCCAGTGTGTTCATCATACTCGTTACTTGGTGAATCGAATAATATTAGACAAGAACATGCACTCCAATACTGTGTGTCATCACTAAATAAAGAATCATTTATACATATAAGGTTTTCATATACAAACCAAAAGGAAAAGAAAATTTTAGTATCACCTGAGCAAAAGCTAAGCATGAACTTACCGTTAATGAACCGTATAACAAACATAGCAGGAAAACTTCATGCCATTAACGACAGTTCGGACAAACTTGATCCGATGTTCCAGTAGAAAGCAAAAATGGGCATGATTCAGAAAAAAATGTTCTTGTTGAAACCGAAAATTTAGTGCACCCCTATTTCCCTGCATCTGTCATAAATCTTTTGTGCCGCCTCACACTGCTTATTCTTGAGCAAAGTTACAACAAACGAGTTGCATAAATAAGCATCAAGGGAACCTTTATCTGCCTCAATAAAGTTAAACAACTCTTTAGCTTCATCAAATCTCTCTAATTCACATAGCGTCTTCATTATAGCAATGTAAGTAAAACTATCAGGTTTCATATTCAAAGCCAACATACTTATGAGCGTCTTTTGCGCCATCTCAATCTTATTCTTTTGGCAGAAACTTTGGATTAAGGTGTTAAAGGAGGAAACATCTGGACTAAGCCCATTTCTTTGCATCTTTCTTAAGAGGATCTTCGATCTAGAGATATCTCCCCAGATGCATAACCAGCGGATCAATATATTGTATGTGACACTGTTTGGGATGATACCCCACTCCACCATTTCGGTAAAACAATCAAAAGCATCTCCAAGCTGTTTCGTCCTACAAAGGCCGTCAAGTAATGAAGTAAACGTATATGCATCTGGTTTGAACCCACGTTGTAAGAGCATCAGCAGCAACTCTCTTGCCTTAACTACATTCCCGGTCTTGCAATGGCCACTAATAAGAGTATTGAAAGTCACAAGATTAGGAGAAATGCCTCTATCCTGCATTTCTTGAAAAGCTTTGGTGGCACGATCAACCATTTTCGCGTTGCAAAAGCAATCGATTGCCATGTTATAAGCATAGACAGTTCTGAACAAACCATCTTTGAGCATCTGGTCGAAATACTTATTACCCTTGTCTTCTTTTCCAGAACTTAGCAAAGCCTCAATAAGAGTAAGATATGTGTCAAAACCCACCTTCAAACCTCTATCAACACAAAGATCTACGAGTCGACAAGCCTCGTGAAGAGCTGATGCTCTGATTAGACATGTCATTGTCATGTCAAAAGTAGGGCTATCAGGAAAGTAACCCCTTTCGAGCATTGTACCAAGAAATCTAGCTGCTTCTTTGGGCAAAAACTTGCTTGAAAGACAATGTAGTATACTATGACAAGCAACTTCAGGCACGCGAAGTTGCCTCTCAACCCATCTGTATAATATAGCATAAGCTTCAAGCGGCAAAACAGAACGGAACACACCATTAACCAATGACCTATATGTAGCCTCATTTGGAGTCACATTCTTTGCCTCCATTCTTTCTACAACCTTAAATGCCTCGTCTACTCGCTTTGCATTGCAAAACCCGTCAATGAGGATTGTATAAGTAAACACGTTTGGAGAAATTCCAAGTGTTTCCATTTGCTTGGTTAAACGAAGTGCCTCTTCAACCACACCGGCCTTACAAACACCATGAATAAGTGAATTATACGTGAACCTATCAGGAACACAATTATCAACCTGCATTTGTTGAAACTTGAGATAAGCTAAGTCAAGAGAATTAGCCTTCACCAATGCATCAATCACCGTGTTATACAGCCTAGTGCTAGGTTTGAGATTCAAATACGATATCTGTTCAAAAACTTCAAAACAATACTTAGCTAGCCCTAATCTTCCCCAACTAGCAATCAAAACAGAAAGCAAATCTTCAGTTACACTAAAACCAGAGCTCCTAATGTCCTGAATCAAATCAGACGACAGCAAAATAGGCCCTTTCCTGTACAAATTATTACTCAAAACGCTGCGAACCTGTGGATCTTTACCAAGATTAGCACTGAAATTCAAAACCCAGGTATAAAATCTCAAATGGCATAAAGGGTTATCAAGATTTTGCAAAATACTAACCACTGACCTACAGGTCAAGTTGGCATTATTAGCCTTGAATTCATGATTTAGCAATAAAGACCAATCTTTTCTTGAGAGAACCTGAGCAATGTAGTGATGATCGACAAGATATTCAGGTAAAACGCGATTATTGTTTGCTGGAAACGAAATTAACTTGGAGTTTTTTGGATGAGAAGATGTCAATGAAGGTTTATTATTATCTGCTGAATTGATGCTAGGGTTTTGAGTGGAAGGGGTAGTAGATGAATTGAGATTTTTGGGAATTTGGGGCAAAGGTTTACAATGGTGGCGCTGATGTTCTTTAATGATTAATGGTGGAACCCTTGAAGCCAAGGAAGAAAAGCCTCTCATAGTCTACTTTCTTTCATGCCGGTTTTAGATAAAGATGAGCTGCTCTTTCATAGGACGCACCACCATTGGCGCCCGGTATCACCAGGGCACAAAAAGGCACTGCCAGGGCAATTAAAGATAAAACTCATCAAATGCCTCCTACTTGTAGTTCGACATCCAAATCTAATTCCATGACCTTAGTCTACACAACGTCCCCATCAATCTAAAAACAACATGCTGAGAACAAAAATTAAGGCCATGACAATTTTGAAACAAGAATGGTTAAAATAACAACAATTACTCCATCTTGATTACTCTATCTCTTGAATGGTCTAGTGACAACAGATATGAACCAAACAACTCTTCCTTCGCCAACCGGAGCTGAACCTTTATTTTCGGCTGTTCATCCCTTCCGCCCTTATTGGTTGAATTTTCCTTATAGACTTAATTCACCCCTCCAGCTACACCCATTTCGTAACCTTCAAATTCTCCAACCCAAATCGGGAGCAGAATCGTTGAAGGCTCTCTAACATATTAAGCATTCAATAAAAAAATAAATAATAAAAAACCCTCAATTGAAACCCAAATGAACACTTGCAGACATTCAGCTTCAAAACTATTCTTAGGTGCGAAAGGGAAGCGGATTCTAGCTAGCTATAGGGGCTGAAGAACAGCGGGAGAGGAGGGAGAACTGACCACAGCAATATGGGCAGGTAGAAGAAATTTCAGGTATGGTCAATGGGGGTAAGAAGAGGAGGAATCATGAAGAAGTAAAGAGGGTATATTTGTAATTTTGTTTGTACTTATCTTTAATTGCCCTGGCCGTACCTTTTTGTGCCCGGCGATACCGGGCGCCTCCACCATTTCCTCTACAACTCGGGTTGATTGCTAAACCCACTACGTATGTATGTAACACCCCGTCTAAAAAAAAGAGCTTATCTGGGCGACGCCGACACGCGACATGTCGACGTTTAGAAACCCTAAATTCCACGTAGTTCTCGCACATATCGTCGAGTATTAAAGATTCACACGGAAGGAAACAAGTCAAGACTCGGAAAGTAGACCTCTGGTCTCTTCAAAATAACCGCTGACGAGAACAACTGCACACAAATTAAATCATAAATAATCGAAAGAAAACTATTATCCATTACGACTCACTTGTCTGAAAGAAAGAACAACTACGAAAGGAAACTAAAACATAACCGACTACACTGCTCCACTCTTAAACTAGCACTTCCAGCTCGTCAAGTACCTGCAACCTTCTTATTCCAAAAAAAAAGGAGTGAGCACAACGCCAAATGCTCAGTAAGGAGAAAGAAGATCAAAAGGGAGATTCATGGTTATCAAATGCCGGGAGACACGACATGAATCCATTTTATCCACTTTCACAATCAGTTTAGTGAACAATACTTGAAACATAAAGAAAACCACTTGTACACATTTAATGCACAGAAAACATACCTACTTACTGTATCATTTTATCTTGCACATACTTGTTAAGTTATATTAATCACTTACTTAGCCTACTCGTGAACTTGTCATATTCTTGTCTTGTCACTTACTTAACATGAGGGAATGGCGCGACACGGGGAACATGACTAGTTATACGTCCAACGTGGTCAGGTCACATGCAAGACTCGTTCGTACATCGCCTTGAAAACGATATGGGGAATACAACTAGTCACATATCCGACATGGGACTTAAAACCCATGGTACACCATTCAATACATCGCAAGGTTACTAAATATAAACACATTAGAGCACATAAAGCACGTAATACCACATCAAGGTCCTTAAATAACCTACTAGAGTATTCAAAGATCATAGCATCACCATACTCCCAACCTATCTCCACTATTAACATGAGAAACCAAAACGCGTAAAACATAAATGTAACAAGAAAGAGTAATAACTTTCTTAAAACAGTTTGACAAATACCCGGCAACACATAATTATGTCCAGTTTCGTGCAGTTTAACGTAAAACAATATTCAAACAACTTAACAACATAATTTTTAAACTAAGAAAGGAACCTTTTAAATTAAAAACGGAACCTTTTGATAGAAGAACTTCTTACCTCTTAACCTTCAAAGCTGAATCTACGAACAACTACTATAAAACAATTAAATCTAACATTAATTCTATGTCAAAACTATGATTTTACGATAACGAACCCTAATTTAAGTATAGGGCTGAACCGAACAGCAGCAGATTATGGAGAATACCTTGCTGAACAAATCAGATAGCTTGGGTAAAATTATTCGTCTCGTTGTTGTGATCGTTTTGACTATTTGAATCTGCAAAAACGGATCGATGGAACCGTTAAAATCTACTTCTTTTCCTTCCGCTGTAGATGCCCGATGAGCAAAGGCTGCGCACCTTTGCTTTTGTTTTTCTCTGTGACAATGTAGCAGGTACGCATATATATATATATATATATATATATATATATATATATATATATATATATATATATATATTTATAATTTTTTTGCTTTACCCTTTTTTTTTCCTTTTCTTTTTCTTTTATTTTACTTTTCCTTTAAAAAATAGGATTTTAGGAAAACAATAATTTTCTTTTTTTACTCCCTTTCTTAAATGGAAAATTTGATGAAAATAAAATACTCGAAAAAAAGTTTCTTGAAGTGACGAAAATACCCTTATAAGAATTTCGGGGTTTCACATTCTCCCCTCCTTATAAGAAGTTTCGTCCTCGAAACTTGACGCACCTGGAGAAACATCCAAAGCGAAGACTCTTGAAGGTCCACCTGTCTTGCCTTTGGAAGAAGCTAGAGAAGGAGTTGTCTGAACACTCTTCTTGGGACAATACTTGGATATATGCCCCGGATGTCGACAATTATAGCACACTGGTTCAATGTAGCGGCACTCCCCTGGATGATACTTAGAACATTTAGGGCACAAAGGGTAGGAATGAGATGTCTTAACTGGATCTTCAACCGCAACTGAAACCTTATTTTCATGTGACTCCTCATAGGACCTCTTGTCTCCAACACGCACAGTAGAAGACTTATAGATTCGCTCAACCCTTGTGGCACGATCCAACAAATCAGCCATACTCCGAGGAGGGACACCTGACAACCTGTCTTGAATCTGCTGACTTAACCCTTCCTCAATCTTATCCGTTAGCACCTTCTCATCAGTCAACATCCCTGGTACATACTGACTTAGCTCATCAAACTTGTGGGAGTACTCAAGAACTGTCATATCATCTTGCTTTAACCTGAAAAACTCCGCAACCTTTTGCGAACACACGGAGGGGAAATACTTACCATAGAACAACTCCTTAAAATTTTTCCAATCCACATACGGTCCTTTCGTAGCTATGACTGCCTCACTCCACTTCTGAGCACCTTCTTTGAGAAATGAGGCACCCAAGCTAGCCACTTATTCTCAGGCACCTCCAAAATCATTAAGAGCCTTTCCATTTCCCTAACCCAATACTCTGCCTTCTCAGAACCACCTGTACCATTGAACACTGGAGCATTGTTCTTCTGCAAGCTTGTGAACCAACTGCCTGCCTTGGGTGCTCGTTCTGTTGACCTTTCTGCCTGAAGCTCCCTGATCATCCTTTCCTCCCTTTCATCCCTATTTCTCATGTATGCCATGAAAATCTGCATCATTGAATCATCCTGAACTCCAGAGCCACTGCCTACACCTGAGCCGGTATGAAAGGTTGTCATTTCTGGAGTGAACTGTGTCCCGAACAAGCCTGTAAATGGAACATGTTGATACTTTGTTGAGGTATGATGTGGGAACCCTGCTGACCGACCTGGCCGCTGATGGGTGTAAGAGTCATGTTGTGGTCGAGAAAAGGGTGGTAGCCTTTCCGAAGTAGTCCTGGAAGTGACATCTGATGCATGATGCTGAGGACATTGGGAAAGCCCTTGAGAAAGCCCTTGAGGCTGGCCTTGAGATTGGCCTTGAGATCGGCCCTGAGTTCTTCTACGCCGTTGCCCTGGGGCCATCGGTGGGAGCGAAGCTATAAGAGGGATCGGTTCTGATGATGCTGGAGGATCCTGGTTAGAACGGTTAGATGTAGAATGGGTAACTCTCCTATCGCCTGTCATCACTGAAAAAGAAGGAAAGGTTAGAACCACCCTTAGACTAGGATTCAAGATTCACAACTTAAGATTAACATCCTAGACAGCAGTTTGATGCCCAAGTTTCCCTAACTTAGGCTCTGATACCAACTGTAACGCCCATGTCCCGAAAACCGAGTCTTTATCCGGACATGGGCGCTCGGCACGTGACATTTAGAGTAAACCCTAAATCCCACGTAAGCCTTGTGTCATATCAGAGTATTAAAGATTCGCACGGAAGGAAACAAGCTGAAGACTCGGAAAGTAGACCCTCGGGGTCTTCCAAAATAACCGTTAACGAGAGAACAACTGCTGTCAAACTAAATCATAAATAACTGAAAGCAAAACTATTATCCATTACGACTCACTTGTCTGAGAGAAAGAACAACTACGAAAGGAAACTAAAACATAACCGACTACACTGCTCCACTCTTAAACTAGCACTTCCAGCTCGTCAAGTACCTGCAACCTTCTTATTCCAAAAAAAAGGAGTGAGCACAGGCCAAATGCTCAGTAAGGAGAAAGAAGATCAAAAGGGAGATTCATGGTTGTCAAATGCCGGGAGACACGACATGAATCCACTTTATCCACTTTCACAATCAGTTTAGTGAACAATACTTGAAACATAAAGAAAACCACTTGTACACATTTAATGCACAGAAAACATGCCTACTTACTGTATCGTTTTATCTTGCACATACTTGTTAAGTTACATTAATCACTTACTTAGCCTACTCGTGAACTTGTCATATTCTTGTCTTGTCACTTACTTAACATGAGGGCATGGCGCGAACGGGGAACATGACTAGTTATATGTCCAACGTGAGTCTGGGTCACGGTACCCCGTTCGGTACATCGTCTTGAAAACGACATGGGGAATACAACTAGTCACATGTCCGACATGGGACTTAAAACCCATAATACTCCGTTCAATACATCGCAAGGTTACTAAATATAAACACATTAGAGCACATAAAACACGTAATACCACATCAAGGTCCTTAAATAACCTACTAGAGTATTCAAAGACCATAGCATCACCATACTCCCAACCTATCTCCACTATTAAGATGAGAAACCAAAACGCGTAAAACATAAATGTAACAAGAAAGAGTAATAACTTTCTTAAAACAGTTTGGCAAATACCCGGCAACGCATAATTATGTCCAGTTTCGTGCAGTTTAACGTAAAACAATATTCAAACAACTTAACAACATAATTTTTAAACTAAGAAAGGAACCTTTTAAATTAAATACTGAACCTTTTGATAGAAGAACTCCTTACCTCTTAACCTTCAAAGCTGAATCTACGAACAACTACTATAAAACAATTAAATCTAACATTAATTCTATGTCAAAACTACGATTTTACGATAACGAACCCTAATTTAAGTATAGGGCTGAACCGAACAGCAGCAGATTAGGGAGAATACCTTGCTGAACAAATCAGATAGCTTGGGTAAAATTATTCGTCTCGTTGTTGTGATCGTTTTGACTGTTTGAATCTGCAAAAACGGATCGACGGAACCGTTAAAATCTACTTATTTTCCTTCCGCTGTAGTTGCCCGACGAGCAAAGGCTGCGCACCTTTGCTTTTGTTTTCCTCTGTGACAATGTAGCAGGTACGCATATATATATATATATATATATATATATATATATATATATATATATATATTTTTTTTTTTTTTTTTTTTTTTCCTTTACTTTTCTTTTATTTTACTTTTCCTTTTAAAAATAGGATTTTAGGAAAACAATAATTTTCTTTTTTTACTCCCTTTCTTAAATGGAAAATTTGATGAAAATAAAATACTGGAAAAAAGGTTTCTTGAAGTGACGAAAATACCCTTATAAGAATTTCGGGGTTTCACAACGTTTGTCATTAATTACTTTTAATTAACACCAAAAAAAATCAGAAGAAAAAAAGAATCCATATTCAAAGTGATTAATGTGGATATGAAATAACTTAATGGATGCAATATATATCATAAAATAATAGACGACAATAATGCTTATATGAAATATATATAGCTTTGTCAAAGGAACATGAAGGAAATTATACCTTAATTAAAATGTTTGAAACGGATACAATTGTGGAGATACAAATATTAGAAGATGATGGACTCTTCCTTCTTGTCGTCGAAGGATTTTGCTAATGAAAAAAAAAAATTGAAACTATGTTAGAGAGACTTTTCAGAGACTAAGAAACTTTGTAAATGGTATTATGAGGAGTCTCCCTTCCTCCCTTTTTTGTCTTCTTATTTATATGCGGTTTGTAATAATAGAAAGTGGTATAATAATTTAAAGTGATGTCTTCATTTGTAAGTGGTATTTGTCATTCTGTTTTGGCTTAGTTGTTTTGTTGTCGTCTTGTGTTAAGTGATGTCCATTCTTTTCTACTGGTGTCTTGTCTTGTCTGTCATTTGTAGTGGAATATCTGTGCTGAGTCTTCTTTTGTCGTTTTGTGATAAATGAGCTCCATTTAATTTTTGTGATGTCTTGCCTTTGTCTGCCATACTGATTGTCGTTGAGCTGTGTGTTGTCATCTTGTGATAAGTGTTTTGTGTAACTGTGTGTGTATTATACGTTTATAAATATATGTATTTATATATATCTGTGTGTATATAAGTAAATATATGTATATATAAAGATAACAATTTTCGTATGTGTGTGCATGTGCATATCTCTTTGTGTGTATAGAAATACATTTGTGTATGTGTTTTAGGTGAAAAGTATTGTTGCATGTGACTTTTTTGGAGTGTAGTCTTTGTATAATTTTTTTTAAGGTATCGGTGAATAATCCTCGTCTTGTTCGCCAACGTTTACCGATGCTGTGGAACTGATAGGTGACGTCTGTGAATTTGATGCATATTGTGACAAAATTTGTTGTAGTTCATCATCTGTTTTGGACGCAGCTAGCAATGCTGCAACTTGTGCTTTCTTTTCTGAGAAACTTGTGTTTGCAGTTGATTGTACTTGAATTTGTCGGGGTCTTCGTGTTGTTTGTAACCAGGCTTCGATGATTACTGGCAATAGGCTTTTGGCAATAGTACATTTATCCCACCATCTTAATCGATATCTTTTCCTGATTATTTGAAGAGGGTGATCAGAGAAATCTAAATACCAATTCACAATCCATGGTAGATAGAATTTTGTACTTAGAGTTGCGAATGCTGGAAATCTCCTTTCTGCTTCGGAGGGCTTGTACTTTGTTTTGAAAATATTGAATGATTCAAGCACCGTTGGTTTTTGTATCTCTGGCATTGAACCAAAGCAATCCCACCACTGAACCCACCATGATGGACATTTTGAAATGTCCGCCGTTTTTGTATTGAAATGCATCAACCATGTATGTTGATTGTTTTGGTTTTGAATGAAGAAAGCATTAAACCATGCATGTTGATATTCCCAGTAGTTAAATGTTGTGTTATAAAAAGGTAATTCCTTTTACATGTCAAATATGCAGGTGTGGTTTGGTTATTTTGATAATATTTGTGGTCAAAGCTTGCGGATTGGGTAACTTGTAAGATGGTTTGGTAAAAGACTGAGGTTTTTTGCAGATCCCAAGGCTTGTAAAACCACCCGTTTTCAAAGTAATTTTGGAGAGATTGGAAAGGATCTTGTTTTTTAAAACCAGCCTCAATTGTAGTAATGTTTTGGGAGTATGGTTTTACTGTTGTTTAGGGTGAATTTATAGTGTTTTTAACGATATATTTTATATCAATTTCCCCCGTATATGTATTATTTTCATAGAAATAGGGCTTTATATTGAAATATTGAGTAAATGATGTTTTTAATAGTTAAATCTCAAAACGTAACGATTTATGTGCGTAATTGATGATTTTATGTTATTTTGGAAATACGTTACGCTTTGGTATGTTTTCCTATTGTTGTAGATACTCATTGATGATGGGAGAGAGGATTTTAGAGAGCCAAATTCGTGATTGGAAAGGATCAATCAAAGTTATGGAAGATTGAAAGATATAAGGAAAGAAATCAATCAAGATGAATGTTGGGAAATCAGGATTCGGGTAGTCCCGACTTCCGACGCAGTTCTTGATATGATAACAACCGATTTGACTCTGGACCTCAAGGGAAGAGTTGTAGGGCTTGAAGAGAGGATTCTACAGGATTTTGAATCACTCCATTCCGACTTACGAGGCCGAGATATGAGCGTTACAAGTTTGGATGCTGTTGCTGAAAATAGTGCACGGGCGTCCGACATTATGGACGGGCGTCCGGCACCTTTATCAGAGCAACCGACTTGATTTTTCTATAAAAGTAGCTGCGATTCCAACCCTAATTACATCAGATTTTTCATACGAAAATTACACGAGGCAAGAGCACCGCTTTAGGGGAGCTTTCAAGGCCGATCACCCGAGCCTGTGCTCGGGTGATCGAAGGTTAGATTAGGTCTTTTATTTTGTTCTTTTTCCTTCTTGTTCGAGCATGATGAAGGCTTGAAGCTTTCATCCATGGAGCAGCCATGTAATCCTTTTTCGCAGCACTTTGATTCCTTTCTATGGATATTTTGTAAGTTTTATTTATAATTGTTTCTTTTCTATGTTCAATTGTATCTTGCAATATAAATCGGAAGATGATTGCATGATTTGATGCTACCGTATGACGGAAGTCGGTGTAGTTTAGATCACCATAGGAAAGAGTAGATCTTTAATCTATACATAACGGAAGTTCGTAGGTTAAATATCTAGATTTACGAGAGGATCACAATTTGATTAATTCGATGCAAGATTATCTTAGATTGGAATTGAGGGATATCACCGTTACCGGAAAGATAGGATTTTTCATGTGTTTAATTCATTATGTTGTTCTTGTTCTCTTTCATGTTTTTATGCCGCATGTTAATCAATTTTAGATAACGGAAGATAATAGATTCATTAGATTATCGTGAGGAGATTGACAATAATTATTCCAACAAGCGGAAGTTGAGGATAATGTTGTTAGGTTAGGATTCAATCCATATCTTTGATTTGTATCGATATTAGTTAAGACCGGAAGGTAAACTAATTAATGGCGTGATAAATCGGAAGAGGAAACGCTTCATTAGAAAGATAATAATCCAAGATAACTAATGAATGAATGTTTGTCTATCTTGTTGATTTCGGTGGGGTGATGGTTGTTGGGAATAGGTTGATCATGGTTTGTTCATGTTTGTTCAGTTGTTAGTTAGTTTTACTGTTTTCGTAGATGTAGTTTTATTTATTTTGTCCGCAATTATCTCTCCTGGCTTTGGACTAACAATCCTCCGTCCAGTTATTTTTCCGTTTTAGTTTAGGTTTAGGTTTAGTTAATAAAGAAGAATTAATTAGATTAGATTCAACATCCCTTTTCCCTGAGGATCGATACCCGTACTTATCCAACTTTACTAGCAACTACCCGGTATTCGGCCGGTTAGGAGGTAGTTTTGCATGGTAGTATAGGTTTTATAAATTTTCTTTTGTTTTAATGATGCAAAATCTCCCCAACAAAAGTGGCGCCGTTGCCGGGGAATCGGTGTTTTGTTGAATCTAATTGAATTAATTTTTCTATTTCGTTACGTGTTTTTTTGTTTTTGTTTTTCAATAAAAGTAGCGTTGAATAAATTGAGGTTTTTTTTTTATTTTGCCGTGTTTCGATAACCGTTGGGTTAAGAATGTGCAAAAGTTTTTTTACTCGATTTATGACACGTGAATTACATGTTTGTGTTATCTAATCTGACCCTCTGTGCTTTAATGTGATAAAGGTCTGCTTGTGATGATTTTGTTTAGGATAATTAGGGTTTCGTGTTTTCTGCTTTTTGTTTTACGTGCAAATTCGATGGTGAACGGCGTTCACGTAAGTGAACGCCCGTCGGCTACTAACATCTGCAGTAACCGAAATGCCTTTGGATGGACGTTCGTTCGTCCGAAAGTTTCAACTCGTTACGGTTTGAAGGACCAGGCGAGCCGTCTATACTTTCGAACGCCCGTTCGTCGGTTTTCAAGTCAAGCGGCGTTTGTTTGGATGAACGCCGCGTCAAAGCTTTTTGCATTTTGAGGTGAACGCCCGTCGATCGATGGGGCGCCAAGTCCAAAGATCTGAATTTTTCTTGATTTAAATTTTAATGCTTTTATTTGATGTGGATTTTTCATACGAGCTTCTGTGGCTATCTCTTTTTACGTAGATGTCCTGAACTTATATGTTTTTACCTTTCCATCTACGAATCCATGTTAAATAACTGATTAATTTTTATATGCATGATTCATCTATGCAAGTTATAGTCACTGTCGGTTCTCGTATGCTATAACTGGTCTTCGTGTTAATTAGTAGCTAATGTCGGTTTCCGTATGCTACATACCGCTGTGATGAATCTTTTAAGCTTTGAGACTTATGTGCTTTCTTGTTGTTTTTGTAACTCATATGGGTAGCTACTGTCGGTTTTCCGTATGCTACATCCTGTCCATATGAGTTATATCTGTTTAGAATAGCTAACTGTTGGTTTTCCATAATGCTATCACTTTTTACGAGTCTTAAAGCGCGTCTACATTGCATGTAATGAACAGCACTGTCGTTTATCGTAACCTGTCATTATTTGGTAGACGTTTATTATATACATGTCGTGTTGCAAATTAGTGGGCTAGTTTTCTTTCTTTTATTTTCTTTTATTTTTGCATATCATTTAGTTGCATGTCATCTAGTTGCATTGTTTTTCTATTTTTCTTTTATTTTTCCTGAGTGTAGTTAAATGTCGGTTTCCGTAATACTACCTCGTTTTTTTTAGTTTCTGCATAGGCCGTAGTCACTGTAGGGTTGTCCTCGAAACCTGCTCAGCCTGAGCCTGTCAGAATTTATTTTTATTTATTTTATTTTTAGGATCGCATATCATGTAGGTTGCATTGTAGTATAATTTCATGTAGTCGCACCTAGCCTACTACTGTGTAATATTCCATGTATATGTTCCATCTCTATATGAGCTTAATCTGAAAAATCTTTCTGACTTCTTTTCCATGTATAATCCTCTATCATTATTAGTTGGAGTTTGATGTTTCTGTTTGCACATGTGGTCTATATTATTCCACAAGCTTCACGTGGGTTTATTCTTAGATGTCCCGAGTTTAAGTGTTGATCTTTCCATCTCGAGCTATTATTTCTTTTTGTGCTTATATCAAACTTCCATATTTAGGCGCTTAGATGTTCAGATACTTTCCTGTTTGATTTTTCCATCCAAGCGATTCTATTTTGTGCTCAGTATGTTCTATTCCCCTTTCCCGAGGTATTTCATGTTTGTCAAGTGTGCGGGGGTGTTTGCATTAGCAATTGTGAGATTTTAGATGAAGCCGCCCGGTGGATGGTCCACGATCTCTCGCTTTTTAAATCGAGCATTTCTGGATCTGACTCGCTACCACTTCCAGACTTGCCACTTTCGAACTACAATCAGCTAAGTATTTTCTTTCTTTATTTCTGCACAACTTGGGGACATGTTGTCGTTTAAGTGTGGGGGAGAGGATGGTTTATGTGGTATCTACATTCGTTTGCTATACTACTATATTTCTATGGAAAAGTGCTAAATTTTTCTCAAATTTTTGTTTTGTCTCGAGTAAGCAATGCATATCTTTATTCGAGATTTTATATCATTGGTGCGTTATTTTGCATATTTAGTAAATTTAGTTGTTTCACCCGACACTACTTTTTCACGTGCCATAGTAGATGATGAGCTATGTTTTAAAGCTATGCCCATTTGATTAGAGATTTCTGATGATTATCGCATGATTCTTTGCTTCCATACTAATTTTGAAATTTTAATAGTTTGTATTTAGAGTTAAGTATGACATACTGTGAATATCTGAAGGTTTGAATGTGATAAGTAACACGTAACTAATGTTGTCAATGAAAAAGTTGAATTAAATGAATAAAATGGGTGTGTCGGAAGCTAGTCGATGATTTGAGTGAGGTAGGGTATACCACGTATGTCCTATACCACTATGATGACTAAAAGCTCACGACAGTTAGAAAAAGCCGCCTTATGATTGGAGTAAGGTAGGGGATTATCTCGAAATGTCCTATTCTGCTATGACCGGGCAATAGCTCATTCTAATGTGTGTTTAAGTGAAATAATTAAATCAACTTATGAGAATAGTGTTATGAATTGAATGAAAAGCTTAGTTATCGTAAGTCTTATCCCAGATATAAACCGATAGATATCTTTGTAGGATTATCCTCTGAGTATGTCGGAAAGATTCTAGATGTATTCTATTATCTTTTCGGGATATGTATGTTTTGTGAGGTGCATGTTATAATCGTTTTATATTTACGATTCAAATGGGATGTTGGCTAGTTTTGCTTGAATCAATTTCAAGTGTGGTTTTAGTGGAAATCTATTATGGCTATGCACACACGCACTTGGGTGAACTTCTAAACTACTTGAATATGCTTTATATTTGCATAAGTGTTTATTTGTCTCGAGCTTGATTATGTTTTGTTTTGCTCGGACGAGCAAAAAAAGCTAAGTGTGGGGGTGTTGTTTAGGGTGAATTTATAGTGTTTTTAACGATATATTTTATATCAATTTCCCCCGTATATGTATTATTTTCATAGAAATAGGGCTTTATATTGAAATATTGAGTAAATGATGTTTTTAATAGTTAAATCTCAAAACGTAACGATTTATGTGCGTAATTGATGATTTTATGTTATTTTGGAAATACGTTACGCTTGGTATGTTTTCCTATTGTTGTAGATACTCATTGATGATGGGAGAGAGGATTTTAGAGAGCCAAATTCGTGATTGGAAAGGATCAATCAAAGTTATGGAAGATTGAAAGATATAAGGAAAGAAATCAATCAAGATGAATGTTGGGAAATCGAGGATTCGGGTAGTCCCGACTTCCGACGCAGTTCTTGATATGATAACAACCGATTTGACTCTGGACCTCAAGGGAAGAGTTGTAGGGCTTGAAGAGAGGATTCTACAGGATTTTGAATCACTCCATTCCGACTTACGAGGCCCGAGATATGAGCGTTACAAGTTTGGATGCTGTTGCTGAAAATAGTGAACGGGCGTCCGACATTATGGACGGGCGTCCGGCACCTTTCTTCGTAAGCAACCGACTTGATTTTTCTATAAAAGCAGCTGCGATTCCAACCCTAATTACATCAGATTTTCATCATACGAAAATTACACAGCATGCCGACTTTGCAGGAGCTTTCAAGGCCGATCACCCGAGCCTTGTGCTCGGGTGATCGGGGTTAGATTAGGTCTTTTATTTTGTTCTTTTTCCTTCTTGTTCGAGCATGATGAAGGCTTGAAGCTTTTATCCATGGAGCAGCCATGTAATCCTTTTTTCTGCACAGACTTTGATTCCTTTCTATGGATATTTTGTAAGTTTTATTTATAATTGTTTCTTTTCTATGTTCAATTGTATCTTGCAATATAAATCGGAAGATGATTGCATGATTTGATGCTACCGTATGACGGAAGTCGGTGTAGTTTAGATCACCATAGGAAAGAGTAGATCTTTAATCTATACATAATGGAAGTTCGTAGGTTAAATATCTAGATTTACTTGAGAGGATCACAATTTGATTAATTCGATGCAAGATTATCTTAGATTGGAATTGAGGGATATCACCGTTACCGGAAAGATAGGATTTTTCATGTGTTTAATTCATTATGTTGTTCTTGTTCTCTTTCATGTTTTTATGCCGCATGTTAATCGAATTTAGATAACGGAAGATAATAGATTCATTAGATTATCGTGAGGAGATTGACAATAATTATTCCAACAAACGGAAGTTGAGGGATAATGTTGTTAGGTTAGATTCAATCCATATCTTTGATTTGTATCGATATTAGTTAAGACCGGAAGGTAAACTAATTAATGGCGTGATAAATCGGAAGAGGAAACGCTTCATTAGAAAAGATAATAATCCAAGATAACTAATGAATGAATGTTTGTCTATCTTGTTGATTTCGGTGGGGTGATGGTTGTTGGGAATAGGTTGATCATGGTTTGTTCATGTTTGTTCAGTTGTTAGTTAGTTTTACTGTTTTCGTAGATGTAGTTTTATTTATTTTGTCCGCAATTATCTCTCCTGGCTTTGGACTAACAATCCTCCGTCCAGTTATTTTTCCGTTTTAGTTTAGGTTTAGGTTTAGTTAATAAAGAAGAATTAATTAGATTAGATTCAACATCCTTTTTCTCGAGGATCGATACCCGTACTTATCCAACTTTACTAGCAACTACCCGTATTCGGCCGGTTAGGAGGTAGTTTTGCATGGTAGTATAGGTTTTATAAATTTTCTTTTGTTTTAATGATGCAAAATCTCCCCAACAACTGTGTAGGGTGTTTTTTGTGTGGTAGAAGGTTTTGCGAGCGGCTGGAATGAATTTGATGTTAAAACAATACGCTTTGATGAAGATGTTGTGGGTCTTGATTATGATGCTGTGGGTTTTGATGATGATTCTATGGGTAATTCTAGCAGGTTTTGTGTTTTTGGTTGAGATAAATGCATTTTCCTAAATTCTAGGCTTTGTAATAATTTTTCAAAAAAATTCTGTGACTCTGGGTCTAAGGAACTTGAATCTTCAATATTGCTGGCGTCTTGTTCTTCTTTGACTATAATGTCATACCATGACATTTTAGGTTTTGTAACACTTGTATTTGCAACCTTTTTCCCTTTGTCGACTTTGGGGGCCATCGGATCTGTCTTATAGGAATTCACGTGTAAGAAAATCGGGAACTGAATTTGTATCTCCGTTTATGAATTCAATATCAAAATAAAAAAATGCTTAAAATTGTTTGCCAACGTGCAAATATCTGTTTTGATGCAAGATTTGTACATCTTTTTGTAATTTTTTTGTGCACTTTTGCAGTCTATACGTAACAAAAACTTTTTGTTTAATAAATCACTTTGAAATTTTTGAATGTATAAAACAATGCTTAAGATCTTTTTCTTAATTGTGGAATAATTCTTTTGGGTTCTTCCAATGTGCAGATGTAAACTGAACAATTAGTTCTTTAGAATCTTGTTTTTGCTTCAAGATGCCTCCGTAACCAATGTCTGAAGCATCAATTTCTACTATTTTATGAAGGTCGGGATCTGCCAAGTGAAGATATGGAATCTGTGTGACCTGTTCCTTAATTTGTTGGACAATTTTTGTATGTGTTGTATTCCAAGGTGCAAGGTTCTTCCTTAGACAGCCATGAAGTGATTTGGCTAGTCTATTTATATTCGGGTAAAAGTCAAGGACATAATTTAAACATTCTAAGAACTTTTGTAATTGTTTTTTTATCACGAATTTTATCTGGAAATTTTGTGGTGAAATTTAGAGTTCTTTCTATGGGTGTAATAGTACCTTGAGTAATATAGTGCCCAAGAAATCTTATTTTTGTTTGGAAGAGTGACTTATTAGGTTCTGATATCACTAATCCGCTTTTTTCGATTACATATAAAAATGTTTGAAATGTTCATCAAGAGTTTTTGAAAATATAAGTACATCATCTATATACACGATACAAAAGGTTGAGTACTCATTGAATATTTTGTTCATAATTCTTTGAAATTCGGAAAGGACATTTTTAAAGCCAAAAGGCATTACATTCCATTGGTATTGCCTAAAAGGAAATGTAAATGGTGTTTTATATCTGTCTTTTGGTTTTATTTGTATTTGCCAAAAACCTAATTTCATGTCGAATTTTGAGAATATGAAGGCATCATGTAGTTTATTTAGAAGGTCTTTTTTATTAGGTATGGGATAGAGAATCCATTTTAATGCCTTGTTAAAATTAACGACTAGTCTTGGAGTTTCTCTCTCGATTTCAGAGGCTTTATTAACATAAAAAGCAGAACTCCAAGGTGATCTAGTTTTAGAGATTAATTTTTTGTTTTCAAGATCTTGTATTCCTTTTCTGCAAAATTGTTCAAGGTCTTTATTCATTTGTATGAGCTGAGCTTTAGTAGGTATATCATTTTCTTTGAAACATAGGGCAGATCAACCATATGTTGCTTTCTGTTCCAGAAAGCATTTGGTAGTTAAGCACAAACTTTTAATGTGAATATTTTTTGTAATCTTAGTATTTTCTCTTTTATAGTTGGTTGGTTAAGTAATTTATTTATTATTTGTAACGAAGCATCTTTCTGAAGCTCATTGAGCTGGAATTGCTTGTTATGTATTATATTATTGATTGTGCTTTCATGTATAGAGAAAGCTTTCAATAAATTTAGACTTCTTGTTTTCGGTTTTACTAAAAAAGGAAACATATGTTTTTTGTGATTTATCTTGAAGGTAAAAGAATCTGGGCAAACCTTATATGGTGTTATAAGGTTTATAAACGGAGTACCAAGAATTACAGAGTGATGGATATCATTGCCAAACACAAAGGATGTTTTTAAAGAGACTCCATTATTGATTATTGAATCTTCTGTTTTTGCAGAGATTACTAGTTTTGAATTGTTTGCTGCTGAAATTTTTTCATGGGTTTGCTGTAGGAATTTTATAGGGACAAACCCTGCTTTTATACAATTTAAGTCTGCTCCAGTATCAAAATGTGCAATGGTATTAAGTTCGTATTAATTCATGAATTTGACTGTAATGATTATGATATGTTTTCTGGATGTAATTTCTTTTAAAACAAAAATGAAATCAGTTAAGGTTGTTGTAATGTTTTGTAGTTCTTGCGTAATATCTTCATTTCCAGTATGTGTGACACTATTGTCTTTTAATGTTTCAATAATGATTTTGATTAATAGTGAATCATTTTTTTGTTTCTCTTTTAATTATCTTAATTCATTTTTTATTTCTTTAATTTGATTTTGTAGATCGTGATTTGTAATATTATCTTTTTTATTTTTATTCCTATTTAAAATTGTCGTTAAAGCATAAGTACTCCTGGAAGTACTTGGTGCTAATGGCTCATGTTTAAAAATTTCTAATAACTTTTCGAGGTATTGTTGTTGTAGAGCTGGGTTATTAATCTGTTGTAATATATCAATAAAATTTTGTTGTTCTTTTGAGATAACATTTAATATTTTTCCATTGTTTCCTTCTGATTCAGAAGTACTTGTTAATGTATCGTCCATTTTTGCTTTTCCATTGTTATCCTTATTTTCTTCATTAGTTGTATCACTAAGTTTGAGATTTTGTTCATAATATCTTTTTCCAGATTTAGTTCATTAAGTTTTCTTTTTAATTTACAATAATTAGCTGTATGTCCTTTTTTGTGGCATCTATAACATTCAATGTCTTTTATCCAATTTGGTCTTGGTTTATTATATTTTTTAGTTTTATAGAAATTATTGTTTGAGGGTTGTTTGTTGTGTTTGGTATTTCTATATAAATTCCTATTAGGTTTATAGGTTGTTTTGGGTTTATAAGTGGGTTTTTTGCAATTTCCTTTGCAAGAGGATTCCTGTCTAAAAGGGTTATTGTCAAATTGTTGACAAAAGTTTCCAAGTTCTAGATTAGCTTTTTTCATTTCCCATTTCATGTGTTTTTGAAGTTTGAGATCTTGGCATATTTTCATTCCCTCTTGTTGAATAATGATGATACAGGGTTTCACTCCCTCCACGTGTCGTCTATCGGTTGGTCATCACATTATGAATGAGCTACAACATACTCATGTCGAGACCCAGGATCGAGGCTAGGGCCATCCAATCGGCTCCAGGTTACGACTATCGACTACCGAGCAGTGTGGGATGACAAGTCCATAAGGATAGAGTCCACACCAATTAGCGATGTAGGACAATGAGTCTAGTCGTCGATCACCGCAAGTCGGCGATGATCGACACCGAGAAACAGATGTCCGCGCCACCGTGTCGAGCCCCTACAATGCGATAGCTTGGGCAAGGGTCAAGGCCCATTTAAGGGTAAAGATGACAATAACACAAGCCGACTTAACCTTAGGGTTTAGGCAAGTATTGTCATTATAAATACCCCATTCCAGGAACTACGTAAGGCTTGATTCCTGGAACATAACATGATACGTAGGCAATCCAAGATACAGTCTTGGACTCAGCCGCATACATAAAATCCACCCCCACATTCCTTTTTGGCATTAGGGTTCTTGTGTGTTCATCACTAGATTAAATTAGGGCTCAAATCATTAAGGTGACATAATTTGTCATCGTCATTGGCGCTAGAAGGAGGGCCTTCTATTGATTGAATACGCAAAGAACACGATGCCTCCCAAGAAAACTGCATCCAAAACGGCATCCAAAGCTGTCGATCAAGGCTCCCAAATGAACGAGCCGATCGATCCTGATGTGCAAGAAGAGGAAGATCCCGCCTTGGATCTTATTCAGCACGATCCTCAGCAGAAACAGGGGAAAAAGATCCGGCCTTGAATCTGCTCCGGGGAGACCCACCAACCGAAAAAAGCAAGCCCTTGCTCCGAGAATATCGGGCGCTGCGGTCGGTTAGCGAGGGGCAAATTTGGAGGTAATGTCCGAATAATAGCCGAGGCGATTCACGCGTATGAAAGCGAGCGGATGCCGCCCAGAAAGAAGCTAGGGCGGAAGGCGGCCGGAAAGATGTAGTGGACAAGCCTAAACAGGTTCCTGGGGATGAAATAAGTGTTAGGTGTAGTGCCCGAAAGACAATTTGTGTAATTGTTTTTAGTAATGGATGATGATTTTATCTCACCTTATTACTTGCTTTGTGCTTGTAAAGTAATACAACTGCTTTGCAAACCCTAAGTATATCTCATATGTAACCACTTAACTCGGTGTATGGATTACACGTGAGGATTGAGTTAGTGGAGATATGCTTAAAGCTGTTAGTCCGTGGTGAACTTAATCGAGTTTAGGGTCTCTTGATTAAAACACCAATAATGCGCCCAGACACCTTGGGTGTGATAGTCTTATCCGGATCGGTGGTAGAGGAGTACTACGTGGGGCATTTATATATGATGGCATTCATATAGATTTGGACCGATTTAATCTGAATTTCTCTGTATAATTCCGTAATCGAGGAATCTTATTAAATCATTAGATGATCATATATGGATCAACCTTAATCTGAGGTGATCACGAGGATCTTTGCTTGTCCCGGTAGTGTTTGATGTGTTGAATTACGGTTCACTTTAATATGTGTTCCAAGCCACTTTCTCATTGGCACTATCTCAGGATGAGTGAGTAGTTACGATTTTCACGAGACATGGAATCCATTCCTTCCTGCGGGAAGTAGAGAGACAGATCCCTTATTTGTTAGCCCTAAGAAAGTGATCGATCCGGGAGTTCACATTTGACTAATTAGCTACTAGTCGGATATGTGTACTAATTGATCATCGGGGTTGATGGTAAATAAGGATAAGATATTACGAGTCGGGTTCACGGAGACTTCCCACTCGAAATGGACGATCTATGGAGGGTTAATCCGTATGTAGTGATTATATCAATGGATGACTTATTCACTCTCATGGGTTGAGTATAAGTATACATCTATAATCGGTAGAGTTCGATTTGGGTTTATGGTGGCGTAATCCCGGAATTAATAATTAATGTACTTATTACATTCGATGAATAATTAATTATTGGAGCTCTTGTTATAGGTCCATGGTCCCGATGTGGCTTACGTAATTCGGACTAATAATCTTGTTACTTGGGCCTCATTGATAATTAATTGGTTGGGCTAATTAATTGATATGCATGGATATTATTTAGTTGGGCTAAATAATATAATACACATAAAAGGCATTTTGTGTAGGCTAATAAACCCTAAAAGTGGCGCCTAAGGTCTTCTCTTTTAGCACAAGAATTAATTTTCTTGTGTTATGGAAAATAAAAGATATTCTTGTTATGTGATTGGTTGGATGACTTATTATTTGATTTCCTATTGGTCAATACATGTCACAATTAGTCATTAATGAAAATATCTTTTTATTTTGATTAATTAATTAATTATTTAATTAATTAATACTTGGAGGCCAAGGATTTACTCTCCTATAAAAGGAGAGTTATTCCAAGAAATTTACATTGATAATTTCGACCACCACTTGTAAAAAGGAGAGGAAAAATTAGTTTTTCTTGCTGCAGGGTTTTAGAAGAAGAAAAACTTTAAGTTTTTCTTGGTGTTGCATATCAAGGAGGTTAGTGTATCAAGAAGGGTGTCCACCAACCGCCGTTTGGAGAACACATCGGAAGATCTTGGCTTCTCTTCCTACTATTGGTAACATGATCTTAACCCCCTTGTAGTAGTTTAAGTCCTTTAATTATGTATTGTGATGTATGAATCGTGATCCATCCGCTGCGCGTAGATCTAACTCGTTTAGATCTAAGAACCTGCATCCTTCATGTGGTATCGGAGCCAGGTTCCATGATTTATATAGTCATAATCGTAATTAAACGACTTAAAGGAGTGGAATTGCATGTAGGTGATATTTTACTTATTATTATGCATTAATAATTTTTAAATTGCTATGGTTGAAGAGATGGATTGGGGTTGGCACCGTTTTCCCGTTAGATCTATTGTAAACTCATATAAACGATGAAAATTCGTTCATATGAGTATAGGAAATTATGTAATTTATTTATTATTGCAAGTTTAATTTCCTGTAAATAGATCTGTTTAGTAGCTGTATAGTGTTTTCGTTTTTTCCGTTGTTTGAGCCGTTAAAACGAAGATCCCTCAGGTCAGAATCGATATTGGAAGTTGATGAACAATCCCAAAAAATTTGGCGTCGATCAGAGTCTGTTTGGATGTCCGTTCGTTGATGAGAAGAGGCAGCTGTAACAGAAAAACGCAGGATTCACAGAAACCCTAACTGTGACTTCCTCGATTTTCTGGAAAGGATTAGACCGTTGAAACAAAAATCTGACCGGTCAGATCGGTAATCATGGGGTTTTGGACGTGATATAAAATTTTCAGGGCGATCGGGATTCATCTTGATCCCCGATCGGTCTCGGAAGTAAATGATGCGCTGCTGTAAGAGTCTGTTTCAGCAGCAAGTTGGGCTGCTCACTGAGGAAGATTGACAAGTCAAAGCTCCGATCCGACCGTCCATATTGAAGTCCGAAGAATGAAGATCAGATCTGGAAAGTTTCATCCCGATCCAAGTTCGTTTGATATGCTGATCGTCGAAGATTCTTAACAGCTGCAGATTAGGGTTTTAATTTATTTTGAATAGATTAGTTCTGAAGTGCCAACGGTCCATCTCTGTGTTTATTTTCCGCACTAGTATACATGTATAGATTGTATGAGTAGAATCAGAAAATTGCCATGACATGCATCATATCATGAATTCCACTCCATATGCATACATGTAGAAATTAATTCGAGGAATTAGTTAGGCATGTATAAAACACACGATTAGTTTTAATTAATTGTTTGATATTAATTAGAAACTAATTAGGGTAAAAACCGAGGAACACGGGTTTTTCAATCGTCGAGGTTGGGTGATGGATTCTCGGTGAATCCCACTCTGCGAAAGCATAAGGAGTAAAATCCGAAACCTCGTGGTTAAGGTGTTGGATTCTCGGTGAATTCCACCTTACCTAAGAGCGAGATTACGTTTTGTTCCGTAGTGTCTCGTGAAAGTTTGATGTTTAAGGATTGGATAATCACGGGCAAACAGGTTCGAAAGTGGTTTAACCACGGTTGGGTGGTCAACGGTAGCTACGGCTCAATCGAATTCACCCTCCACGTGTGGCGTTTGCACGAAGTGCAGCAATCTTGAGCCATCCGAAGAGCCACTACGGCTCAACGGACCTCTCTAGCCTTGACCCGTCCGGCGGCCACATATGTTCTAACGAATAGGTCGGGTGGGCTAGCCCACATAACCGACAACATTCGGGCCTATGATTTATTGTTCCTTAATGTAACATCAAGTCCAAAAGCGTGATCGATAAACCCACCATTTTTCAAAATATTGAGTGGGAGCGGGAGAGAAGCGACGGCCGACCCCACGGCCTCTTTGTTGACACAAGCAACGTGAGAGAATGGTGACGCCTCGTGCCGGCTGGGACCGGCCTCCCTGAAGGCCTTCACCGCTATCAAAATTCAAGGCTTGGTCTCCGAAGGATAGGATTTTGGGTACTCACCGGGTCAGCCGACCGACCCTAAGCGGCACACTCGGGTCTACCTAAAAATGCGAGACGATGAAGTCACACTCATAAAGGGTATTTTTGGTAGTACCTTGGCTGAAAAGGAAAGGTGATTGACGATCACAAATGAGATGTTCGATTCTCAATCGATCTTCAATATTAATCGAAACCTCTTTGACCTACCCTAAGGCGGCTTGAGGCGTTGAATAAATCCTTGGAGCAGTAGGATAGACTATAAGTACTTAGTTTATGTTCCTAAAATTTATTAGTAGTGTATGATTTGGATTTATCTTCATCAATTTTATTTACAACTATTTATATATCTCTACAGGGTGCTAGGCGCTGAGTGTAAAATTGACTAGTAATGACTTCGTTAAAAAGTGGTAAGTAACTAGAGCGTTGTACTTATTGATCTTACATGCGATTAATTTTTGGAAGAGATATTTCTCTGGAGCCTTCAAGACTTAAGTGGCGTAAATAAGTATGTCATTTATTTGTCAATCGTATTGAGCGAGAGACAAGCGTAGTCGATTTGAAAGATGATTGGGCCGATAAAATTCTTCTAGTGAATTTTAATGGTGTAGTGTCTACACAAGAAATTTTCTAATAGAAAAATTGGAGAATCATAAATTAAAGTGTCGCTAGTTAGGCGGTATTTGGAACCGATAAACTAGTGGGAGCTTTTTTGTCTTATGTTTTTCTAATTTAGAAAATTACTCCCAGGTGAGTAACTTTCATTAGACATCCCACGTTCACGAGTAGTGTCTACTCATCTGAATCGCTAGTTCAAGACTATTTCCTTTTAAGGAAAGTTAAGAATGGGAAAGAATGTCTATAAGTGTTAATTATCTTAATCAAGTTTTGAGGCTAAACCGAAACATTAATTAAAGAAAGTATAGGATAAGGAAAGTGATTTCGGATCACTAACCAATGAATCATAGCGACTTTCATAACCGAGTAACTTGACTCGATAGCTTAGTTCTTTGGAAGAACAAGGAAGTTGTGCATTAACGATTAATAGAGTAACAACGGGCGATAATTTCACTAGAATAGTGGGAGTGATATAAGGAAATGAATTTGGATTCTATCCTTGAATATCACGAAAAATTTAATTTTTACATTTCTGATTCGTTGAAACAAATGGATTCACTTTCAACTCGATATATTGTTGCCTCATAGAAAGTGAATATGACATTTGTAAATGCGAATCCAAGACTCGGACTTTTGTTTGATAAAGTCGAAACCACTAAGAAAAGTGAATAAGTATAACACATCTAAAACTATTAAAGGTAAAAGGTTTCCGTATTAAGATAAGCGACCTTTCAATATCTATTAATTAGTGCATATATCCTAGAGATAAGACTGACGATGGCTAAGGGTGATTCCTATCTCCCGCTAGGAACACTATCTCAAAGGAACAATGACTAAGTTTCCTTTCAATCGGGAAAGGGTAATAGTTTTGAAGGGTAACATAGCTTGTTCACCATGACCTTCGGGGTCTAGTGAGAGATACAAGCTAGTGGGAGATTTTGAGTGGTGACATTACGTCATAATAACTACTCAAAACAACTGGTTGGTTTATCGAAAGAATATGAGGAGGTGTCTCGATTTTAGCGAGAGAATAGAGTATTCCATGCTCGAAAATAGGCTATCGCATAGTCTTGGGGTGATGCTCGGCACGCCTCTAGTGGAATGTTTCTCACTTGAGGAAGAAACCATAGACTTGCCCTATATAGTTATTGATATGCTACAATACACTTTGCTAAAATCGATTAAGATAATTCGTTGCAAAATAATGGTTAACATTATTATGTAAATCGAGAAGTCTACCTAGAAGATGCTAGTGAGTTTATGGATAAGGAGTGAATTCGGTTCACAACACATCCGTAAATGTAGGCATTTAGCATTTAATGCTTGAAGGTAGGGCCCAGGGATTTTGTGCATACGTTCGATTGTGATTGTTAGTGAAATATCTTAATGAGGCAGTGAAGGTTGATTATAAGATTCTTGAGATCGAAAAGTGGCGGTTGAAGCTGTCACAAGCCTTCCGATAGAATCTATAAGAAACGACCTTAAACCTTAGAAATCTGTTACCCAAAGGTAGTTACTATCGATTTAATCGGACCACGTCCAACATTAGTTGTTGGTGATTACAACGATAAATACTACTAGATCGAATGTCAATCCACCCAAGACCAGGTGGGAGTATGGTTTAACCGTTGACCCATTGTGATTTTGTGGACTTTATAATCTATTGGGGTGATTGATAACCTATGGCTCTTGGTGGGTGTATAGGATTACGATTATAGAGGTTGGTTTGAAAACCTTAACCCAGTGAATGGAGTTTTGGTACTCAGGTTACATTCGACCTCTTGTAGAACCACCTGAGTGTCTCGGGGCCCGATTAGGAGCAATTGGATCTACACGGAAAGAGTCGAATGAATAGGAAAGTTTAAACTTTCAGTATAAAGTTGAGTGGTATAGGGTGATTCACGACAAGTAGAGAGTTAACCGGACCTTGAACTCTCTCACCACTCGATCTTGCTAGATTTAGATTAAGCGAGAAAATAGGGGTGATTCCACTGAGACTTTCTTGCCGAACAACGGAATCGAATTCATTCGAAACGAAGGGTTTAGCTAAGAATGAATAACGGATTAGTTACAAAGCGGAAGATAGGGGTGATTCCCTAAGACCTTTTTGCGAGACTAACGATATCTTAATTCATTCGAAAAGAACTTTTGGTAGGAGGCTGCCATGGCTTATATCCTTTGTGGATTTAAGAGAACCTCTCGGTCATTTAAAAGTCACATGTTTTAAAATAGGTGGACTTGACCAAAATATTGATAAGTTTTTAAGTAAATTTGGATATCAATATTGGTAATGTAGTAGTAGTATTAGTGTTCATAAATGATAACACTAAAGCGGTTGGAAACAACATGGGTGTGCTATCTCAAGTCGAGCCCGACACGCCAAGATTCTCTGGATGAGAGAATTGGACTATATTCTAAGAATTTGATTCGGTCAAATTCACAAGAATGAGTCATTGGCTATCCCATCCGTCTTATTGGTTAAGATGATCATGCAACATTCAACGAGAGTAGTCTACCTTACATCTCGGGAATGATTCTCAAATCTCGGATAAAGAGAAAATGGGATAGAGTCTCTCTTGGATAACGGCAAGTCGAGGTTATCACAAGTCAATAGTAGTTGAATCTCGGATTAGTGCATTGAAAAGCATTTTAGTCGTCCTCAAGTATCGTTAGAGAACGAGAATCATATGCTTGTATATTCAGGTGCAAACTTGAATATGGTTGACTACACTGATTCGACTTGTAGTCGATTAAGGATGATCATTAAGTTGATATCGGGCTCGGTGTTTACTCATAGTGCTTAGAATTTCCTTTTTGGTGCAGGAGTAATTCCGGTCGATAAGCCGATATCACTTCATTGTGAAAGCAGTGAAGAGATAGCTTAGAATGATCTTCTCGGTCACAAGAGGTCAAAAGCATATTGAGAGAGAGTACCGCCTGATTGGAAGGACCGACAACGTTTCAATCCTAAAGATCGTCTCGAGTCGACAACCTAGCTAATCGATGTACCAAGTCGAGTGCTTGGAGGATACGGCATTGATGGATATGTCTCATCTACCTTTTAGAGCAAGTGGGAGAGTGTTGTGAATAAGATGAGAAATGGTGTGCTCTAAAAACAATCGTTACTTGTCATTTCGTGCAAGTGGGAGATTGTTAGGTGTAGTGCCCGAAAGACAATTTGTGTAATTGTTTTTAGTAATGGATGACAGATTTTATCTCACCTTATTACTTGCTTTGTGCTTGTAAAGTAATACAACTTCTTTGCAAACCCTAAGTATATCACATATGTAACCACTTAACTTTCAGTGTATGGATTACACGTGAGGATTGAGTTAGTGGAGATATGCTTAAACTGTTAGTCCGTGGTGAACTTAATCAGAGTTTAGGGTCTCTTGATTAAAACACCAATAATGCGCCCAGAACACCTTAGGGTGTGATAGTCTTATCGGTTTGTCGGTAGAGGGTACTACGTGGGGCATTTATATATGATGGCATTCATATAGAATTTGGACCGATTTAATCTGAATTTCTCGGTATAATTCCGTAATCGAGGAATCTTATTAAATCATTAGATGATCATATATGGATCAACCTTAATCTGAGGTGATCACGGGATCTTTGCTTGTCCCGGGGTAGTGTTTGATGTGTTGAATTCACGGTTCACTTTAATATGTGTTCCAAGCCACTTCTCATTGGCACTATCTCCGGATGAGTGAGTAGTTACGATTTTCCACAGACATGGAATCCATTCCTTCTGCGGGAAGTAGAGAGACAGATCCCTTATTTGTTAGCCCTAAGAAAGTGATCGATCCGGGAGTTCACATTTGACTAATTAGCTACTAGTCGATATATGTGTACTAATTGATCATCGGGGGTTGATGGTAAATAAGGATAAGATATTACGAGTCGGGTTCACGGAGACTTCCCACTCGAAATGGACGATCTATGGAGGGTTAATCCGTATGTAGTGATTATATCAATGGGCGCTTATTCACTCATGGGTTGAGTATAAGTATACATCTATAATCGGTAGAGTTCGATTTGGGTTTATGGTGGCGTAATCCCGGAATTAATAATTAATGTACTTATTACATTCGATGAATAATTAATTATTGGAGCTACACGGTTATAGGTCCATGGTCCCGATGTGGCTTACGTAATTCGGACTAATAATCTTGTTACTTGGGCCTCAGTGATAATTAATTGGTTGGGCTAATTAATTGATATGCATGGATATTATTTAGTTGGGCTAAATAATATAATACACATAAAAGGCATTTTGTGTGGGCTAATAAACCCTAAAAGTGGCGCCTAAGGTCTTCTCTTTTAGCACAAGAATTAATTTTCTTGTGTTATGGAAAATAAAAGATATTCTTGTTATGTGATTGGTTGGATGACTTGTTATTTGATTTCCTATTGGTCAATACATGTCACAATTAGTCATTAATGAAAATATCTTTTTATTTTGATTAATTAATTAATTATTTAATTAATTAATACTTGGAGGCCAAGGATTTACTCTCCTATAAAAGGAGAGTTATTCCAAGGGAAATTAACATTGATAATTTCGACCACCACTTGTAAAAGGAGAGGAAAAATTAGTTTTTCTTGCCTAGGGTTTTAGAAGAAGAAAAACTTTAAGTTTTTCTTGGTGTTGCATATCAAGGAGGTTCGTGTATCAAGAAGGGTGTCCACCAACCGCCGTTTGGAGAACACATCGGAAGATCTTGGCTTCTCTTCCTACTATTGGTAACATGATCTTAACCCCCTTGTAGTAGTTTAAGTCCTTTAATTATGTATTGTGATGTATGAATCGTGATCCATCCGCTGCGCGTAGATCTAACTCGTTTAGATCTAAGAACCTGCATCCTTCAATAAGTGCGTCATCTAGCTCAGTGGAAAGGAAAAGACGTGAGATCCACCAAAAACACCAGAGAGGGGATGATGGTAGCGCCAGGGAAGAGTTGAATGCGATTTTGGGAAAGAACCAGGTTTCATTGTGGCTCCAATCTCCCTTCACGAAGGAGATCGAGAGCTTTCCTAAACCCAAGGGGTTTAAGATACCGAAGATAGAACCTTATGATGGCACCACCGACCCGGAAGACCATCTCCACAGGTATCTATCTCAGATGAGGTTGCATGGAGCCCCTGATGAGATACGATGTCGGGCGTTCGAGACACTACTCGTAGGTCGAGCAAGAGAATGGTTTACGAAGCTACGACCAGGGTCGATCTCTAGTTTTGCCATGCTCGCTCGAAAATTCCGAGATGCGTTCATAGTGAACAAAAAATTCCATCTGAGTGCCACGCACCTCATGAATGTGAGGCAGCAAAAGGATGAAGCAGTTATGGAGTATCTGAAGAGGTTTATTCTTGAGGCCATGCAGGTCAAAGATGCAGACGATCGACTTCTGATTACGTCGTTCGTAGGGGGGCTGCGTAATACTAAGTTATACATGAAGTTGAGCAGAGACGTTCCCCATACCATGGGCGAATGTGTCAATGTGGTGCATAGATTACATCAAGGAAGAGGCGGTCTGGCGGCACACCCAATCCGACTGGATGGAATCCAAGAAAGACACCCGAGGTCCGAATAGGAGTCAGTCCAAGAGGCAGGATGTCGAAAGAAAGCCATCAGTTTGGGACCGTATCGACATGTCCACCTCAGACCGTGGGGGCAAAAAGGGACCCTCACGTGAGAGGGACTTCATCCCGCTCAATCGACCTCGATCCGAGGTGTTGTCGATTATGCTTTCAAAAAACTTGGCGAGGAAACCGCCGCCATTGAAGAAACCTCGAGAAAAGAGGAATGCAAGCAAATATTGTGATTTTCACGAAGACATAGGCCATACAACAGAGGATTGTATCGACTTGAAGAGATATCGGCGTCTGCATTCGGGAAGGAAAGCTAGACGAAGTTGTTGGCGAGATCTCGGTATGATGGGCCTGAGGGCGTGGGGAATTTAAGAGGAAAAACTCCGATCAAGACATGAACCGAGGTCGAGATGCCCAGAGAGGCGGATCGGTCACCTCGGAGGAATCGATCCCAGTGTCGGGAAGTAAACAACGAGAGATAACTTTGGTCGGGACGGATCTGAAGAAAATCGACACATAAAACTATGTCAATACGATCTTTGGTCGGATGAAAGTGATAAGGGTCAGACCAGTGAAGAGCCAGCTAGTAGCTCGAGAGAGCGCAAGCAACTCAGATTCACGACAGAAGTCGGATACGGCCATCGAGATGATATCCCCAAGTCGATGAGTCATAGTGAAGGGTTAGTTATTGAGGCAGTTATCAGCCGAACCCGTGTATCGAGAGTCTGTATCGATAACGGGAGTGCAGTGAACATCATATATCACTCGGCATTTCAAGCGATGAAGTTGAAAGAGAAGGATCTAGCCCCCATAGCGTCTCCCCTGTTCGGATTTACAGGGCAAGCAGTCCATCCCATGGGCTCGATAAAGTTACTCACGACAGTTGGGGATGGTGAGAGAGGAAGGACACTTGAATTAAGTTATGTGGTGGTCAAGGCCCCCTCTGCTTATAATGTTATCCTAGGACGACCAGCGCTCTTCGACCTACGAGCTATAATTTCAACGTTCCATAATAGCATGAAGTTTCCTACCCGGGACGGTTCCCACGAAGTAAAGGGAGATGTTGAAGTCGCTCGGAGTTGTAACTCTGTAGTCATGAATGGGAAGATGGCGGTTCAACAAATCTTAGTCGAGGAATTGATTCCAGAAGAAGAAGAGGAGAAGAGTTGGGTCTCCAGTGATGCGGTCGAAAACGTCCGACTCTGGGAAGGAGAGGACGATCAATGCGTGCAAGTCGGGATTTTTGGATCCCAGAGAAAGAAAAACAACTACTGGTTGAATTGTTAATCGAGTTCAGGGATATCTTTGCCTGGAAGGCCACGGACATGCCAGGATTGTCTACCGACATTGCGGTTCATAAGCTCGAGATTGACCAGGCAAAAAAGCCAGTCAAACAGAAGAAGAGGAATTTTGCATCCGATCGACTTGAGTCTATTGAGTTGGAAGTCGGCAAGCTATTAGCAGCCCAGATAGTGAGAGAGGTATTCTACCCAGAGTGGCTAGCTAACCCAGTATTAGTCAAGAAGCCCGATGGCAGTTGGCGCATGTGTGTGGACTTCATAGACTTAAACAAAGCATGCCCAAAAGACTCGTACCCGCTACCCAAAATCGACAGGTTAGTAGATTCAACCATTGATTTTGAAGTTTTTGGTTTCTTAGATGCATATAAAGGATACCATCAGATTTTAATGGATCTTGAGATCGCGGAAAAAAAGCGGCGTTTATCACGAAATCGGGCACCTTCGCTATGTGACCATGCCATTCGGATTAAAGAATGCTGGGGCAACATACCAGAGGGCAGTCAATAAGATATTTGCAAGGCAAATTGGTAGATGTATGGAAGTTTATGTAGACGACTTGCTTATCAAGAGTCGATCTATGAGACAATACCTGGTCGATGCTCGAGAGGTTTTCGAAGTGTTGAGAGAAACGCAGATGAGATTAAACCCGAAGAAGTGTACTTTTGGAGTCAGGTCGGGTAAGTTCTTGGGCTACATGATCTCGAAGGACGGGATCCGAGCGAATCCGGATAAAATCGACACATTGAAGAACATGCCCGCACCACGAAATATCAAGGAAGTACAAAGGCTCACGGGTCGAATGGAAGCTCTCAACAGATTTCTATCGAGATCAGCACAGTGTGCACTACCATTTTTCAAGATACTCCGGAAGGCCAGTCCTTTTCATTGGGATGATGAATGTCAGACAGCCTTTGAAGAGTTGAAGACTTATTTATCAGAGTTACCTACCTTAACTTCACCTCGAGACGGGGAAAGATTGTTAGTTTATTTGGCAGTATGCGAGGAGGCAGTGAGTGCGGTCCTGGTTCGAGAAGGGGTACATGGCCAAGTGCCAATCTACTTTGTCAGCAAGGCTTTGCATGGCCCCGAGGTCCGATACTCGCCAGCCGAGAAGTTAGCATTATGTCTTGTTCATGCCTCGAGGAAGTTAAGGCCATATTTTCAAGCTCATCCTATTGTGGTAGTCACAGACCAACCACTAAAGCAAATTTTGGCAAAGCCTGATACTTCAGGTCGACTGGCGAAATGGGTGATAGAAATGGCCCAGTAAAACATCGAGTTCGTTCCTCGAACTGCGATTAAGGCACAGGCCTTGGCAGATTTTTTGGCTGAAGGAATCTCTGTCCAACTCGATGAAGAAAAGCGAGGTCCGGAGGAAAAATGGACTCTACAGGTCGATGGGGCATCGAGTAAGGAAGGGGCAGGAGCAGGGCTCCTCCTGGTAAGTCCGAAAGGCGAGGAGTTCCCATACGCCCTTCGATTCGACTTCAAAGCAACTAACAACGAGGCCAAGTATGAGGCCATGATTACTGGTTTAAAGCTCGCACCCGAATGGAGTGTCGAAGATCCGCCGGTTTGATGACTCGCGATTGGTGGTCAATCATGTAAAAGGGAGTATGAGGCTAAGGAAGAAACCATGAAGAATTACTTAGCGATTGTCCGAGCCTCATACCAAAGTTCAAAACGGTTCAATTCGGCGGTCCCCGAAGTCGAACAACAAGAGAGCCGATCGCTCTCCAAATTGGCCTCAAACTTCATGTCAAGTAAGAAGGTTCTAGTCGAATTCTTGACCGATAGGAGCTACATCGAGACAGAGGCCCGACCGATTACTCGGCCAGCCCACGTGGATGGACTCGATCGCTCTTTACCTCAAAGGCGGAATACTACCACCGATAAGGTACAATCTAGAAAAGTTCGACTACTGATCCACTCGATATCGTTCTTCGACGACATCCTCTATCGGAAATCTTTTGTAAGTCCATGGTTAAGATGTGTATCTCAAACCGAAGGTGAATATCTCTTGGAAGAAATTCATAGAGGAGCGTGTGAAACCATCTGCGGGGCTAGAATGTTAGCTCGAAAATGCAAGTTAGCTGGTATTTTTGGCCGTCGATGCAAATGAGATGCGAATAATCTTGTCGAAAAATGCAACGCTTGTCGGATCCATGATAATATCTCTCATCAACAAGCACAAGATATGAACGTCATCTCGTCGGCATGGCCGTTTGATCGGTGAAATTCGATATTGTCGGACCTTTGCCCCGAGCTCCGGAAATCTCGATTAAGTGGTCGTCGCGGTGGACTACTTCACAAAATGGGTAGAAGCTAAGGCTTTGCCCGACATCCGAGCCGCAACCATTAAAAAGTTCTTGTGGGTCGACATTCTATGTAGGTGCGGAATTCCAAAGGCTTTGATCTCGGATAACGGTACCAGTTTGAAGATCGAAAAGTTAGAGAATGGTGCAACGAGTACCAAATCGACCAGCGGTTCACCTCGATGGCTCACCCCGTGCAAGCGGTCAAGTCGAAGCGGACTAACCGGCGAGATCAAGCTGGGGTTAAAGAAGAGGCTAGGCGGAAGGTCGAGATTGGGCGGTTCAACTTCCGAGCATCTTATGGTCATACAGATGACTCTAATTCATCGACGGGGAAACCCTTTTTCTTTAGTGTATATGTGTGTGAAGCGGTGATACCCGCGAGAGATCGGGTCCCTCTCCTCGAGTTACGGCATACAATGTTGAGACAAATGATCCCGAACTCCGACAGGAAAGGGACAATGTTGAAGAACGAAGAGAGATAGCCTCAGCCAGAATGGCAAGGTACAAACAGAAGATATCTCAGTATTACAACTCGCGGGTAAGACACAGATACTTCAAAGTTGGCGATATGGTTTTAAGGAAAAATGAAGCAAGTCGACAGGAAGCAGTCGGGAAGTTGACCCCGAATTGGGAAGGCCCATATCAAATTCTGAAGGTTCACCCCAAAGGGTCTTATCAACTTGGCCGAGCAGATGGAACCACGGTTCCTCGACATTGGCACGCCAACAATCTGAGGAAGTATTATATTTGAGATAAGCTTTACTCTGATGAACCCGTTTACCTTTCAATTCTGAATCTTGTAATAAGTTCATGAGACAATTTTATGAGTATTCTAATAAATTTGTATCTTTTCGAGATGTTTTCTGTGTTTGTTAGGAGTTATAGCCAAAACGATACAAGTCCAATGTGACAGAAAAGTTAAAGGCAAAATAATCAACAACGAGTAGAGAAATCCACAAGTCGGAAATCTAGACAAGCCAAAGCAAAGTTAGCCTAATGGGCGACGAATGCAAAGGCATAGAGACGGTTCGCAGGGTCGGGCCAAAGGTCCAAGCTAAAAGCCAAACGAGCCCAAGAGGCAAACAAGGCCAAAGCAAAGGCCGGTTCGCATAGTCGGGCCACACTGTCAAGTCGAAAGCCAAACGAGCCCGGAGGGGCGAAAAGGCCTAGACAAAGGGCGGTTCGCATAGTCGGGACCACTGTCCCCAATCGATGGTCGAAAGAGCTTAAGTGGCAAAAAAGACCAAAGATCAGGGACAGTTTACATTAAAATGCTCAGCCAAAGGTCAACTAAGCCTAAGGGGCAAAAGACTAAGGCAAGCAACTCGATCTCAAGTGCAATAAGAACTAAAGGTTCGTAATACACTTGGGGGGCAACACAATATCAACAAGCGCAATACAATATCAGCGAGTAGCGAAAAGAGCAAGCGCAATACAATATCAGCGAGTAGCGAAAAGAGCCAGAGGCTACAACAGCATGTCAAGACTACAACACGTCAAAAAGATAGCAAAATCAAATCAAAATCAACGCAACGCAAAGTCATTACAAAACAAGGCCAGGTCGAAAAGACCAGCCAAAGTTAAAATAAATGCTATTACAGATCCAAATTCAAGATAACAAATCGAAGAAAAGATTTAAAAGATAATGATCGAGGTTGGTTTCGGGGTCGGCTCGGTGTTGGCGGAGGTCGGATCGATGGCGATCGGATCGGCGGCAGAGCGGAATTACGGAAGGAGCATACTTTATGGCCAAGGACTCTCCTTTTGGAACTCTTCGATATCTTGGTCGTATATCTTCTCCGAGTCGGGATTGTAGAACATCGGCGTCTGGAGAGTCGACATGTCGAAGCTCGAAATGACTTCCTTCATCTGATCCACGGCTAGAGTGTATCCACCCATCATCGAAGCCCGCATGATCACTTCTAGATCATCTTTAAGATTGGATGACTTGCGATACTCCATGATGGCCTCGGTCTTAGCCTCTTCGACCTGCGCCTGCGCTCGATATAATTCAGCCTGTAGCGCATCTCGATCTTGGCGAGCCTTCCTAGCTTCTTCATCCGCCGCCTTCTGACACTTCAGCAGCCCCTCATAGTCTTGAGCCAGCTTGAGCAGCTCTCTACCCTGATCATGCCGTTCCTCCTGCAGTCGGCCCAGCTCCTTCTCAGTAGTGGTGGCGGCCTTAAGCCGGCTGACCACCAACCTATCTTGCGACTTCTCGAGCTCGGCGACCGACTCGTGCTTCAACTCATTATCTTGTTTCTCCACAAAGAAAGAAGCGGCGCACTTTTGGCGACATTGTCTCGGCGATGCCATTCTCTCTCTTGATCTCATCCGCCGACTCCTGTCTTGGCTAGCTGGCCGTCGGCGGCCTCCCGACCAACGAGGTATTCTACAAAACGTAAAGTGTATTAAAAAGGGACAAGGCATAGGCCTCGAGAGAAGCTAATAGGAAAAGAAGGATCGACTCACAAGACGATTTATCTTTCACAGCACGAAGGACAGGTTCTTGTCGTCCACGCCAGCGTAATCGTCGGCAACCCAGTCCACACCGATCCCTGACTCGGTAGAGGTCTCAGCAACCTTCTTCCTCTTCGCCTCTCGAAGTTGCTCCCTCACCACCTCGGCGACAGTTGGCCTTTTCTTTGTTCGCGCCGCCGGCTCTCGACATTAGCCTCGACATTCGAGGTTAAATCGACAATCTCTCCTCGTTTTCATCTCGAAGAGAACCAAATCGGATCATCAAATTACCGGTGACCGGAGGTGGGTGATCGATCCAGCTTCTGGCGATCGATTCTATAGCGGCGGGGTAGGTTCAGATCGGGAGGCACTCCTCTCGGGAAGTAGAAAGGCGCCTGGTCTCGACCACGGAAAAGTCGGGGTAGCACGACCTCCGAGGGGTGGAAGCAGCAATGACCGTCGACTCGGGGATACGGGTGGGGTCAGTGACCTTGGAAAACCTCCCCACTGCAAACAAGCAAAGAAGACAAGTTAGTTTGATCGATAAACAAAACAAACAACAAGTCATCAAACACGACAAATGACAAGTATGTAAAGGCAAGCAAATAAGGAACATCCTACGGTTCTCGTGATCACAGGACATTAAGACCCACGTATGGCATTGGCCCGACTTCCTCCAAATGGGCCAGGTGATACAAGAGACTCGGTCTCGAGTACACACCTCAAAATTGTGTCCACCTGAGGCGAGCCTGCGTGTAGAACCGGATCTCTCCCAAGCTTGTCTGTTTTCCGTCTCTCGACCTCCACCGCCCTATGTAGGGGTTATCCAGAACCATGACGGAGAAAGAAAAATCGAGGCTTCCACTCCCGTGAGAAGAAGGCCCTTTGGTTATGAACTCATGTCGGTTGGCTCTTCTTTGAAACGAATACCATAACTTGTCGGTAAAGCGTAGCTACTATCTTGTAGTAATGCCGGAACAAGGGCACCGAGAAGCGGACTGAGCTACTCGACACGCTATTATGAACCCCATCAGAGTCCTAACACCATTCGGGGCTATCTGGGAAATACTGACCTCATAATGCTCGAGGATCGCAAGAACGGCAGGACAGAGTGGAAACCTTAATCCACTCGCCAATTGACTCTCGTAGACAGCACAAAACCCCTCTGGGGGCTCGTCGGCAAACTTATGAAGGCTAGATGGTAGCCGAGCCTCGAAAGGAGGGATAGAGATGTTGTATCTTTGACACAGTCTGGAGACCTCTTCAGGGGAGAACGTACTAAGACACCCCTTAGCACCCTTTCCGTCCATCCTAGTTACTAGTTTTTTAGGCTGGTTAGGGACAGGAGGAGGGGAAGCAGCAGGTTCACCAGAGTTTCTCTGGAGAGGAAGATTGGAAATAACAGGCACCGGAGATGAGCTATGAACGGGCGTTTCACTACCCCTATCTGATTCAGTTGCACTACTACTAGACATGAACAAAATCACAGGAAAGATAAACGCTAAGGAAAAGAAGGAGTCTTACTTGGTGTTTTGGAGATGGTGATAAGAAATAGCAAGCAGGTTTGCAGCGGCGTCTATCCTCTCTCCTTTTATATGCTAGTGAAAAAGTTACAAATGATTTGAAGAGACGTGGGTATTGGGGGTTATAACCCCTGGAAATCGCGACAATCAAGGCAATGACGCTGCGTCTTTTACGGGATTCAAACGTTCAGATGCCGGGATATCGTGCCACGTGGCTACAAGGCGATTGAGGTTGTGAAAAGGCGGGCTTTCTCCCGCCCAAAGGGAAACCCAACTCGATGACTGTTAGTGTGACAGACTCGACCTCGGATGACGGGAGTCACCTCTCTCAAGTCTGGGGGCCTTATGACGATACAGGGTTTCACTCCCTCCACGTGTCGTCTATCGGTTGGTCATCACATTATGAATGAGCTACAACATACTCATGTCGAGACCCAGGATCGAGGCTAGGGCCATCCAATCGGCTCCAAGTTACGACTATCGACTACCGAGCAGTGTGGGATGACAAGTCCATAAGGATAGAGTCCACACCAGCTAGCAGTGTAGGACAATGAGTCTAGGGTCGATCACCGCAAGTCGGCAGTATCGACACCGAGAACAACGATGTCGCGCCAATATCCAGCCCACCCACAGCGATAGCTTGGGCAAGGGTCAAGGCCCATTTAAGGGTAAAGATGACAATAACACAAGCCGACTTAACCTTAGGGTTTAGGCAAGTATTGTCATTATAAATACCCCATTCCAGGAACTACGTAAGGCTTGATTCCTGGAACATAACAGGATACGTAGGCAATCCAAGATACAGTCTTGGACTCAGCCGCATACATAAAATCCACCCCCACATTCCTTTTTGGCATTAGGGTTCTTGTGTGTTCATCACTAGATTAAATTAGGGCTCAAATCATTAAGGTGACATAATTTGTCATCGTCAAATAACACTAACTAGTTGCCCATAAGTGTATTTGATCGCATGGAATTATCTGGTTGGCTGAATTTTCTCAAATTCTATTTCTGACTTTTTCTCCTAATAAGGTTGGTAATCCTGCTAAGAATTTTTCTTTCCAAAAAAGGCTGATTGGAATCATCCCTTTGCATTAATCTTGTTAGGAAATTATTTTATACCATTGAAAATCACTGAGTTTTTTGCAGCGTAGATTCGAAAGTAGTTTAGTATTTCTTTCTTTTAGTTTTGCTGGATCTCCAAGAAAATGTATTAGAGTAGATACAACATCCTGTAAAGGTTCTTATTGTTCGTCAAGAATTAAATTTTGTTCTTCATCATATTTTAGTGGATTAAGTATTTGATGTTGTTCAGGTGTTAAATAAAAATCCCACCATCCTTTTAATTGGCCTGAGAAACCTGCAATTAGTAGCCCTGCGGTAGTCCTATCTTGGACTCCGTGTTGTCCTATATGCATTTGCAGCCATTGTCATTTGCTGTAGGAGGGATAAAATTTGATATTCATTCATAGTATCTAAGTTCCAATTATAAACAGATGATGCATTAAAACGATTTTGAGTTTGAGTTTCGACAGGTATAATGTCTAGAGGATAATTTGGAACGTGTTGTGAGTTCCATCATATTTTGTTAATTTGATTTTGATCTAGTGAGGTATCGGTGTCTATATTGGGTGAAATTAATCTAGGTACACGTATGTGTGTATATATGCATGCACGAATATGTCGTAAAACAACGTTAGTAATGAATTGTAATTACTTGAAACTTCATTAAAGGGCATTTTAGACATTTTCAAATCCCAACCACCGACTCAGCTCAGCGGTGGGGTGTTTTTCTGGAAAGGGTACAAAAGTCCCAAACTCGGATTTCAGGATCCGTTTCCCTCTTCTCTCAACCATAATCTTATCTCATTGCATCTTGTTAGGAAATCATGATCGAGCTCCAATCCTTGAAGGAGAAGAAGATCAAGAAGCACAAAGCGGATGCAAATGCCATTTATTTGTAGTTGCCAAAGCCGAAAATTCTGATTGTTGTTGTTTTGGCAACAGGACTGTAGGTATCTAATAAATCTATTCATGGTTGTTGTGTATATATATCCTTTCGCAACTAACCTTGTCTTGTATCTTTCAATGGAACCATCAACCTTTCTTTTGATCTTATAGATCTTCTTAACTGAGGAACACTTATTTGTGGGTTCAGAAAGAGACTTTGTGGTGTATTCCTTTCTTGTTCTTGTAGTGGTTGTTGATCCTCGGAATGATAGAGATTGATGTAGTGGTTATATGCATTATGCACTTCATTGTTAGATGTCAAAGATTTTAATTGATTGTTCCAAATTAACAACTAGATCCAATGATTGGTAAAACATGCTGCATAGGAACATGCATGGATTATCAGTCAACAAAGGAAAAAACAATTCATGAAAAATAACATCTCTTCTGATAAAAATTGTTCATAGTTCTAATTAGATACATCTAATAAGATATATTGTTATGATCAAAGCGCTTACGGTTTTACTAAAATCAATTGGTGGTAGTAAATGCGTTACCATATTTCATTTCGATCTAATGACCTCTGACTCTGCTACCATGTTATGATCAAGTGCTTACCTTTCTACTAAAACCAATTGGTGGTAGTAAATGCGTTATCATATTTCTTTATACATTCAAGAGTGTGGGGATCTCTCCCAACACCCTCTTCAAGTGTGGGCAATCTGTCCCAACACTTTCACAATTTTTTATTCAAGAGTGTGGTCAATCTCTCCCGACATATATCCTTTTGTATGTTCAGGGTATCCTATTAAAACACAAATTCTACTTCCGCTATCAAACTTTGTTCTATTGTCAATATAAGTACATGCATAGGCTAAAGACCTAAACACTTTTAGATCATTATAATCAGATTTATGCTTTCCCATAAGATCTCAGAAGGTGTTTTTTTTTTTTTTTTTGTTTTTTAACAAGGGTGTAGGGGTCAAATTTAAAAGTTTTATAGCATGCATTATACGACAACCCCAATATTTCATAGGCAAACTAGATTGTATATTTAAAGCTCTATCAACATTGAGAATGTGCTAGTGTTTTCTCCCTACCACAACATTTTGTTGGTGTGTTTACACATGTAGTTTCACGAATAACACCTCTAACATTATAAAACATGGACATATTAAATTTATGTTCATTATCAGACCTAATGACTTTGATGTCCTTTTGAAATTGTGCTTCGACATACATACAAAAAAAAATTGTAATAAAGTTCTAGCCTCAGATTTCGCTTTCATTAAAAAAAAAAAAGCAGCCACAAATATTCTAAAATCATCATCAAGGGTTAGGAAATTCTGTTAAGAATATATGTCTACATGTATTAGATCAAACACAACATGCGCAGAATCATATGTCTTGGAAACTATTTTTCTTTTGTTTGGCAAAATGACAAGTATTACAGAATTCTTCTTTATGGGGAGTTTTTTTCGGTGCTGATTCCATATGGAGTGAAGTGATGAGAGAGATGATCAAAACTACACAAAATATATCAGGATATAAAATATATGGTTCTGATTGTTTATCCCGTCAATTCACTGCATATGAGGTTATTAGGTAAAAATTTCCCTTTGTTTAGGTAGTTGAATACCATCATGATAAGACTGCAACAATTTCGGTATATAGAATATATAAATGTCCCTTGCCTTTGCTCTTAGTTAATTTTTTTGGGGAGGCTCTTAGTTCATTTTAATGTGCGAGTTTCCCATATATGCTTGGTCTTCATGTCAAATATGTATAGTTACACTAAATTTACGTTTGAGTTAATGTGAAACATAGACCATTGTAATATCCAACATCGAAAAATTGAGAGAAATCGTATTATGATATAAATTAAAGTTGAAATATAATGAACTTCGCAACTCGAGTTATCCGTTTTAGGCCAAGTGATGAGACATGCACTTCCGGATCTAATTAGTTTGATTTTTCAAGTATTTTGATTGCGTCGGTTATAATTTCTTAAAGCTAAGTGTTCATGAGTAGAATTTCAGTCTATATAATATATACACGAATTTTGATCCAGAAATAAAAAAAAATTAAAAATTACCCAATTATGATAAGTAGAATATCATTAATTAATTAATTACCTCAAAATTGATTCACAATTAAAAAAGAAATATTTACACACATCTTTGATTAAAACAAACACACGCATGTTATAATTACCATATTTATGCACACGCTTTAATTACCATCAAGACGAATTGAATATATATGTATATACACATAAAGAGAAGGATAGAGAAAACCAAAAGATGAAATTGCGCCAGTACATTTCTCAATATCCAAGATCAAGTTTAGAAAAATGACTGACATATTACATAATATTTATATATTTTCATCATATCTTAATCCACCTACATAATTTAATTGCATATCAAAAGCAATGGAGCTGAAATATCACTAATATTAAAAATCATCTTCAGTTCTTCCTCTTCACCAATATTGTCTACTTATAGTCTCTCAATTAGGTGTGATAATGTTATCCCTACCTGATGTACATGCTGGCCTACGCGGTGGCAACTGTTGATGTGGCGTTCTCTGCAAAAACACGACGTTTTGAATTTATATTCGACTTTTATGAAATCGAAACGTATATATAATTGAAATTTTTTTTTTTTAAAAAAGGGGGAAAAAATCTACCTGCATTTTAGGCCTCAATGTCTCCAAATCAACGGTTGATATCTGATATGCTCCTGCACCTTGCTATAATAATGATTTTAAAAAAAATAAATTTGTTTGATGAGCAAAATATTATTGGTCATTATAATTTTTTAAACCAATTAGAATTTTTAAATGGTAGTTTTCTCCTACAATTAAACAGGGGACCACTAACAGATTCCTTAAATCGTATCAAATTTGAAACCATCAAGTCATACATAGTTCCGTACGATTTTTAAAATTTGCGATTGTTCCAAATTGTAAGACATTTTAAAGTGTGTATGCATTTTAAATTAGTGGAAAATATCATAAATTTAAATACAAAAAGTCTTAAATTTTTTTTTGACTTTCAGTAACACAAATTATTGTAAATCAATAAAAAAAAAAATATAAGAGGAAGAAAGTTTTAATAAATACTCTATTGATTTTAAAATAACTTAAATTATATGAATAAACCCCCAAAATAGAAAGAAAAAAAAAAAAACTTATATTTCAAGACAGAAAGTGTATTAGAGGGAATGTGGTGTAATTGTTAATGAAATAAAAAAGACTTCTACCTTATGCAAAGCCCAATCTGCTGAATCGAAAAATGCTCGTTTATGGTCCTGCATCCACATTAAACGATTATTATATTTTTCTTCTTTTAATTTTATTTTACTTAGTATTAGCATATAATACAACGGTTGTATAAAGATTATATCTCTATATATCTATGAGAAAATCGAGTTATTTTTTAAATTTATATACATATTACTTTGTATAACTTACGATTATACCGTAAAATTTCCCCAAGTAATTAAGAGATTCACTTACCTTAGTTATCAAAGGCTTCTTCTTTGGAGTTAATCCACCATACTTCATGTCGGTAGTGGAGTCCTATTGTCAAATATTATAAGTTATTAAGAATTAATGACAATATTATAATTTATTAAAAAAAAATGACAATATTATAATCGAATGTCTAAGCATCCATAATTGGAAACTTCGCACACTGAAAATTACTTCAAATTTTACAATTTAAATATTATTTTTTTTCCACCCCTACTTATTTTGGCCCATTTTAGGCCAAATATTGAAAACATTTGTGCACTAATTTTGGTAAGAATGTATAAAATGTGTTTTCCGATACGTATTGTTTGAGAAAACACTTGACATCCGGCTCGAATCAAGTCTGAAAAGTCAATTAATTAGACTAGAAAACACCCGACATCTTACTCAAATCAAGTCAGAAAAGTCAATCATTTTCGGACTTATGTCAGATCATAGTAGTGTATAAAAGACGTGTTCGATTACATAAATTACCGTCTTCTCTAAAAAAATTGCTTTAAAAATATCCCGTTGTACCTTAAACCAATAATTATTTCCTCCGTTTCAAAATAACCGATGCAATTGTCAAAATACATATTAAGAATACGAGTTAATGTTTTAATTTGAATGCCAAAATGACTAAATAAAACCTTACTCTATAATTAATTTAATGTTATATTTATTCTCTCACTTCTTAATAAATAAAAATAGATGTAGAAAAACACAATAAATTTTGCATTGGAAATGTATCTGCCGGGGAGTGGATCCTCTCGAGTCCTTAAGGGTCAATTGTATTTGTTTTTACACATAATAGCCAAAACGACGTAGTTTTGAAAAAATAAATACACGGTTAGATGATTTTCACATTTAAGATGTGTGATTAGATCATTATACTTGAGAGAATACTTTTTCAAGTTATTTGAGAGGATCCTATTCCCTGCCGCAGTTCTTTTGAAACAAATTTTTATGGCAACTGACTCTCGAACGGAAGGAGTGATAAATATCGATTTATATATCATTGATAAACTTGAAGAGATGAAACCCCAAAAGGCCCAAACCCCTTTTTATTGGGGCCCACAACTTTTTAAAATAAAAATAAATAAACTTTAAGTTTATCGGGTATTTTATCCAATTTCATCAACTATGGTCAGCATATACCGGTAAAAGTATGGGCCATCTGACGCCTATAAGTTTTTAGGTGAACTCTTATCTACAATTTTTCTAAAACCTTTAAAAAAAAAAAGTCAATTTCTAGATGAATAAAAAAAAACTTGTTTCCTTCCCAAAAAAAAAAAAACAAACTTGTTGCTCTCAAAAAACAGATACTTCTCAAAAAAAATAAAACAAACAAATAAAAATACAAACACATGTTCATTAGTTGAACAATTCAAAATTAAGAATAAAAAGCTAAATTTAAAGTCAATTATAATTAGTCCACACTGTCAAATATTATCAATGGAATATATGCCTAACCACTCGGTACAACGTTTGAATATTCCAGTCTACCTCAAATTAAACAATAAACATTACCAAATATTTAAGTCCAAAAAAAAAAAGAAAAAAAAAACATTAAAATTGATAATTAATCAATAATTTCATAGGACCTAATTGTACAAACTTTGTATTAAGCAACATGTTCATATCCTTATATTTGTATTATTATTTTTCATCATACACACCACCATTTGTAAGAATAATATTATTATAATTATAATAATTATAATATATTATAAAAAATATCACCGACCCAAAAACAAAAATAATGCAGAGTATAAATGGGGACAACAATCCTATGTAGTACCAAACTGACCACGCAAAATTGATGAGATGTATCTCTTTGCACGTGATAAATTCTGTCTCCATTAATTTCTTGGTAAACCATTATTTATGTTTTTTTTTTTTTTTTTAAATTGCTTTCTTCCAAAAATAAATAAAAATATCATCATTTTATATTTCACCACAGCTATGTCCACATGAATTTAATTAGGGAAGGAACATATAGAGTATACAAAAAAAAAAAAAAAAACATTTAAACATTTAAAAAAAAAAAACAATCTTTACTAGTCAAAATCACTAGAGCGTTACACGTTTACTATGGCATCCTTTGATTTCTCATCAAAATTTATGATGGAAAAATAGTTTACTATAATTGGATTTTTTTTTTTTAAAACCATTGTACGAAAGTAATAGCACATGTCATAACTAAATTACAACATTTCGCTTTTTTTTTTTTTTTTTTTTTTGTGGAAGCGCACAGTTTTATTGATCACCAGGGGTGTTGAAAACACCAAAACCCGGAAAAAGATTCAGGCTTACAAAATAGCCAGAAGGCAAGAAAAAAATTCTAAATGAAAGTAGAATCTAGAAAACAAAGCTATGCAATATGCCATGCTAAGCGAAGATTCCTCGCACAAAAAGATATATGGTATATGAAAGAAATTTTTTTTTTTTTTTTTGAGGAAAAACAACCAACTATATTAAATAAATGCCACTAAAGAAGCAGCAATTACATCACGTGGAGGTTGTTATTAGATATAATCTTCATATAACGTTTATACTAAGGAAAAATATCGTATAATTGGTTCTAATCGACTAATTGGTTGTTGCAGTAACATTATTCGTATAATTAGACGGCAACATATAAAGACAAAAATTAAAAAGGAAAAAACAAAAAAAATATAAAATAAAAATAGTAGTTTGAATATATTACCTCATAGTTTTCGGTGGAGGCGTCGTGGTGTTCTTCGCTTCTGTTATAGTCGGCCATCTAACCACCACCCACCACCTGCTTCTGCTTCCTGTTACATCATTCATTCTCCATTTTTAAACAACCCAAGAAATAAATTTTTTAAAAAAAAACAAAAAAACAAAACAAACCCATAATTCACAAACAAAAACCCATATCAAAAAGATAATCTTTTCATAAATTACTTTAAACTTTCGATTGTTTTGCAGGCACTGAATTAAAAACAGAGGAAAATAAGAAGAAGAAGAAGAAGAAGTGGTGTTGAATAATTGAATACAAAATTCTAGATTACTTGGACCCATATATATATACACAAAAAAAGAAAAAGAAAGAATCAAAGTTTTCATGAAAACAGAAGCAATCCCTAATTGGCCCATGTCTTTTTTACTACTTACATGAATTCTCAAGTTCTGGTTAAAAAAAAAAAAAAAATTATAAAACATATAGATATATATGTAAAGATTATACATGTATACAGTGAAAGGGATGAAATAGCAAAATTAAGTATATACCTTTATGCTGAGGAAACTGAAGAAGAAAGAAAGGGATGAAATAAGAGAACAGAGAAGAGAAGAAGAAGAAGAAGGAGGTAAGGTTTCAGAGAGAAAGAAAAAATATTGTTGAGTAAAGAAGTAAGATAAGAATATCTCTATCTATCTATATTACATATCATCTATTTATGTATAGATTAATTATATATTTATAGTAAATAATGATCCCACTATCTTACATTCATGTTTAAGTATACGTGAAATTAACCAAGTAGTTTGATTAAAGTGGTAAGTGGTTTGAGAATGTCTTGAAAGGTCACCGATTCGATTCTCTTTTGAGATGTCATATTGAAAAAGTTTTTTGGTTATACCTTACAACCTGAGTAAGAGTCGGATTCTGCAGACACGACCCAAACCGAATTCCAAATTAGTCGAACCGGCTGATTTAGATGAAATTGAAAAAAAAAGAGTTACCCTCAAAAAAAAAAAAAAAAGGAAAAAAAAAGAGTTTTTATTTATTTATTAACAGAAGTGTAACATATAAATGTCATTTAAGCTTGTCTCACCGGTTAAACTGAGAATCCAAGTTTTAAAAGTCTTAAATTCAAGTTTCATGATGTCCGTGGGTGAGTTATATGAATCCATTGTATTGGTAATTTTGTATATATATAAAAAAAAAAGTATAGTGTTATACTGTTATCAGAGATAAATGATATGACCGTATCAATCTTGATATAATAATTGACACGATATAAATCTACATCATTGATAATATTACACATTGTTTGTTTACTTTTTATTTGGTTTTATAATTTGCTCTCTTTCGCTTTTGTTCGGTAGCGTAGAGAATGTCTCTGTTCAATTGTTAAATCGACACGCCATTAATTTATACTCGGACATCTAGCTCACCCCTGGTGACGTTTTGACCGCATGTTTGACGGATATTATTTAATAAAAAGAATTTGCTCAAAAAAAATGATATACTATTATTGATATGATAATTGACACAATACAAATCTATATAATTGATAGTGTTGTATTATCCAATTATTGATATAAGTCTGATTATAATAAAAGTTGTGTTACTATCACAACCCACGATCATTGACACATACATGTAACGCCTCCAGACCGTGGAACTTTACAATACATTTTTTAAACCATTGATTACGGTGAATCTTGTATCAATCAATAAGATTTACATCATAATTATACGATGTATGTCAATAACATTTTCTTTTCTACCAAAAAAAAAATCATTTTCTTTATAATAATTAAAGTAAAAATATGTGTGTTAATTATTATATTCATATTTTAAAGCTTATTGGCCAATGGCCATCCTTCGTATGTAATTGACTGCTCAGCAATACAGATATTTTGTTACATGTAAAATATTTTTGTGACATGTAATTAATTAATTATTTAACGCGGTGCATGAACTAAATTATTTTTATTTTATTTTTATGAAGGATCATGAACTAGATATTTAATAAAGAGATTTTCGCATCTTTTGGTTTACAATTTAGATATTTTGGTGCAAAGTAGTAAAACGTCATTAAATTTTGGTGATGCATGCACCATCACGGACCTATATCAGTAATTTTCTATTTTAAAACTAAACCCTTGAGTTATTGATGACATCAGGACAAGAATCAAATGATTATCCAACAATTTTATTTTTTTAATTAGAAAACAGCCTGGACGTTTATATTATACTCCATCCGTTCCGAAATAACGAGACAGTTGCTGTGAATTAATGTTTTAATTTAAATGCTAAAATAACTAAAAACCCTTAGTTTATAATTAATACAATGTTTATTTTTTTCTCTCACTCCTTAATAAATAAGGGTAAATGCAGTAAAAACATAATAAATGTTGTATTGGAAATGTAACTGTATCAGTTATTTTGGAACAAATCTTTTTAGCAACTGGCTCAGTTATTTCCAAACGGAGGGAATAATAATAATAGCCGATGTAATAAAAGTTGAGGTCTCAGAACCAAGAGGTTCTGGCTTCAAGTCAGGGCCGGCATTGGGTCCGAGCGAAATTAGCGAATGCCTATGACCCATAATATAAGGGGTTCAAAATACATGTTTAAAAATATTGTAAACTAGTATAATAGATAAACAATGATTATATACATTTATTGATGCGAGTTTGATTATGTGCTTTGGCATCAATTTTTACTTTTTATTGTGATGATATATGAATTTTTTACTAACCCATGGTGATAGTAATGGAAAACCTACCCTAGCCGACCGCCATGGCTAATGAATAAAATGATTTACATTTAAGAATGCATGGAGATGTTGTTTTTTTATGATCAATTTTTTTGTGTAACGCCCCGCTCTCGGATATCGAGTCCTTATCCGAAAATGAAACGCTCGGCACATATAATATTAAATAAATTGAATATTATATGTAAGTCTCTACTACGTTGTATCGAGTTTAGCAAACGGAAGCTAAAAAGACTTGGTAAAACCTCATAATTGCTACTAAGAGTAGAAACTCCAAACATACTAAAGATAGAAAGGTAACTTACAACAACGATATGAAACTTACAACATACGATATTCCAAAAGAAAGATACAACACTTGTCTTACAAACTTGAAATAAAAGTACAACATAATCTAGTACAACATTCAATAGAAAGGTAAAACGAAAGCATCATCAGGGCATCAACGTCATCAAATCATCATCGAACTCCTCAATGAGTTCAAGGCTAACCTGTTCGTCTTCTCACCCTAAGAGCACACAAAACAACATATGCAATTGAGGTAAGTACAAAGTATTTAGCAAGAGGAAGAAGCTAATGTATAATTAAGTCTTGCAATGAAAGATTCATATTATTATTATTTTGTTATCTTTGTGAGACCGACTCAAACTCTAGGGTTCACATCATGCTCATCAACATGTTGTGACTAACTGTTTCTAGCTTAGCTTATCTCTGTTACATCATCATTCAAGGGCACTACGCATGGTGTTCACTTACCACGAAGTATCCGGGTGCAACATATTGGCAGATCACACCAATATCCACGGAGGAAAGCCCGATAGTGTACACGCTCGGCGGAGTCCCTCCGTACGTAGGGTCTCGGATTTACGGGGTGGTGTTCCTCCGTGTTAGGAAATCACTAGTTTAACGCAGCGGAATTTAAATTTTGATTTCATTTTCTAGATCGTTCTTCGTTTAATGCAATAAACACGTTAAGTAGTTTGACGGTTATACCTCAGATGATCTATAAGATCATCGCTTTGACCGCCAACGGAGAGTAGTTCAATGCGCAAGCCGTCCACGCGTCCGGCCTCTATCGCTAATCCACACGAACCCCTCGCCGGAATCCTCCTTGGATTGCTATTGGAAAAACTACGGCTGCTAGACCGGACCTTTTCTTCCCTCATAAACTCACTATGGAAGGCTCTCTATTTTACACAAGAATTATGAACTCTTGCAATTGTGTTGTACAAAAGAGCTTGACACCCACCTCCTATATATAGTAGAAGGTGGCGCCCTTATATGGTGTGTAGGAGAAGAAACCTTTTTTCCAATAAAATAAGGAAAATCAACTAGATTGATTTATCTCTTTAATTATAATTTATTTTGCCAATATCATATATTGATTATAATTATCTTATTACCATAAATCTATTTTTCAAAATCAATTAATATCTTATATTAATATTATGGCAATCTTATTAATTAAAGTGCACAAATCCAAGTGTATCTTATACACTTAAAAGTGGCGCCATATGCCAATAAATTGGCTTCCGGAATATTCTTTAATTAATCTAATTTATATATAATTAATATCTTGTATTTAATTTATTCATAATAAATAAATACCACCATATTAATTTACCACTATAACCTTTATAGTCATAGATAAACTTTCCTTATTTGGTTATCAACTATAACCGCATTTTAATCCGACTCGATGTTCATATGTGTGACCCGATAGGCTTCGAATATGTTGGCCGTAGACACAAAGTGCAATTTACTAAAATGCCCTTCATGCCTAACGATCCGGGATAGCGTCTAGCAACACACCGTGACCCCCAATCATCGGAAGAGTCAAAAGCAATGACTACTACCTTTCATGTGAAGCGATTACCGTGTAACTTACAATCTATCATTTGTAACAATATCCATACGATCGTATCTCGAAGTGTCAATACATTAACGATCGTATCTTATAATCTGGATATCATGCTCTCTCGGAATAACACATTTACTCTCACTTTGCAAAGATTCTCGAGAGCTAGACATTCCTTATAAGAAGGCCATTTCGGATATTCGATCCCAATCATAGGATACGCGATTCCCGGACGACCAATCATGTATACTACGCATGCTTCAATATCATACCCAATCACTATCGCATGATCGCCCCGTGGTTAGGAGAAATCTCAATAGTGTCAAAGCATGACAATCCACACCGTGATGCCATGAAGACTCCGGTCAAAAGGATAATTACACAACCACCACATAGTGTGACACTTAATGTAAGTGGGTCAGTATAACGTACGCATTCTCTAATACACGTCCATGTACAGTCCAAGTGTCCCTACACTTCGATAGACGAGATCTATCCCTATCTTCTAAAAGATAGAAGACATCAAATACGTGCTAGTCTGATTATACTATCAATGTCTCATTTGACAATATGTAAGACTAGAGACATTTAAGTATCAACCTTGTTATAGTGATTAGAGATCTCATCAACCATAATCACTATCATGGTTTCTCTATCACAGATCGATACTAGGGACGTTACTATATATATACAACAAACAATATGAAGATAAACAATATATAATAACATAAGTGTTTTTATTAATCATAATAAAGTTATTACATGAACTAAATAGACTGTAAATGACCCGACCTGGTCGGATCCGGTCCAACCCGATTGGGTTTAGGACACCTTTCCAACACTCCGTACGTAGGGTCCAAAGACTTACGAAGTTATTCACTTTATTAGAACGCCCACACATCGCGATATAGACTTGTGCCTTACCAAGAATGGATTGATGTTTAATCTTTTTACTACACAAGTATGTTTGTCATTATGTTGTCAACTAACCACCTAAGTGCTTTCAAGTAAACTCCCTCACATATACTACTCTCTTTCCTAGACCACTAGACACGGACAAGGCCTAGCACATACACAGACATTGATGAATTCTAATTCATCAAAGCACAAGCCAATCATACTCTTCCGACGGTCCCGAACTTCAACTCCCTTGAGTATATTCGGTACCGGAACTAAACGCATCAGAAGCTCCATCGAGGCTTGTTCATGTTTAATTAATGTTATTAGATCATGAAACAACATTTGAGACTCATACGATAGCTTAAAACAACTTATTTATCAAAAACAGGGGCAATGTGTGCACATTCCAGGTAATGTGTGCACATTGGGCACAAAAGACATTCAACCTGGCCAGTGTGTGCACATTCCAGGGAATGTGCGCACACTCTAGGGCCTTTATAACAAAAACAACATTCTGCCTCAGCAATGTGTGGACATTGCTAGCCAATGTGCGCACATTGAGTGCAAAAAACTCTCTAAACACATTTTTATGCACTCTTTTCGATTTCTAACTCGTTCCCAACATGTTTAACACCAAAATACTCGACAAAACAACAGGAAAATAGGTAATATCATACTATAACTTATCATATCACAACAACAACACCTAAGTATGATTTCTCACCACTCAACCTTAGCATCACGAAACTATAATTATACATTAGGAAGAGCCTCTTACCTTCAAGCAAGCAAACCAAGCGACACCACAAGAAAGACTGCAACACTCTTCAGCAAAACTTCAACCCAAACCTTTCAACTCTTGATGATCTTAGGATCAAAAGAAAGCCCTTTCTCCACTGATTCCGTTTCTGCAATTCTTTCTATAATCCGTTGAAAAACTTGTCAAAAGTTAGAAGAAGTTTCATTTTGCTTTGTAGTTTCCTTTTTTCCTTTTAAGTTTGACTATTGCTCTTTTGTTTTTCTTCTGATAACTCATTAGTTAATAGGGAGTTTTATTCCAAGAATAACTCCCATTAACTCCGAATAAAACTTCCTTCTTTATTTTTTCCTTAAATATTAATTACCCTTAATTAGTATTTCTTTTTTTCCCTTTTATTCTTAATTCCATAAATTAAATATAATACCCCATTTTCCATAAAAAGACACGTCTGCCCCTATTCGAAAAGTCGGGATATTACAGTTGGATTGTTGGTGCACTTATGTTGTCTACCGGTGTTATGATTTTTTTTGATATTGCTAGTTATGGTTGCAATGTTTTTTAATTGTTAGTATTGTTTCTCCTATTGTCTGTTCCCGCTATTGATTCAATGATTTTGTTGTGTTTGACATTTGTAATATCTTGTTAGATACATGCCTTAGTACTTTTTTAGCGTGCTTTGACTTATGTCACTTATCTATGAAAATTAATTTTGTTAATAAAAAATTGCATTCTTTTAATTTTTCCTTGAGCCTATTAATTGTTAAAAAAACACACTTGGTTCAAGCAATCCTTGAGGGAAAGAAAAAGGTGTGTGCGTTTATAATTTTGATTTCGTCTCCGTAAAACAACGTTTATATTATATATCTTAACATGTATGAATATTGAATATTATATGTACGACTAAACGCACCATCGAATGTGCACATTGTAACACCCATGTCCTGGATAATGAGTGCTTATCCGAGAAATAAACGTTCGACACATGATATTTAGAGTAAACCCTAAATCTAACGTACGTCTCATGTCATATTAGAGTAATTAAAGAACGCATGGAAGAAAATAAACAAGCTAGAACTCAGAAAAGCTGATCCTTAAGGCCTTCCATTAACCAACTTAAACTAAATACCAGTGCTTGCAAGCTTGAGTCATAAATAACTGCTAACATTTATTACTACCTCCGTCCCAAAATGTAAGTCCGTTTAGCATTCTAGATTTGTCCCAATATGTAAGTCAATTTAGATAACCAATGAAGCATTTATTACATTTTTCTCATTTTTCTCATTTTATCCCTCATTTATTATACACTCACCCAATTTTCATTACTTTGCATTATAATGATCAAAGGTCATTTTAGTCTTTTTCATCAAAATTAACGACACATAACCAATTTGACCAACTTTATGAATCTGTGTGAAAAACTCAAACAAACTTACAATTTGGGACAGAGGTAGTACAATTCATCTTCACTAAAAAGAAAACTACTGAAACACAAAGAACTCAATGACTCCATTTCTATGCTTGCTCTCCATGCTCACCATCCAACTCGTCTTCAACCTACCTACCTTTTTTTATTCCAAATAAAGGAGTGAGCTCGTGCATAAGCCCGGTAAAAAGAGATTCATGTTTGTCAAGCTGGAAACGTGACATGAATTTTCTTACCATGCTTTCAAAAAGACAGTTTAAAAGGAAATCTTAATATAGAAAAGTACTTGAGGAAAACATCTTGTAATGCACAAAACATAATCATGCTTCTAATGTAACCAATTACTTAACGTTCTTATTACATCCAGATCTAAATGTATCTTGTTACGAAAATAGACGAAGCTTACACAAAACAGATAGAAAAATCTATGCATAACGTCAGTGTTTAACGCACGCATAGCTGTAACTGGGGTTTAATCGATTATTTAAGAGTACAACACCGTGATGAAACCCCACCAGGAGGCTATAAAGTGCAACAAAGGTGATACCCTCAAAAGTACCCGGACAACACATTATGTTTCTTATCTAGTACGTAACCATGAATAACCGCTTTCACAGAACAAGTAATAACACATAAGTCAAGTTCATTGTTTGCATCTTTCTAACCACATAAGTTTTCACATAAAAGGCCAGAACCATAACAACACCATACTTCCAAATCCTATCTTCATCTACTAACCAAAAGCAAAGAAAATTATTTAAAAAAATTGCCAGAAAATACATAATACTTAAAAATATTGGATATTTGTTTATAAAGACTAGTTTGAACACTTAATAGGCATTTAGGACGCACTTAAATCTTATTTGTTTATAAGAACACATTTCATTTACTTTTCCACTATTGCCCTTTACATCATTTAACACAATTTTGATATTAGATAAGAATCTCCCTTTATTTTGGTGCCCAGATTCCCGTTTTTCCGTTTAATTCGTTCATTAATTTCGCCGTTAATCCATCCATTCATGTGCGTATAATCCATCGACTGGTTTACGTTTACTGAGTTGTTACGGCTCAGAATTTTGTCTGATTTTGTTCTGCTATCCTGGTTTCTTTTGCATTGTCTTCGTGATTCATTTTCTTCTGCTTTGATTTGTTGGATTCATCGAATTGAGCTTTGTAAATCGGCGTTTGGATCGTATTTCTGTTGAATAATATGATTTCTTCATTTTTCTGGTAATGTTCGAGATTTGCTATTTAGTTTACATTAATTATGCATCATTTTGCAGCTGGATCTTAATTTGATACTTTGTGATTCTAATTTAGTGACTACAGTATCCATTACTTGTATTTTGATGTTTTATATTTGTTCGAATGATTGCTATTTGAGTTTTGGAACCAATGTTTTGTTTATGTGTTTATGCATTGACTAAACACATAAAGACAAAGTAATGATTTGTCTATTGATATACTAGTAATGTGTAGTGAATTGTTTGTGTTTTGTGAATCAAGTACTACTGTGATATCTCAGATTCAGTGGATATGATCATTGTATTGAATATCTCAGATTTCTATTTGAGTTTTTGAAACCATTGTTTGTGTTTCTGTCTTTATGCAGTGACTAAATAGATAAACACAAATTAATGATTTCTATAGTGATATATTACTGATGTGGTATTTCAGATTCAGTGAATATGATCATTGTTTTGAATATATGATCATTATGTTGAATGATTATTGTCATATATGAAGTGTACTTTGATTTGGAATGAGTACATCTGTTACTTTTATGTTAAGTTGATGTTTGTGATTGTAATTCTATGAATGTACTGTACATGAACTGTGATTGAATTTTAAACAGGGTTATTTTGAGTGTCGATGAGTGTTTATTTGTTGCTTTTAATGCAGTGACATGTTTCATTCATTGACGTTTATTATTAGTATTGTCAGTCTGTTGCTTTATGAATTGATGTGTTATGTGATTTATTCACCATTGGGCATATATAATGATATATGTCAGTGTTGTTAATGAATCTTGTAATAAATGTACTGAAATTTGATTTTATGCAGTGACTTTTGGTATGTAGTGAGATATAATGTCTTTGTACTGATATATGAGCTTATTGATTTACAATTTAGGTGATGGATTAACATATCAGAATTGTTTTGAATAATATTTTTAGTGATTGAAGTGTAATTTGAGTTGGAATTTTTATTTAGTGGATGTGGTCAATGCAGTGACATGTTATTAGTTGTGTAGTGACTCTCTTTTTTTCCTTACATGCATTCATATTTTGTTTGGTTTATTTTCCTCCAGGATTACAATGTTGATTCTTATGTGCACCTACAAAGAAGAGACATGTGTTGTGACTGTGACACCTAATACTACCTTCAAGTCTATCGTTGATATAATTTTAAATTGGTGGATGGATTTGAAGGACTTATGTATTAGTCTTTATTATTTGTAGCTTGATAATCCGAAGTGGTTGTTAAGCTCTGATGATGATGTTCAGGCCATGATTTGTGTTGCTGAATCTTATAATGCCAAGAGCGTTAATGTGGAGGTTGTAGGCACTGGTTTGGTTGGTTCTGCATTTTCTTACAATGGTGGTAGCTGTGTTGGAGTGGAGGATAATGTTTGTGATGAAGTTTTTCTGTTATCGTCTTGTACATCTTCGAATGATAGTAATTAATTGACTCTTGGTTGGGATAAAATATTAATCAGGGAAGGTCAACGTTTTGTTGGTGGTGCTGGTGAATTTAGGGGTTGCTTGCTGAAACTTTAATAAGAGGATTTATGCTGTCTGTGCGAAGAAGGATGAAGCAAACTATGGTTGGAATGTTCGTGCTTCAAAACGGAAATTGTTAGGAACATTTTATTATGTTTTGATGATGGCTATACTAGTTGTTATAGCAAGCCTGAAATAAGTTAGAATTCTCTGTATAAGTCTTTACTTAGAGTATGACATGTTGTATAAGTTGAGTCAGACAAGTATTGTACTAGTTGGAAGGACGGCAAAGTAAAAACAGATTGTCGGCAGAGTGAAGCCAGCCAAGTACCAGCAGAGAAGCAATGAAGACATTATGGTCTGACTTATAACCAAGGAAGTCTGTGATGACCTTGGATAAGTCTAAGTTATGTTTTAAGTGATGAAACTTAATGTTTAAATATGGTGTACACTGATCTCACCCAAATCAAGGATCAGTGAAGTACGAGGATTCTCCTTTAACTGAAAGAATGAAAGAAACAATGAATCGGCAAAGTAAACTGACTTTCGGCTAAGTGAAGACAAAGCAGTGAAGGAAGATCTAAGCGGCAAAGTCAGATGGATCACTTAACCGTTCAAAGAACGGCTGAGTAAACCTTACTTAGTCAGATTATTGAAATATGAAGAAGATACAGAAGATCAAGCATTAAATGCACAATCAATAGGGGATCAATCTGTTAGGTGTAGTGCCCGAAAGACAATTATATAATTGTTTCAGGATAGAATTAATAATTCATCTTATTATATGCATGTATGCTTATAATTAATACACTACTGAAAACCCTAAGTACCTCATTTATGTAATCACATAACTCAGTGTATGGCTATACACAAGAGGATTGAGTTAGTGAGATGTACTTAAAATTAACTTAGACCGTAGCGTTTATTAATCTGAGTACGGGTCTCGAGATTAATTTGCTAATAATGCGCCCATAGACACTTAGGTGTGTGACAGCCTTATCCGGATTTGTCGGTAATAGGGTACCTAGTGGGGCATTTATATATGATGATAATCATATAGGGCTGGACTGATTTGATTTGAGTTCTCGATATAATTCCGTGATCGAGAAGTCTTATCGAATCACAAGATGATCATATATGGATTAATCTCAATCCTGAAGTGATCACAGACAACTGCTTAGACTAGGGTAGAGTTTGATGTGTTAGTAAGGATCACTTCGCAGTATGTTGTCCAACACTTCTCGTTGGCTCTATTCTGGGATGAGTGAGTAGTATGTGCTATCACAGATATGGAATCCATTCCTTCCCTCGGGAAGTAGACAGGTAGTTCCCTTATTTGTTAATCCTAGAAACTGATCGATGGGGCCAGTTCATATTATATTAGTTATGAACTAATTGATCACTAGGGGGTTAATGGTAATTAAGGATATGATGTTTCGAGAAGGGTTTACGGAGATATCCCGAATCAAAACAAATAGTCTTTGGAGGATTTATCCGTATGTAATGATTATATCAGTGGACGCTTATCAACTCATAGTTGAGTATAAGTTATCTATATTCGGCAGAGTTCAGTTTCGGGTTTATGGTGGTGTAATCCCGGAATTAATAGATTGAATATTATTGTTCGGTCTGACGGATGATATTATTTAATTTATTGTAGCAACTGAATATGGGTCCATGGTCCCCGACGTGGCTTCTAACATAGCATATGTTTTCTCGTCATTTCACCTCAATTATAATTAAATAGTTGGATTGGACTATTTAATTGATATGTGGATTAATTGTTTAGTTGGACTGGATAATTAAATACACAGAAAAGAAATTTTCGTGGACTCGGCCCAATGTGATGAAAAATGCGTGTGAACCTATTAGGGTTTATGTTGGACGCATTTTTGTAAGTTTTTTAATTATTGGGAAATTAGTTTTCTTGGATAATTATTTAACAAGTAATTTATCTTTTATTTGTTAATTGATAATTCATGAAATATTAGATAATGATATTATTTATCCTAATTTGTTTGGGATATATGTTATATTTATCTTTTATTTAAAATAAGGATTAATCTAATAATTATCTCTTAATTATTAAATCCTTGGAGGACAATGATTACTCTCCTATATAAAGAGAGTTCTCCCAAGCCTTATTGACATCACAATACACGCATTATTGGGAGTATTATAGCTTAGAATTTTCGGCTATAATACTAGGGTTTCGAGTTTAGAAAACTTCGGGTTTTCTAAGGTAGCATATCGAGGAGGTCCGGCGGCTTGAAACACCATCCACCTGGTGGTGCTTGGAGAGACTCGTTGGAAGACTGTGGCTTCTCATCTAGCTTGGATCTTGGATTAAAGATTGTTCTTGGAGTTTATTCACAATAAACTGGTAAGCAATTTAACCCCCTCGTAGGTTAGATTTATTATTTATGTATTTTGATTGTTTAGATCTAGATCTTGTACTTTCCGCTGCGTAATCGGGTGGATCTTTGATCCATCCGGCGATATTACATCTAACACAATCAAGGACGGATTTTCTGATAAACGTTTGAAGAAAAATCCGATCACTGAATTCAATGAGAAAATAATTAAGGGGGAATCAAGAATAAAATCAAGGATTATTCCCCCCATTAATATAGCCAACGAACGGAAATTCAAATCAAGGATAATCAAGGCTATAAATAGAAGGCATTGACAGAAAAAATAAAGAGAGAAAAGTAAGAACGAAAAATCTGAGCAAAAACTCTGTCAAAGTGAAAAGCCTTCTATCTATGCTAAAAAGAAACATCTAGTGATCAACTCAAAACTGAGAGCTACAATTCAAACATCAAAGCATTGAGATTTGATCAACAAGTTTGTGAATTCAATTCACATCAATCAAGCATCTGAATCAGAGCCATCTGAGAAGGAGTTGTGCTTGTGATAGCTGCTGAAGGATTTGATCCCAAGGAGAAGTGAAAGAGACTGAGTCACTGAAGTTGTTGCAGTCAAGGAGTGATAGTCTTGCAGATTGTGAAGCTTGTGTAGTCAAGGACAATCAAGCAATTGTATCTGTGAAAACAATAGTGAATTCCTCTAATCATCACAGGAGAAGAGTGGATTAAAGGATTACACCACACTGAACCACTATAAGCCTTGTGTCAACTTACTTTCTGCAATTTACCTTACTGGATTCATTTAATTGCTTATATTATATCTTATATCTGTGATTGCCTAAACTGCTTTGAAACAACATAGCAAGAAGGGACTTATCCGCTGCCCAAAAGCTTTTGAATACAACAAAAGTTTTTGATACTCCACTATAGTCATTCATCCCCCCTCTGACTATAGTTTTACCCTTCTCTGGGACCAACATAAATCAAATGGATTCTTTTATGTAAATGTATTGTCCAATGAACATACTTGTGGTACATCTTCTAGATCTTTTGGCCGAGATCATCGTATGACTTCTGATCTTCTTTCGAAGTTGATTGTTTCTAAGGTTCGCGATGACCCAAGTTATTCTGCAACAGATCTGCAACTTGCGACAGCCACTGATTATAGGAATCCAGCTTCTTATGATGTTGGTTGGTCTGCTGTTAAAAAAGGTAGGGATTCGTTATATGGTGATGTTGAAAACTCATTCGAAAGTTTACCAGGTTATGTTACTAGTGTGCATGAAATGAATCCTGGTTCGGTTGTATTTTCTGAGGTGCTTCCTGGATCTCGACGTTTTCATCGGATGTTTATTGCCTTTGATGCTTGTATTCGTGGGTTCAAGTATTGTCGACCAATGCTTTTTCTCGATGGAGCACATTTAAAGTTTGATATGAATGGTCATTTGTTGGCTGCAACTGGGTGAAAATGGTATGTTTTATTAACAGTTATAATTGATTTTTTATGCAGTGACACCTGATTTTCATGTAGTGACACCTGATTTTCATGCAGTGACTTTTTTTTGTTTTGTTTTTTTTTTTGAAGTGACATTAGGAATTCTGTGAGACCTTGTTTTTTTAACTCCCTATATTAACCGTCCTTGCATTTATTTTGTGCTTTTTTATGATGATTGTGTTTTTGTACACTCTTCATTTGGTAGTTTTGATTTTTTTGTAGTGACATTCCTTTTCTGTTATTTTGAAATGACATTGATTTGAAATTCTTGCAGGAATATATCCTTTCTGTTATGCTGTTGTCGATTCTGAGGATTTTCATAATTGGAAATGGTTCTTGTTGCATTTGAAGGATTTACTTATACCAATTCGTCAAATTACGTTCATGACAGATAGGAATACTAGATTATTGGATGCTATACGGGAGATGTTTCCTGATGCATTTCATTCTTATTGCATTTACGATTTGAAATTGAATCTGAAGAGTTGTTTTAGTGGTAAATCTAAAAGTAAAGCTTTGCATGACAGAATGGTTAATTTGCTTTACAATTGTGCTTATGCTCCGAGTGTTGAAGAGTATCAGAAGTACATGGATGATTTCTTACTTGAAGGTGGAGCTCAAGCAAGAAGGTTCTTAGAGAATTTACAGTCTGAGAATTGGGCCAATGCTTATTTCAAAGGTTGTCGATATGGTCATATGACATCTTCTTTGGCTGAACCTTTTAATTCATGGGTATTTAAGTAGAGGCACCTTCCTGTATTGAATATGGTTGATGGCATTCGTATCAAGCCAATGACAAGACTATCAGATAGGCGTGCTGATGCGGCATCATTCAAGTCTTTGATATGTCTAAAGGTTGTTGCCATTTTGTATAAGTCGATGGATTCGGGGAGAGGCTTTATGGTTGCTAGTTATACTTATTATAAGTATGAAGTTTTTTCATCTCGGCCAGCAAGTGTTGATTTGGATCTTCGTGCTTGCTCATGCACTGAGTGGAAGCGGAATGGCTATCCGTGTGTTCATGGATTGGTTGTGATTAGGACTACTGGTTTTCCATTGGCTGACTACGTCGATCCTTGTTTATTGACAAGGTCTTATGTTGGTTCATACGAGTTTGCAATAAATCCAATTCATGGTCCATTTCTGAAGAACAATTCTGAAGATGTTATTGTGCTTGGCCCTGTTGCAAAGAAGTAGCCTAGTAGGCCGCGGACGAAGCGTATTCGATCTCGTGGTGAGTCGTCAAAACGTGTTATCCAATGTGGTAATTGTCATGAGTTTGGACATCATAATAAAAAGATATGCCATGCTCGTTTTCATTTATAGTTAATGGATTTTTTCTTTTTGTAATCATTGACATTACAGTTTAATACTCATGGTTTCAGACATTTTAGTTTCATATTTCCCTAATGCAATGACATTAGTGTCACTGCATCAGTATGCTCATTCAGATTACTATAATGCACTGATGATATTAAGTGTTTTTTTTCTTAATGCTTTCATATTTGTAATACTTTTTATTTCCTAGATATTATTGGTATCGGTATGTTTCTATTTCCACTGAAACGATGATGTACTTATTGCAGTGACATGAGTGTCACTGCATTGTTATGTTTAAGCAAATTTGTGTAATGCATTGACTGGCTGTTGTATTTAATGGAATGAGCTGATTATTTACTTAATGTTTTCATATTTGTATTGGTTTTTATCATCCATATGTTAGTGACATCGGTATCTTTGTATTTGTTTTGTGGATGCATTGAAATGATCGTGTATTGAGTGCAGTGACATGAGTGTCACTGCAGATTAGTGGCAATCCATTGACTTGTTGTTGTATTCAATAGAATGAGCTGATTATATACTTAATGACTTCAAATTTGTATTGCTTTTTATCCCCTATATGTTATTGATATTTGTATTTTTGTATTTTTTTGTGAATGTATTGAGATGATTGTGTAATGTGTGCAGTTACATGTATGAATATGTATTCTATTGTTAATTCATTGATCTGGTAATGTGTTTAATGTAATGACATTATTATGTACATAAATTGTTAACAATCAATGCAAAAAAATTATACAGCAATGCACGAAAACATGAACGATCAACTATTTCCAATTTGTCAAATTACAATTAACCATCAAACCTGAACCATCAAACCACAAAATACAATTCACAATCAGTTATGGACCATCAGAACACACTGTCATTGCATTATGTCTCTGTATCATTCAAATACTTTACATAAACGATTGACCATGAATATACCAAAAGTAGTAGACTAGTCAGAATAGTCAAAATGCAAGTTACAGCCATTTTAGTGCGCTGTGTAATTTCTGTTAAGCACTAATGAATTGACAGCCATTTCTTTCAGCTGCTGCACTTGTTGATCATCCAGTTGTGGTGTAATTCTGAGATCTTGTGCTAGTCTGTAAATGTAATATGCCAAGTAAATGGCACAGTTCCTGCATTAGATTTCAATGATTCTGTTATTATTGTGTATGTTTTGTTATGGTCATTATGTTACGTAATTGCATTCATACTTACATTTTATTTATCCTGTAAAGGTAGATTTTGAACCTTTTCCACTTTTGTTGATATGCTCTGTTGCCTGGTTCTTGCACATCTTGTTGGTGGAGTGGCATTCAAAATAATCTTTTTCTGTAAATAAGAGAAGTATGTGTTGAATGTTTTTGTTAGATGGAAAGATATTGACAAGAAAGTGCAGTGACACTACTATTTTTGTAATAATGTCATTGATAACTTACATTATCCTTGCACTCTTTCTGCACCGGTCTAGAATGAAGCATTTTCCAGGATGGTTCTCCTAATCTGTATGTTATTAGTACCCAGTGGTATGGCCTTGGCTCTTTTCCCATACAACATAAGGGGATGAAAACTTTACGTCCTTCATGTATGCTTTCCACCATGTTGGCCAATTTTTCGTTTGAGAAGCTTTTGTCACGCTCAACCTCTTGTAGTATAGCCTGCAAATTCCATATTGATCAAATTTTGAATGTGATATTAAAATTATCTATTCAAATTAATTTGTTTGCATACCCATGTCCCTGTAGAGAATATGTGGTAGTTAGGTTTAACTAAATCTCCACGTTTTAAGAGCTCAATGAACCCCTTCAACCACCTGTTTGAAATTTCATTAGAGTAAGTTGGTTTATTTATTTAAGGTTGGTGAACATCAAAAGCAATGTTTATTTTTCTGTATATGTATTTACCATTTGTTGTCATGCAAGATAATGATGTCAAATAATGCAGTGACAAAGATGCAGTGGCAGTAAGATTTTACCGATTCGTCTATGTACAGGTCATTTAGAACTTCCATTATTGAGTTGACGGTGACAAATGGGTAATCACCTAGTGACTTTGCCCAGAGTATACCCCTGCAGTAGTAGTATATTGTTAGTATTCTATATATCAAGAATCTTTATGTTTCAAGTTGTTTAGTAAGTTATGCTTACTCATTCCCTTCATTATCATTGACTTCCTGAATTCTTTTGAATAATTCTGGAAGAATGTGGTCCACAATAGTATTGATCTTTGTTGCCTTTGATTATGAGTTTTCCTTGAAACTCCGGATTTTCCTCAGGTATGTAGTATTCTTTCTATTTTTCTTCTTTTGCTTTCTTCTTCTGTTGTGGGTACTGAAAATCAAGATCCTCATTCTTTGGTCTCTTTCTTGCATTTTCCTTCACCCCCTTTCAATTGTGAAATCTGGGGTGACTTGATGACTATCACCATGTTCTTGTTGTCTAGCAGGGGTGATTTGTTGAGTATCAGCATGTTCTTCTTGTAGATTTTGTGTCATTTGATGAGTAGCAAGAGAATCATATTCATCCTAAAGTTGTTGGATTTTGTTTTGCATTTCTTGAATTTTAGCTTCTTGTCTCTGCATCTTTTCTTTAAATTCTTCATTTCTCTCTTTCTGATCTTGAAGGTCAGTTTTCAAATCCCTGATTGTTGTCTCCCTCTCAAACAATTTTTCCTGAAGGTTTTTCACTTCTTCTCTAAGGCCCTCAATTAATCTTCTGTTTATCTCTTGCTCTTGGAACATAGCAGTCATCTTTTTCTGTTGTTCTCCATGTTCATTGTAGCTGTCTAGCATAGTTTTTATGTACTCATCTTTCTTTTTTTCATTGTCTTTTTGCCGATTAATTGTAGACAGCGCAATCCTCAGTTTATCATTCAATTCAGAGACTTGCAGCTGCAATTCTGTTCTTTCAGTAGTAATCACATCTAGTGTCTCATTCAACTGTCTAGATTGTGCTTCTAGCTCATTGTATTCTTCAAGATTTCAGCTTCTACCTTCTTCATTCTTTCCACTTTTGAGCTTAAGCTTACATTGTCATGCTCTAGCTCTTGAATTCTCTTATTCATCAACTCAGCATTGGCTTCATCAGTCTTGCATTTTGCCTGTAAATATATTTAAAATATAGATTATTTACTAAATCAAGTTGCATGTTAGTATGATGATTTTTGTTTATTTGCAGTGACATCAGTTGATGCAATGACATCAGCTGATGCAGTGAGAATTACAGTAGTTTGTACTAATCGTAATTACAGTAGTTCATCAGTAGTTTTGCTCTTGGCATCTTGTAATTCTTTTGACAAGAATATGTTTTGCTCTTTCATTTCTCCAATTGCATCATGTACATCATGCACAAGTTGTAGTTAATGTCAAATTTTAATTGTAGTGCCATAATTTTCTATTAGAATATCATGGATCATGTGTGTTGACAAAATTTGAATAAGTAGTTGTACAGTGGAGGTGATGGTGTTGGTGTTAGTAATCTGAATGATGGAGTGCTTCCAAACTTATTTCCAGATTGCATTGGCTGTTGTTGATGAGAGTGTTGTTAATGGATCTCTTCATTCTCGGTTTGTGCTTCCAATTCTTCTTCCTTGTCATCTCCTTCCTGGTGTTCCTCATTCTCTTTAGACTCCCCGTCATTTCCTTCTGCTTGCATATCATCTTCTCCAGATTCCAGTTCATTTCCTTCATCATCCATGTCATGGCTTTCATCATCTGTTTCCTTGTCACTGCTTGCTTTTTCTACCCTCTCTCATAAGCTTGGTATCAGCAGCAACTCAGTCAATGTTGGAGTCAATTCTTCAGGATTGAACTGTTTCATTTTGTAATACACAAGTATTCAATTATGTTTTTTTTATCATGCACTGATATACAAAGAATTGTAGTGGCATGTAATCTTTTAGCTTATTGTAGGAAAAAATTGCATTACTAATGCAGTGACATACAAAGAATTCTAGTGGCATGTAATCTTTCAGCTTATTGTACAAAAAAACTGCATTATCTAATGCAGTGACATGCTATTATAGTGCAGTGACATACAAAGAATTTTAGTGGCATGTAATCTTTCAGCTTATTGTACAAAAAATCTGCATTGCTAATGCAGTGACATGCTATAATAGTGTAGTGATATACAAAGAATTGTAGTGGCACGCAATCTTCTATTGTATTGTACAAACAACTTAATTTAAAACTGCAGTGACATGCAGTAATGGTGAAATGAAATGCAATAATTAAGCATGGACTATTAATTGATCATGACATTTTATTGACCACAACATTCTTAATGCACTTGTAATTATTTACCTTATGTTCTCCCGTGTTTTGTAGTTTCCTTTTTTGGTAAGAATACCTTGTAGATCTCTGAAATTCCACTTTGTCATCCTTGGAATTCCTTTAGATGAGATACTCTTCTTTCCTGTTGCTGCTCTTTTTTTGTTTTCCTCTTTCACAACATCTTGTATCATATGTGTGTGCTCGTAAACCCATTACTGTAACATACCAGTACATGAAGTTCAATGAGAATGCAGTGACATGATTTTTCATGCCTCATTTATAATGAAATACAGTTATATTGAAATATTGAGTGAGTAGCATACCAGGAGGAACACAGGGCATCCATTAACATATCTTGCATTTGTCCATTTTCGATTGAGGCCATTTTGCAGTTCTTTGAGTATGTGAGATGACCAATCATATGAACTTAATCTAGTCAAGTCATCCATATAATACAGGAACCCCCATGATATGTGTTGGCCAGAGGTGGCAAAGAAGACTGTTGCAAGTAATAGAAGACATGGAAGCTTCACTGTGTCTTCTACTGATATTGAATCAGTTTCCTTCCATGTCTTTTATTATTTCTTTGACAGCACTTACCTTGATAATGTTAACATCAAAGAATATTCTTGTTTTAATGGATGTTCCTGTGGATGAGTTTGTGGTCATATATCCAACCTCTGTCTTTCCATCTTCTATGCCAAAGATTAGCTTCACATCATTTCTAGTTGGCATGTGATGGTGCTTTCCAATCTTGAAACCTCCTTTGTCTTTGTTGTATGCATTTATGAGGTCACCCAGCATGTCATTTTTCTTTTTCTCCAATATGACCTTTTTCTTTTAGAATGCTTTGAATATATGTCTGAATGGTGTTTCATCCATCAATTTTTTGTGGTTTTTTTGTGATATTTCCCTCTATATCCTTGAATATCTGATGTATGTTGTTAAATGCCGATCTATATTGTTCTCTTGTTCTATAAAAATCCAAAAATATGAGTTACTTCCATTCAGTGACATCTAAGTATTTGTAGTTTCAATGTAAGGATGATGTACTGACATGAAATTTGAATATTATTAGTGCAATGATATAATATTTTTCAATGTTGTGATTGTAGTGACATGATATATTGAACATTATGAATGTACTCAGACATTATGAAATGCAGTGACATGATATTTTCAATATTGTGAATGCAGTCACATAATATTTTCAAGTTTATAATGCAGCGACATCAAAGTTTGCACTTCTACAACTATACTGAAACTTCAATCATTATGTAGTGGCATGACATTTTCATTTTTGTAAATGCAGTGAAGTTATATTTTCAATGTTATATTGCAGTGACATTATATTTTGCATTTCAATAACAATAGAAAGACTTCTATCATTATGCAGTGACATGATATTTCAGTAGCATTTACAACAGTATAGCAGCAATCAACTACAAAACACTTAAATCAATCAGAATACAGTGACATGTTCTCTTATACATAAATAAATGAACAGAAATTTGTTTAAAAATTCATTGACCACATATTTCATTAGAGAAAACGCTTACAACTTTTTCCTTTCAGAATTGCAAGCACAATTTCAATCTCTGATTTTGTTCTAATTTAGTGACATGTAATCAGTGACTACTGTTGTGCCCTATTATTGATTTTTCTAGCACCACATTTCAATTTTGCACGGAAAAACCCTATTTTTTTTCGAGTTCTACATTTCTGTGTTTTTCTATTGTTGCATGTTCAATTATAATGTATACTTACTCATTTTTCTTCGATTTTGATGCTTTTCATCTCTTCTCCGCTGAAATCACTTGCTTTCTCCTCGCCATTGTCCTCGATTTTGTGCAGTGACTTTATTAATGCGATTCTTCCCTCTTCTCCTCTGCTTTCGGTGCTTCTTTTATGTGATTTTTCTTCAATTTGGCTCCGATTTTGCTTCAATTTGTCTTCGATTTTGCTTGAATTTTGATTGTTCTTTTCTCCGTCCAAACATGAATGACCTATAGCAGTTTCACAGTTTTTGCAGGTCGTGGTGTCGTCGTGTAACTGTTGAATGGTAGTTAATAGGGTTATTTTGGTCTATGTATTAATTTTGTGTCCTTATAACCAAATAAGATTCCTTAGTGTCCTATTTGCCTAATTAAGTCTAATATGTATACTTTTGGACCCTTGCCCCTAAAAATATATACTTAGTACAACACAAAATACATAATAATATAGAAAATACTGACAAGTGCAACACATAGCCCTAAACTAACAAATTACGTGCAATATTTTGAAAATAGTTTACTTTAAAACAATGTAAACAATAAAATCAAGTCATTTTATTAGAAGATCTTCTTACCTTAAAGACGAGCCGATCAACAACTAACTGCTAAAACTACACAAATCTACAAACCAACAATGAGTACCCTTTGAATCAATCCTAATTATGATCAAAGTAAAAACTACTACGCAAAGATTACATCTTACATTCACAAGATGAATCTAAGTATGAAATTGTTTCCGGGAAAAAAAATTGCTTCAAAATCGTTGATGTGATCTGCCAAACGAACCTAGAAAGCCAACATAGCCTCCCAGTAATTAAGTCTGGGGAGATTTAATTACCGAGAAGGGCCGGGACAGCGGTCCGAGGCTTTACTGAAACCCTCGAAAACGTGAAATATGTGAAGTCTAGGTCTATCTGAAGGAAAGTATTCTCTCAAGTAGAATGATCTAATCACACATCCCAAATGTGAAAATCATCTAACCGTATATTTATTTTTTCAAAACTACGTCGTTTCAGTGATAATGTGTAAAAACAAATACACTTGACCCTTAAGTACTTGAGAGGATCCAATCCCCTATCTGAAGGCTTTTTATTGGATATTCTGAGCTTATGTCGATTTAAGGTGTCTTGGTGAAAAATAAAAGCTTGCTTATTCTTAAAATATCAGGAAAAACAAAACTTGATTCCAATAAGACAGAAATACCATTAAATTAGTGAGAGTTCTCCCCCTTCTCTCTTGAAGCCCTTTCACTCATGGACAAAGAAGAACTAAACCAACTTCTTTCAACCCTTAAACTACATGAAATAACACCAAGCTCCATCAGCATAACCAAAAAAGACATCTCAGAATGTATCAACAAAAACAACAATAGTCTCCTAGGAAAATTGATGTGCATCAAAGAAGTTCATGTGAAGAACATAATAGCAGCAATGGAAAAATCATGGTCTACTACCAAATTCAAGATCAGGAAATCAGGTACAAATTTCTATCAATTTCAGTTTGATGATGCTGACGAACAGAGCAAAGTTCTCTTGGAAGGACCATGGTGTTTTGACAACAACCTCCTTGTCCTCAAACATGTTTGGCTACCTTTGAACAAGCAACTTTCCATTTTACTGGATTTTATGGAAGTCCCTACAGAGAATTAAGATCAGAATCCTGGACCTTGTTAAGAAGACTGCATTCTGTTGGGAATTACCCCTGGCTTTGTGCAGGAGATTTCAATGAAATTTTGCATGCTACTGAAAAATATGGGCATTCTATTAGACCCAGATATCTAATGGACAACTTCAGAAGTGACATTCAAGACTGTGGACTGACTGATTTGGGTTACTCTGGTCTTCCCTTCACTTGGACCAATGGAAGACCTTTCAAAACCTGTTCAAGCAAGACTAGATAGAGCATTTTCTAATTCTAGTTGGATTAATCTTTTCCCTGATTAATCTGTCAATCACCTCTCTGCTTCAAGAAGTGACCATCTCCCTATCCTTATTTCAAATCAACCTTGCTCTTTTGTCCAAAAATCCATAAATAAAAAAGTACCTCGTTTTGACTCTTTTTGACTTCTTGACTCTGATTGTAAGGATGTGACTGAAAAGATTTGGACCTTTACCACCCACATGGATGACTTGGATTGTGCTAAAGGTATCAGAATGGTTAGAAACTCTCTTAGATCTTGGAGTGTAGGGAAATTTAGGAAATTAGATAAGCAAATTAGTAAGATTCAAGAGAAGCTTCAGCATCTTCAATTATCTCCTGAGCATGACATTGCAAAAAAGAAGCAACTGATGAATGGCCTAAATATTCTCCTAGCTATGCAAGAAAAATATTGGTTGCAAAGGGGAAAAAGTGAATGGCTTCAATTTGGAGACATAAATACCACTTACTTTCATAAGAAAGCCTCTAGGAGACATGAAAAGAACAAGATTACATTCCTCATTACTGAGGAGGGGGAGACTCTTACTGATCAACCAGATTTGCTGAGACACGCTAAGGATTTTTACTCTAACTTGTTTACTTCATGTGCATGAATCAATAACCTTAATGCTCTTGATGATCTTTCTTTCAGAAAGATTAATCCTACTCGCAAAACTATGCTTTCTGAACCTTTTACTGAAGATGAAATCATCAGAGCACTCAAACAACTCCCTGGCAAGAAGAGCCCTGGTCCAGATAGGATGCAGGCTGTTTTTCTCAAGAATCATTGGTCTATTTATCTGAAAGATCTCTTACCCTTCTTACTTGATGTCCTCAACAATGGCTCTGAATTTGCTGCTATTAATGATACATTGATCTCTCTAATTCCCAAGAAATCCAGTGCCACTTCTCTCAAGGACTACATGCTATCAGTCTTAGTAACACCATTTACAAGGTAATCTCCAAAACACTTGCAAAAAGACTCAAGAGGACACTAGATTTTGTGATTGGGGAGGAGCAATCTACCTTCTTAAAGGGAAGGCTTATCACCGACAATGCAATTTCAGCATTTAAAGCCTTCCACACTCTCTCTGGTAAGAGGAAATTCAACAGCAGTCAAATGGCCCTAAAACTGGACATGGTTAAAGCTTTTGACCGTATTGAGTGGAATTACTTGGTAAAAGTCCTTTATTTGATTGATTATCATAGGCCCTTAATTCATTAACCTAATTATGAGTTGTGTTTCTTTTTGCTCTTTTAAGGTTCTGGTTAATGGTCAAATGTCTGACTCTATACTGCCTTCAAGAGGGATTAGACAAGGGGACCCTTTGTCCCTCTTCCTGTTCATCATCTGCTCCGAGGGCCTGTCTGCATTAATTAACAAAGCTGTTCTTGATGGAAATCTTACTCTTTTCAGATTTGGAAAGGCTGGTCCTTGTCTATCACACTTTTTGTTTGCTGACGATAGCATCCTTTTTGCTAAGGCAAGTCAGGCTAATGCTCAAGAACTTTGGAGAATTCTGTATTGCTACGAGCAGATCTCGGGTCAAAAAATTAACTTGGATAAGTCTAATATCTACTTTGGGAAGAATTTGGATTCCAGTCTTCAAGATCAGATCTGTCAAACACTTTCAATCTCTAAAGGAGCTACAAATGGAAAATATCTTGGGCTTCCATTCATGATTGGTAAGTCCAGATATGAAATCTTCAAATATATCTAAGATAGGGTTTGGAAGAAGCTCAATGGTTGGAAAACTATGTATCTTTTTACTGCCGGGAAAGAAGTCATTATTAAAGCTGTCATACATGCCATTCCTATCTATGTTATGCAGTGTTTTCAACTCCCCAAAAAACTACTTAAAGAAATTCTTTGTATTGTGAGGAATTTTTGGTGGAAACTGCCCAGATGCTTCTTGTATGGCCTGGATTTCTTGGGACAAGATCTGTATGCCTAAATGTCAGGGTGGACTGGGGTTTAAGGATATGGTGTTGTTCATCTTGCCTTGCTTGCTAAACAATCCTGGAGAATCATTAAAAGGTCTCATTCTCTTGTTTCTTCAATCCTAAAATGCAAGTACTACAGAAATAATGATTTTATGCAAGCTAAAATAGGGTACATACCCTCCTTCATTTGGAGAAGTTTACTAGCTGGAAAAGATCTTATTGACAGAGGTCTTAGGTGGTCAGTTGAAGATGGTAAGAACATCCATATTTGGAAATAGGCTTGGATTCCTCTTGAGCCTAGCTTCAAAATAACTAGCCCCTAATCCAATCCCAACATATCAACTGTTAACCAACTTATTGTGAATGGCAGATGGGACCTCTCGATTCTAAACAACCTTTTCCTACCTCATGAGATTGATGCTATAACTACCATCCCTATTATTGACATCCCCTTACATAACCATATTATCTGGTACTATTCAAAGAATGGGATCTATTTTGTCAAGTCTGGATACAACCAAGCCCTTAAAAATAAACTTAAGAGGTATGAGCTGGGAGAGACTTCTAACGGCAATAATAGTGAGAAAACATGGAGTTACCTCTGGTCATTTGATGTGCCTCCCAAGATTAAGTCTTTTGCTGGGAGATTAGCAACTTCCTCTCTCCCAGTGGGTGCCTTACTCAAACAGAGGAGATTATCTGCTGGCATCTGCCATATCTGTCTAGACAAAGAGGAAACATGGAGTCATTGCCTTCTGGAATGCCATTGGATTGGTGATATGTGGCTCCAGGTACCTTTTTTTTGCAAATCTTCTTTGTCATAACCATCATTCCTCTGGTTTATTTGGCTTGCTCGTAATCGTTTGGTCTTCAATGGTGAACCTCCATTCTCAAAGCGAATCCTTCATCAAGATCGCTCCTTACTGGAAGCACTTCAACATGCTAGAAGAACGGACACCTCCAGTCACACTCCTACACCTCTGACTTCTCACTGGATTCGTCCCTTGATGAATTCTTTGAAAGTCAATGTTGATGCGGGGTTTTGTCATGGTTGTGGTTCAGCTGGAGTGTCCATTAAAAAGCATAATGGTGCCCTCGTTGCTGCCTTCTCCTTTAATTTGGGACCAATTGCTTCTGTTGAATTTGCCGAGATGACATCAATCTTGTTAGGAGTTATGGAATCTGCAAGAATTTGGAGCGGCTCTATCACGTTCGAATCCGATTCTCCAAACTGCATCTCCCGTATTATCTCAGAAGAGGACGACATCTCTGCATTTGGATCTTTAACTTCAAGAATCCGATCTTCCACTAGATTCATCTCTTTTTGTAATTTTCGATTTATCAGTCGAAATTGTAATACAGTAGCAGATATCCTTTCCAAATTAGGGTTTTCCCTACCCAATCATTACTCTGGTAGATGTAACTGGGGTCTTTCCCCACCCCTTGTGTAACCTCAGCATTAAATGTTGATTTAATTAATTAATATTACATTTTCCCTCAAAAAAAATTACCATTAAATTATAATGTGAGAGTTTCACATACATAAATACACTTAGTATGCTTTTCATTTTATATTTTTCTATGATTATAATATTTGTAAATTGGATCATTTTTTAGGTTATGTAGACCTGTCACCATTGTTATCTAATATACATTTTTTTTAAGCATAGCTCATATAAATATGACAAAGATGCTTTACCAAATAAATATAGGCCTCCGAGTGCTAGTAGTTCATAATCTTACCTTACCAAATAAATGTATCTCTTCGAGTGTTTATTTATAATATATATTTTTAATCATTATTATAGCTTACAAAATACTCTTCACAAATATGTTTAATCTTTTCATTTACTTAACTTAGTTTTACGGACAAGGAAAACTAACCAATTGTTCCACCAACCCAACTTTGTTTGGTCTACAACGTAACACGGCCATGTGTAAAAAAATGATGATGTCTTTCACAATGTATTTTAGGGCCAATTTATTTGTTGTAATAGACCGGAATGTAAGGTAATTGTAGTTTATTTTAGGAAAATGATATATCCACTCCACATAGTGTGTAGTGGAGCTACATTACACGCATCTTATCCACACGTTAAACTGTAATACTTTAAAAGTGTGGATAAGATGTGTGTAGTGTATGTCCACTACACACTATGTGTATTGGATATATCACCATCCTTTATTTTATGGGGGAATTGCCCCGATAGTGTTTTTTTAAACTTGTCTTGCCTATATAGTCTTTCACTATTTGGGGGTTAAAAAAAAAAAAACCAAAATTTTTGTTTTACCCGTTTTACCCCTGTTGAAAAATCCCCAAATTTCCCCCCTTTTTCAAAATTCGAATTTTTTCCTTATCATTTATATTTCCCTCTTATCATTTTCAATTCATCTTCCATCTTCTTCTTCTTCTTCCTCCTTTTTCCATCTTCTTCTTCCTCCTTTCAAACGTGTTCTTCCATCTTCGTCTTCTTGCTTCTTTTCTTCTTCTTCGAATTCTTCTTCTTCTTCTTCTTCGAATTCTTCTTCTTTTCCGAATTCTTTTTCTTCTTCTCTTCTTCTAATGGGGTCATTTTGGTTCGAATGGGTTGAATGAGGGAGTTTGGGGGGGTTGAAGAAGAGGTGATTTTGGGATGATCTGGGGTGATTTTGGGATGATTTGGGGTTTGGGGATAGAAAACTTGGGGTGATTTGAAGAAGAGGTGTTTGGGGTGATTTGAAGAAGAGGTATTCAAATGGGTTGAATGAGGGAGTTTGGGGGGGTTCGAATGGGGTGATTTTGGGTTCGAATGGGGTGTTCCGACGGGATTCCGGCTGCGCTCCGGTGAGGGAGTTTGGGGGGGTTGAAGAAGAGGGAGTTCGGCGAGGGGGAGTTCGAGCTCGTGTTCGAGCTTGCGTTCGAGCTCGTGTTCGAGCTTGCGTTCGAGCTCGAGTTCGAACTCGTTACAAGGGTATTTTGGGCAATTAAGGGGGGAAAAATATGGGAAAGACTATATACACAACATTTGCTTTACAAAAATTTATTTGAACAACTATTTTGACCCATAAGCCTATATAGCCGCGCCCCTTATTTTATTACATTGTGTGGCATTGTTGTAATGGAATTAACGTAATAAAATATGATTAAAACTTAATGAAAAAAAAAGTTATTTCATCGTACTTGAAGATGGACGAAATGAATATAATGAAATTAGAAATCATTGCTGATAGGCTTGACCTAGTTGTTAAATTTCAGGTTCAGGATTAAGTGGTCCTTAGTTTGAGTCCCAATGGAGTGTGTATGAGTTATATATTGTTTTCAGAGGCGGTTGCACCTTAGTAACTCATGGGGTAGCTGACCCGCTAAAAAATATTACGGTAGCAATTTTTTTACGTACACATAATTATGTGTAGTTAATCCACTTATTTTTATATATTAATTTGTATTGACTCATATATATATATATATATATATATATATTATATGTACTAAATTTAGTATTTGCAAAATATGATAATTTTACGACCCGTATCCTCGAATTCATGTGGCCACCCCCGATTGTTGTTATTGTTTCCGTTAAAAAGAAAAATAGAAATCACTAACCCATACCACCACAATTACTAACACACCCTACCTATCCTACCCAACTTCAAATAGGGTGTATAATAGGTGTGGGTGGATGAGGGATAAGAATTAGGGTGGGTGTGGATGGGGAGGGAGAAGGTGGATATGTGGTAGGATAGGAAGGGGTGAGTGGGTGTGAGTTGTGAGGTAAGGGTGGGGTGATAGTTAGGATGGACGACCATGTGATTGTGGGATGGTGGTGAGCTAGGAGTAAGGTGGGGGTGAAGGTTGGGCGAGGATGGTGGTGTAGAGGTAGGGTAATGCTGGTGTAGGGGTGATGATGAGTGGTTTGTAGGTAGGGTAAGGGTTATGGTAGTTAGGGATAAGGTAATGTGTGAGTGAGGGTTGGGGTGGGTAGGGTAGACGTGAACGAGTATATACTGAGGTAGGGATGAGTGATAGTTTAGTTGGATAGGGTTAATGGAGAGGTGATTGGTGTGCGAGTTAGATAAGGTTGTGGTAGGGTGAGATTGGAGGTGAAAGTGGTGTTGTAACGCTTCCAGACCCCGGGCCTGGTAGCGCTAAGTGAGCCATAAATGATCCGGTCAACTATTTTGACCGTCGAAATCGCTTGGTCTAAAAGGGCAAACCCGAGTTGACAAAACATTTTTGTCTCACACTTAAAATAATGTCATGTGCTTCCCTCACTTCCAATGTGGGATATCACATTCTTCCCTCTATAGGCAATTGGCATCCTCGCCTGGATTTGTCTCAGACTCGACCCTACCAGAGGACTCTAGAGGTGCCCGGCACTTAGTTCCGTCTAGTAGTCGGCATTGATACCAACTGTAACACCCTAGACCCCAGGTCTGGTAGCGCTAAGTAAGCCACAAATGATCTGGTCAACTGCTTAGACCGTCGTCATCGTTTGGTCCAAAATGGCTAATTCGAGTTGACAAGACATTTATGTCTCACACTTATAAGAAGTTCATGTGCTTCCCCCACATTTAATGTGGGATATCACATGTATGAGGTATATGGTAGGTGTGTGGGGGTCGGAAGAGGGGGGGGGGGGAGGGGGGTGAGGAAGGTAGAGAGTGTTTTATACGATAACATTTATTTATTTCCTTAAATTGCATACCAAACATCTTAATGTGATGCATTTTTTTATTCCATTATATTCTTTTACGTTTAAATCCAAAGAACAATGATAATGTCACAAAATTGTTCCACAACATGTGTATTTTTATTTTTAATAAAAAATATTTAAAATCAAATAAATAGATGTCGGAATACACATGTTATGGAATAATGTTGTGGATAAATATTGTGGTATTATTATTGTTCAAATCCAAACGGGTTAAAGTATACCATCTCTAAATCAATATTGTAGTGACATTTATAAAAAAAGACCAATGTGCTTACTAAAAATGTTTTGTTTTATTATATACATTTCACTCATTAAATTATGTGGTATATTAAAGACTTTTGGTACAAAAATTTCCATCCATTAGAAGAATAAATTGTATATTTCAAAAACAAAATAATAATAATAATAATAATAATAATAATAATAATAATAAAGTCAACAATGTGAATAGGTACAACCGTTACACACAAAATTGCATTAAGAATAGTTAGGTATTCAAAGTGGCTAAAAGAAATTTTTGTAAGATATAGAATAAAGTGGAAGAAAAAGCAAAGACTATTTCAAGGACAATTTGTTAAGGACTGACTTTTAAAATGAATAAATTTAAAAAAGAAAAATGGAAGAGTCCAGAGAATCAAAATATAACACTGATTAGGCTGTTAAGATATCAGTATCAATAGTGTTAGGAGTTCGGAATTTTGGGACCATTTTTCCTTCTTTATTTCCCACTTTATACTTACACCGACACCGGCGAACTCCTAACTCCGACACCGGTCCGGTCAGGCTCTTATTTATTTATTTATTTAGGTAAGGGCAATTCTTTTACTTGTAAGTTCAAATTTACCCTATTTGATAAGATATCATATCGTAAGAATACATTAGTTTAGTAACTTATAGCAAAGTTATTTTCCTTCTTAGTATATGTCAATTGTCTTTGCCAATCATCCACGTCACTATAAAATAGAGTATTTGCTGTAGTGTTGCTTTTCTTAAATCTGAATGTTGAAATCTATAAAATACAGTTTTAACGGATTCAAAGTAGAGATATTTTATGATGTAACCGTTGTAGGAATATTGTAATAAGTGACATACATTAGAGACTTTTTAGTTTTAGTGTAAATGCTCTTGGGGGAAGTTGTAAATTGAACAATTGATTATAACATGGAGCTATTATTTGTAACACATCCGTTCCACCGGTGCACCCAGGGACCTACCCAAAGGTACGTCCACCCGATTTTTTTTTTTTGGCCGCCCATATAGTGAGTCGAGAGACCATGGACTTAAGTCCAACGCAGTGCTTATACCAAACGTGCAGTACAATGTTTATTAAAAGAAAAAAAAAAATTCATATCGATTCAATCTGACCAACCTAATATAATATGTTTTTTTTTTTTTTTTTATAAAGGCCCAAATTTTTTTTACTCCATTCATGAACTAATGCAGGTCGAACCCCGTTTCGTTGCGATAACATTATTTCGTTCGGCAACTCGTATGCAAGAGATTACAAAAAAATATTTATGAAAATAATATCTAACAAAATGTCCCAATGAAAATTTTTACTTGGCCCAAAACACTACTTTGTAGGTATGTTTTGAGACAATCAATAAATTGAATTTTGAATTTACGGATGTTAAAAACGCGATAAGTATATTTAAAAATAAAAGAAAAATAACTTCAACTAAAAGGCCCAATTCAAGGATTTGACCTTAAGCCCAACATATGCCAAGGCCGGCTCTGATTTTCTGTACATAAAAACCTTACATAATTCAGTCAAACACAGTTAGTTGTCTTAATTCAACCCACCCGATCATATAAATATAGTCTATTAGCCAACTCGATCACCAATTCCTGGTTTCATCCATAGGTGCACCACACCGTTTTCAATTAATCGACTTTGTGATGTTGGTTTAAGAGTCAAAAACCAACTTTTCCAAGGTCGATTCTCACGATGCACCTACGGGAAATCGGTTTTTCCAAGAGATTGGTTCTCATAAAAGTGGTTCTAAGCGCTCTTCCACTATTCTTCTTCTCTGTCTACAAGCCTCTTGGATGTGTGCTATCTATTTTGGAAAGTGTGGGGTCTTCTTTTTGTTGGGGCGGGGATGGGCCATTAAAAAAAGTTGCTTGGGTTGATTGGAAAAGAAATCAAGCTCCTAAATCTTTGGTGGGCATCAGGGTGGGTAGTCTTAAAGTGCAGAATATGTCGTTACTTGGGAAATGGTGGTGGAGATTTCTCTCAGAAGCAAATGCTTTATAGAGGAAAATGATTGTGTCAAATATACGGTATTGAGGATGCTTGGGAGGTGGATGGTGCTCGGTTGGGTGAAGGGGGAGGGGGGTTGGAAGGGTATTGTTAGTGCTATTAAAAATGTCGAGAGGAATGATGTTGATCTGTTGGGGTTGGAATGTTGGGTGTTGGGAGTGGTAGTAGGGTGAAATTTTGGGAGGACAAATGGGTGGGCAATGGTCCTTTGAAATTAGCCTTTCCTAGACTTTTTAGGCTGTCTTTATTCAAGGAAGTAGAAGTTGGATGTGTGGTTAAGTGGGTCGAAGGTAGGCGTTCTTTTCTTTGGGTTTGGAGGAGGATGTTGAGGGGCTTTGAGGAGTAGGAGGAGGAAGTAGGAGAGTTAGAGGCTTTAATTAACTCTATTTGTGGAAATGCAGGTTTAACGGATAAATTGAAATGGAGTCTTAGATCAAATGACGTTTTCTCGGTGGCTTATTTGCGAAATAAGATCGAGATGGATTTTTTCGAAAAATGTTTTTTAGGCTAATGAACAGATTGCCAAGTGGAACAAGTTATAATCTTCTAAAGTGAATCTTTTTATGTGGAAATCAAGTCTCAAAAGAATTCCCACAAAACCGAATCTTATTCATCGTGGAGTCATAATTCAAAACTTTTTTTGCCCGTAATGTTACAAGTTTGAAGAATCAGTTAACCATCCTCTATTTACGTGTGATGTGTCGTTATTGATTTGGTCTCATATTCTAAGTTGGTGCAACATTGTTGGGTTGCGCTACTTCAAGCGTAAAATACTTGGCCTAGCTTTTTGTGAAATAAATGTGAATGAATGAATGTTAAATGAATAGGTAGAACAATAGGGCTGCTAAAGAGAGATGCATATTTCATGCATAATTTAGGCAAATAAAAAAATATTTCACGCATAATTAAGTCTAAGTGTAACGCCCCGCACCTGGATACCGAGCTCTTATCCGGAAAAAAAACGTTCGGCGCGTATAGCATTAAATAAATCTAATATTATACGTCAGCCTCTACGTCGTCGTATCAAAATAAAGCAAACGGAAGCTAAAAAGACTCGGGTAAAAACATAAATGCTACTATGAATAGAAATTAACCATACTAAAGATGGATAGTTAAATTACAACGACGAAAAACTCAAAGACTTATACAATACGAGGTCATAAAAGTACCAACCAAACTTACAAAGATCTTAGAAGTAGAAGTACAACAAATCTAAGAAAAAGAATACAACTAGTCTAGTACAACATTTACAAGAAAATAAACTAAAAGCTTCGTCAAGGCATCAATGTCCTCAAAAGTCGTCATCTACGCTTGGTCAACCTGTTCGTCTTCTCACCCAAAAATGCATACAAAAGAAAATGCAAAGGAGGTAAGTACAAAGTATTTAGTAAAAGTGAGAAGTTAATGAATAACTAAGTTCTACAACAAAAAGGTTCTCATTATTATTTTCAGGTTATCGTTATTAGACCGACTCAATCCAGGGTTCACTTCATTTCCATCAACATGTCATGACTATACGTTTCTAGCTTAACATATCTCTGTTACAACCGCACTCAAGGGCACTACGCCTGATAAAAATCCACCAGGAGATATCAATTGCAACTCATTGATGGATCACACCAATGGCCCCGGAAGCCTAGTCTGGTAGACTCCGATGGTGCACACGTACGGCGAAGTTCCTCCACTGCCATTCAGCCGTTTATAGGCCAGCACCGTTGTTCGCTTTATCTGCACGCCCGCACATGCGATATTGTCTGGTGTTTATCCAAGAGTGGCATGTTGTTTAGTCTTTTACTAATCAGGTATGTATTTTATTAGTTTTTAACTAACCACCTAAGTTTTTTTCAAATAAGCTCCCTCACATACACTAATTTCTTTCCTAGACCACTAGACAAGGACAAGGCCTAGCAATTACACAGACATTGATTAATACTAATTCATCAAAGCACAAGCCTTCATGCTCTTCCGACGGTCCCGAACTTCAACTCCCTTGAAGAGTACTTTGGTACCTGAACTAAACGCATCAAAAACTCAATCAAGGCTTGTTCATTTTCATTTAGTGTTATTCGATCAAGAAATAACATTTAAAACTGGACTCGTAGCTTAAAACAACAATTCCCCAAAACTGGGCTGAATGCGTGCGCATTCCACCTACTGAAAGTAAATCTGTCCATCCTGTATCAGCAATGCATGCACATTGCTAATCAATGTGTGCACATTGCACCTGCTTGGAACAAAAGAGATCATTCTGCTACAGCAATGCGTGCGCATTGCACCTGAAAAGCCTTAAACACTATTTTCTACAACTAAACGATTTCTAACCCAAACCAAACATGTTTACCATAAAAAATACTCACAAAACAACAGTGAAACCTGTTCAAAACTTTTCATAGCGTAACATAGACACAACTACACATAAACATGATTTCTAACCACCAATCTATACCAAAACTCAACCTAAACATAATAAAACTATAATTATTCATTATGAAGAGCCTCTTACCTTAATTTCCAGCAAAACCGAATCAAAACACCAAGCAACCGCAACAACTGTTGATCCTCAACCCCCAAAACCTATTTGATCAACAAGAACCCTAAAATCCTATTCCCTTGCAAAAACCCAAAATACAAATGTGTGTGAAACAGAAGATTACCAAGATTATTTGCTATGAAACTATTTTTAGAATAATCTACGCTCCAAGATGATCATTTTGATTACTCATGGCTGCGAAACAGAGCTACGGATTGAAAGATACGAATTTTTGGAGATCAAACTCAACAGTTATAAAAAAAATTAGGGCTAAATTGAAAACCTACTGTTTAGAAAAATGAAGAGTATGAGAACGACCGTCTTCATCCAGTGATCGATTTCTTCTACTGCCGCCTGCTCAAAATCCTGACGGATTAGCCGCACGGTTGAAGATTACGTTCTCATTTTTTCAAAGCTTCTCTGTGTCCGTCGCCTCCTCTGCGTCGTTTGTCATCTTTTTTTTCCAGAATACTAACGTGATTTAATAATGATAATTTAGGAGATTAATTCCTTTTTTATAGTTATTAATTAAATCCTTTATAATTAATAGCTAAATCTTTTAATTAAATCCTTTTTAATTAATTAAAAAGGATAAATAATAATTGGGTCATACCCAATTACCACTTTACCCATTCTGAGAAGTCGGGATGTTACATTCCTCCCCCCTTAAGAGAAGTTTCGTCCTCAAAACTCGAATGTAACTGGGGGTGTACTTGAACTCTGGACTTTGCGAAGCGTTTCTTTTACCTCTCTTGAGCCATCTTGAGATTGCGACGATCTGCTTCAATCTTCAATTTGGCTTGTGTATCAACTTTGGTCTCGTATCCCGCCGTCGCTCCACTTCATCCCAGAAAACTTGCGTTCTTCCCTCTTCCCCATGTATAGTTTCAAATGTTGACATCTAGTTGTTGGCGCGGTAGCTATTGTTGTAGTCAACTCTTCTATCTTTATCTTCATGAAAGTTCATCAGCAGTACTGTTCCAACTTTTGTACATCTTGGTCACTCCGAGATGAACTGCAATTGAAATCTCGTAGTTTTCATTCTTCATTGTCCTTCCCAATCTTCCCCATTCGGAACCCAAAGCTGATTCCGATGCCAATGGTTTCCATCTTCATCTAACTCGTGACCAATGGCTTGTTGGGCTCTAGCCACTCACTTGTAACCGGAGACAACTGGATCTTTGTCTTGTTTCTTCACGATCTCAACAACTGCCTCGCATCTCGCGATCAACGGTACGACATACTTGCTTCTGCTGACCTATGTTCCTGAAGGCTTGAGCTTCTCAAACGACTCACAACTTTCTGGCATACTTCACTTCTTTTGATCTCAACCTCCTACACTGCGGCCCAAGCTTGCTATAAGACTGCAAGGATTCTGGCTGTAGGGTTTCTGAGACTTCTTAGGGAAAAGAGAACATGCATTTGCCATACTTTCTCTCTCTGACGGTCTGATTCAATCCTTATGCCAATTAGGGTTAGTTTGGAAAATAAAAGAAGTTGAAAGTGAAAAGTTGAGTACCAGGGTGATATGTCAACTAAGTAAGCCAGGGAATGGTACAATGCACTTGAAATAAAGCAGGTTGCATGGGTTACAAGCAAAACAAGATGATTCCGTGTTGGGAAAAGTTGAAGGTTGTTCCAAACTGAAGAATGAGACATTGTATCATAATACAAAGGATAGCCACCAAAAGGAAAACAAAAGACCACCTTGCAGATGAGATTCTTTTGAGATAGTGGAATTCTGCAAGATAAGGTGGTTTGCAAAGAGCTCAGAGGCAACTTGAAAGGAGGGTAATAAGTTTTCATATAAGCCTTTAGAAAGTGGAGACGTTAAAGGAAACATCACATGATGGACTTGGACACATTAACTGCGAAGGAAAGAGAATACTGGACTTGAGAACATTAGGCTGGTGACCTTGATTGTTAAACACTTGGTTAACAAAGATGGATGTTGGCGAACTAGAAAAATCTTCAGTTCGCATGATTGTAGTAGATGAATCATCATACAATAGAGAAGCAAGGCAATGGTTCAAGTTCGAGCACCAGAAAAACTAGACAATTTAGAATCAGGAAGAGAGCAAGGGTCTCAACATGAAGGAGCTATGAAGAAAAACGAGCACACCAAAAGGTCTCAGAATGAATATAAACTTTTCAAGAAAAAAATTCAAAGTTTGCATTATTCAAAAGAGGTTAAGTTATTTCAAGATGGAAAGGAAAAAATAGAAATTCCTCAAGGTATTGTAAGGGAAAATCAAAAGTTTGAATAAGTAAGTGGCAAACAAGATTTTAAGTGAAGAGGAAAAGTCACTTAAGAATTGTCGGATAAAGTTTGATTTCAATAATTAATTCAAACTTCCAAAAGAATGTGAATGATCATTGATGATCCAAATCAAGGGTTCAAGGTTGCACTACTCGAGAGGAATAGTACACTGCCAAGGAATAAATGCTCGAGGTTATTCGTCCTGTGGAAATGAAGAGGTTAAATAAAAAATAGGCATTTCAACCGGTGTAACAAAATTGTAGTAGAAACGCCAAAACATAAGAAGGAATGTTAAAAGGTGTGGCTCTAAATGGCCTGAAAGATATTTAAGATTGAATGGTACTAGGTACACTAATCTAGATTGAAATTCAATAGAAGTTTTGGAGTTCAAATGTTGGTTGGCTAGATAGGTTCGGAAGACATCTTGAAAAAGTCTACCTTCTGCTTGAAACTGGTTTGGCATAAATTGCTAGAATGTTAAGGGTAAGTAATTAAAAAGGAATGTCATGGTAGGCTTAAAAATTTGACCGGCAAAAGAAGATATGCATACCTTAAAAGAAAAGGCATCATTAGGTGAAAAAGTTACAACATCAACACTACCCTTAGGAGGGGAGCTGGAATGAACACAAGTAAGGAGGATTTTCTGACATCAAAAGGCTCAGTCAAATTTGAATTTGAAATGAATGAAGGGAGAGCAACAATGTAGAATTTTGAAGAGAACTTGTTTCTTGATTTGAAACGTGTGAAGGTAACAACTTGTTTAGAAGAAGGGCTTAAGGCGATATGTGATCCTGTGTAAGTCACTAACGTCGATATTACTAGCAAGAATACTAAGTACATCATAGTATAGTAAATGCGAGTCAAGGTCGATCCCACAGAGACGATGCATCTTCAATTATAAACAATTCTAACCTAATTAAGAAGCAACATAGAGGCGGTCATAGACCAACAATAACATAACAGAAAAGAAACGTGGTATTTCTCCCCCTCTTCTCACCGATCTACTAACTTGGATTAGTTAATCGTTACGTTTACTTCCCCACATAATTTCTTTAAATTAATCGAGCGAGCTTTTGATTTATTTACCATCATCAGCTACGGGTGCAACTCCTAACCCTATCTACTCTGACAATGGTAGTAGACAATCTATATGCAAGCTACCCTCCTTAATTGGTCCGTAATAGCCCATACGTATAAAGAACTAGAATTTCTGATATCGAGCGCTAACTCATACCGCTAACCCGCCTAGACAGCTGTCGACATTGATCAACACGTTCCTAGGGTCCATCGGACTATGTCCAAACTAACACTTCACTATTCATATTTCATGCTAGTTTTACGATTACAATAAGCAGATTGGCCAGATCTAACCTACTGTTAATTAAACCTGTCGATCAACGTAGCTGTAGTGAATCCCTGTTTTAGGTTTTCTAAATAATGCCTCGGTAAACCGGTATAGACCGCCGGTTTACCGGGGTTAGCTTTTCCTACTCCTGGATCTACATTGCTCACATACGATTAAAATAAGTAATCATGGGGTCTTTAAACATGCAGATTAACTAAAACACATAAATACGAACATGTCTACCATATTGAAGACAAAAGGAACGTTCAAAGCTTCATACCTTCAGCAATGGAGATCTAGCTCGATCTACTCAAGCTAGAGATGGTAGAGAAAGGTAGAAAACCAGAAATAACTCCTCAAAATCTTGGAATAACTTTATTTCATCAAATTGTATAATGTAATTGAAGATTCAATAATAAGATAATAATATTCTGTAACTTATTCAGTTATGCGGCCTTATATAAATACATTGACTGACTTATGACTCTCTAAAACCCTAACCGACCTAGATAATGCGATAGAATCAATTTTGTGTTCCATAAGTCCTCGGTTTACCGGTCCTAGCCCTCGGTAAACCAAGCCGACTTTTCATCTTTTTTTTCAGTAGAATTCTTCTTGGGCTTAAATCACCTGGCCCAATATACTTCTTCTGGTCCAGATCCGTTCTCCAATGCTCCAGGTCTGGTACATCCTATAAAACATGCAAAACGAGACAAAACAGTACCAAAAGATGGGGAAAATAGCATAGATGCAGAATTACGATCCTAGAAACATATACATAGCATTTAACACATATTCCACATAATAACGAGCCTATCTTTCCTCTCTTGAGCAGAATTCGGGGTAAATAAGGGTATAATTAATGGTACCATTTAGAGCGTTATCAACTGCCCCCCCCCCTCACTTAGCTTTTCATCATCCCGAGCAAAAAGGCGAAAAGAAAACAACACTCTGATCAGTACACCAGTTAATTAAAAACAAATATGCCTCACAAAGTCAATATCAAGGCCATGCCACACATATCGGCCATCAGTGATGCATTAAACACTATTCATGTCATGAGCCAATGTGTGTGTGCAATAACCTTCACAACCGCTTAGTAATGCAGACAATCTCACATTACGTCAACCTGTAATCGAACTAACTAGTCTCGAACATGCTATTTATTATTCAAATTATATGTCCAGGCGGATCGAGAACCGAGTATATATTACTTTTAGGCTCGTGTTTATCGGTCTATGCAAAAGTCTTGCGTCTTACGCTCCATCGACTCAATTTTTGCCAAAGAGATTATAGATGTATATATTTCAATGCACTTCTCTTTCTTGGCGGGTGAACTCTCATTAATATATCTATCCTCACGGCCCCACTCTTGATAAACTACCGAATCCGTAATTCTTTTGCCCTTATAAGCGTTGGTGAAACATAATTCAGGATGGAGCCAGGGTCAACTCTAGTCAAAGCAATATGATATCGACTACACGCCAAGGGAAGTGAGTTATACATGCTTAAAATGGTGGCTCATAACAGAATATGCGCTTAATACGCCACAACTTCAGAAGCGGGAACTTTCTCTTACTTGTGCATTGTGAAACAAAGATGAAGTCAATTAACTCGAAAAGATAAAAAAAAATCATAAATTTTCAAAATTCTGTTGAAATGAATCAAATTCTAAATGGTGAACAGTGCATCAAAGAGAATCAAGACAATCACGCAATTTACAGAATATAATGCTAAGAAGCTAAGTGACGTCCCTTACCCCCCCCCCCCCCACTTAAACGAAACATTGTCCCCAATGTGTAAGATGAAAATTGAAAGATGAAAAGGAACTTAGCTCCGGTTAAGGGTGGAACCAAAGAAGAATCGGATCGTCGTATAAATCATCGGGCTCATTTAAGTAGTCCTCGAAGAATCTGCGCTAAGTAACTCAAACAAACCAAGAAGAATCGTGGTGACAAGAAACCGTATAACAATATCGCAGCAGTAAAAGAGAAAATAAATAACTCCAAACAATTTAAGCCGACAAAATCATTACATTAAGAAAATTTCTGCTACATTAACCAGATAGGGAAATAAAAAGAAAAATAAAATATGGAAAATAACAACAATCAAAAGAAAGAAAAACTAGTCCTCCTCATAATAATCATCACAGTCGTCTCTAGGCTCGAAACCGGGAGGTGGTCCAGAACTGGTGGCACCAGCAGCCGAAGATGAGGCTCGGTGATGTGGTGCAGTCCTAGGTGTTGGGGTCGATGGAGGTACGCCAAAGAAGTCTATAATCCTATACATCTTGCGATGCAGACTCGTAATCTCTCGCGAGTGCTCCTCTAGCATAGCTCTCTGAGTCTGAGGTGCTCCGTGGACCGGAGTACGCTCCCTCTCAGCTCTCTGCCCGACCCGTCTTGGTACTCATTGAACTGACTGCGAACTGATCATCGGCTCAGGATCTTCCCAATCATCACTGACGAGAATTTTCACCTCGTCCTCTAAGGCAAACATGACAATCATCGGCCCGTATGGCAACAGCTCGCGCTCAGACGTGGCGGCAAGCTCGTGAATACGGCTATGCATCAGGAGACCGATGTTGACTAAAGATCCCTGCTCCAGATAGAACATCAACTCCGCCCTTTTAGTGGTGACAGATATCGTGTGCTTGGTCGGTAGAAGGCAGGCACAAACAAATCTGTTGACCATCTTCCGAGCCCAAGATAATTCGCTCTCTAGGAAGATGGTGGGGGCTCCCAAAGAGTTGCGCTTCCATTGCACCCCAAAGAATTCTGCTATCATATCCATCCTCTCGATATCTTTAACATTGGTGGAGGATGTGTACTCTTATGGGCCCACAGGTGTATTTCGAACCCCAAAATTAGCATTGATCCACTCAATAGAAAAATCAATCTTAACGCCACAGACCATTGCATATGTGGCTCCTGGGTTGTGCGAAACATAAGCATAGAATTCCCACACCACCGTAGCGTTGAACCGTGTCGGTGCCTCAGCCATATCCAATATATCTTGCATTTGTAAGGCTCTCGGCAAAATTGAACCGCAATCGTCCAGTTCGACACCCTGTTCTCGGGTAACAGGTTTCGCGTTCCAATGCCCTTGGAACGACTCATAGATCTCCAACGAATGAAATTGCTCAACCCCGTCTATCAAGGGGTTAGCATCTCCGTAGATACTCTGATAACCACTGGGACGAATGGTAGATCGGCTACGCTTAGGACCTGTCTAAGATGATAATAGGAACTGATACTGATGCTGATTCTGAAAAAGGTATCCCCGGTAACCGGCAGGGGGTCTTGAGTTACCGGCCTAATTTTTTCTCTAATTTCTTTCTGGACTGTTCCTCTGATAATAAAAGATGAAGAAATGCAGGACCTCACTAGCACAGCAGCACTAGACATCAACAGGGGTAAAGAAAATGGGTGTTTTAGGTTGGGTGAGATGGAAAAGGTTTAGGTTTTGGTGGAGGTATGGTGGTGATAGTGGTGGTGATGGTGGCCGACTGGTTTTAAGAAAAAGAAGAAATGGGAGAAGATTGGTGATTTGAGGAGATGATGGTAGATGAGAATGATGATAATGGTGGTGGATGGGTGGTTTAAATAGGAGAATTGATGGAAGGTGGAAGGATTTGGTGGGATAGTGGGTAGAGAAGTAATTAGGGTGAGAAATTTGAGGGGGTGATTGATGTGATTGAGGTAGAGTTATGGTGGTGTGTGGGAAAGGATGAAAGGTTTGAAAAGAGGGGAAAATAGGACGGTTTCTGCTGACTGGTGGTGTCTGATGCAACGTGTGTCCTCCACGTGTCTCTAAAAATTCAGCTTTTTAATCTGACGTTCAGAAAATTGAAAATCCAAGGCTCGGTAAACCGGAGGCACTCCTCGGTTTACCGGGGCTCCTTTTCCCCACATTTCTCTGTCTGCCTTCTCTACACACTTCACTCAACCTCTCTCCTCCATTCTGACCTCAAATTGACTAGCCTCTTACTTCTTTTGGTTCTATCTCCGACTCGATCCTAACCTACTTCACTAGAATCCACAAGAGTAAAAAAAAACCTTCCCAACATCCATCGGTTTCAAGCCTAAGGGTGCGGTAGGATGAAAAAAAGCCCGTCCCTTCAACCAGCTACTTTTATTCATTCCTAATCTACCTAAAGGTTTAAAGAAATAGTTCTGAGTTTATAGTCGCCAGCTCGACTTTCTTCAAATTTTCTATCATTCTTCAGATTTTCGATCATTCAGGGGTCGGAGCTTTAACTCGCTAGACTTGTGCTCTAGAGGTTTGTATCTTTATAGAACCTTTTTGAGCTCTCTTCCTAGCATGCCTCTCCCTCTTATCTTGCGTACTAGGTCTGCCTCTGCGTCGAGATTTAGACTTTATACCCAAGGATTCCACGTTTTCCACTTTAAGCTCAAATCCATCACTACACAACACGGAAGGACTGGCTTCCGTGAGCGTCTTGTTGTGGTCCTTATCTTCTCTCTCTCTAAGCATTAGTCTCATAAATTCATGCTCAACGGTTTCTACTACAACCTCTTGATGCTTATGCCCATCCTTCTCTATTTCCATAATTTCCACCTTTCCTGAATCACACGTCATCTTGCAACTTTCCGGCATGTTATCTAGGGGCTCTAACATTTTGAAAGATACTGCATCATTATTCAACCTCAAAGTGATCTCCCCATTATCAAAATCCATGACTGCTCTGTTTGTCGCTAAGAAAGGTCTTCCTAACAAAACTGGGGCACTTGGGTCCTCTGATACGTCTATAATCGTGAAATCAATTGGAAAAGTGAACCCTCCTGCCTTAATCGTGCACTTCCTAAGCAGACCGGCAGGCATATCTCTAGTCCTATCAACAAAAGTCATGGTTCGGGTTTGATTCATAATGACCGGAAGCGTAATTTTTTGGCAGAGGGAAAAAGGTAGAATGTTGCAACTCGAGCCAGAGTCCCAGAGACCTAATCCTATATATATACCATTGACAGATATTGAAGTCGGAACGTGCGAGGGTCTCCTAACTTCACCACAGTGTTTGAGTCTGGGTAATCCTCAGGCTCAGAGAACATTGTGTCGGGATCCTCTTCAGGATCATCAGAATCATAATCCAAAGACGATATTTCAATTAACTCGATAGGGAACACACCTAGACGATACGTATTATACTCCTTTAAGTTCTCTTCAGGCTCTTGCTTGATTGCTTCTTTCTCTTTTTCCACCTGCTTCTTAATAGCTTCATAATGCTCTCTGGCTTCTGATCCAGGGTACATGGAAATTGGTGCGATGTTCAATATTTTCCGAGGCATATTGCTTGACTTGTTTGCTCTTTGTCAACTCCTGGTTGATCGAATCTCTGAAGTGTCCTGATCTTCCTACGAAAGAGACAAAATAAAACAGAAAAAAGGGTTAGCAACTTCCGCTTCAGTTGGGTATGATCCCAACTGTTGCGGACCTACTAAGGCTGTTCAGAATTTGATTTTCTAGGCCTCGGTAGACCGAGGGTTGCCCTCGGTAAACCGGGCCTAAAATTTCTTATTCTGGCAGATTAACATGTACAGGTTTGATCCAGAACGACTCAAGACTCAAAATAAAATAAAATGAAATAAAAACGACTTCTTAATCAGAATTAAAACGTTTATATTTAAAATTGGCCATTGTCCCCGGCAATGGCGCCAAAAATTTTGATCGCGTGTAAGTCACTAACGTCGATATTACTGGCAAGAATACTAGGTACATCATAGTATAGTAATGCGAGTCAAGGTCGATCCCACAGAGACGATGCAACTTCAATTATAAACAACTCTAACCTAATTAAGAAGCAACATAGAGGCGGTCATGGGCCAACAATAACATAACAGAAAAGAAACATGGTATTTCTCCCCCTCTTCTCACCGATCTACTAACTTGGATTAGCTAATTGTTACGTTTACTTCCCCACATAATTTCCTTAAATTAATCGAGCAAGCATTTGATTTATTTATCATCATCAGCTACGGGTGCAACTCATAACCCTATCTACTCCTACAATGGTAGTAGACAATCTATACGCAAGCTACCCTCCTTAATTGGTCCGTAAAAGTTTATACGTATAAAGAACTAGAATTTCCGATATTGAGCGCTAACTCATACCGCTAACTCGCCTAGACAGCTGTCGACATTGATCAGCACGTTCATAGGGTCCATTGGACTATGTCCAAACTAACACTTCACTATTCGTATTCCATGCTAGCTTTATGATTACAATAAGCAGATTGGCCAGATCTAACCTATTGTTAATTAAACATGTCGATCAACGTAGCTGTAGAGAATCCCAGTTTTAGGTTTTCTAAATAATGCCTCGGTAGACCGGTATAGACCGCCGGTTTACCGGGGTCAGCTTTTCCTACTCCTGGATCTACATTGCTCACATACGATTAAAATAAGTAAATCATGGGGTCTTTAAACATACAGAATAACCAAAGCACATAAATACGAACATGTCTACCATATTGAAGACAAAAAGAAACGTTCAAATCTTCATACCTTCAACAATGGAGATCTAGCTCGATCTACTCAAGTTAGAGATGGTAGAGAAAGGGAGAAAACCATAAATAACTCCTCAAAAGCTTGAAATAACTTTATTTCATCAAATTGTATAATGTAATTGAAGATTCAATAATAAGATAACAATATTCTGTAACTTATTCAGTTATGAGGCCTTATATAGATACATTGACCGACTTATGACACTCTAAAACCCTAACCGACCTAGATAATGCGGCAGAATCAATTTCGTGTTCCACAAGTCCTCGGTTTACCGGCCCTAGCCCTCGGTAAACCGGGCTGACTTTTCATCTTTTTCTTCAGCAGACTTCTTCTTGGGCTTTAATCACCTGGCCCAATATACTTCTTCTGGTCCAGATCCGTTCTCCAATAGGTCTGGTACATCCTATAAAACATACAAAATGAGACAAAGCAGTAACAAAAGATAGGGAAAATAGCATAGATGCAGAATTACGATCCTAGAAACATACACATAGCATTTAACACATATTCCACATAATAACGAGCCTATCTTTCCTCTCTTGAGCATAATTAGGGGTAAATAAAGGTAAAATTAATTGTACCATTTAGAGTGTTATCAATATGTTTCTGAGGTAATTAATGACAACAAGCGGAGAGGATTTGTTGAGTTTAAAGATCTCAAGTGAGGGATTATATGAGAAATAAATAACCAGAAAATGTATAATTACAAAAGGGCATGAAAAGGGTCTGAACATCAAACATGGCATGCTGGAGGATAGCATATTGGTTCTTGTTTACAACTGCAAAAGAAACTATAACGATAGCTTTACAAGCATCCTACTAAAAGGTCTAACTCAGAAGGAGATCAAAATTCGAGGAACTCCTAAACAAGACAATCGTAACTTACTACCCTCTTAGCCCAAAGCCTAAGTCAAAGAGGTGAGGATTTCCTTTTAGGCTGTTGTGTATGATATTTACTCCGGATCTGACATTATCAATTTGTACGGACCAAACGAAGAGGAATTTGAGCACAATCCAAAGAGAAAAGATTTAGATACTGGAGTTTCACATGTGGTATAAAAATATTAAATTTTTTGAATGAGACAAAGTCGGTCAAAAACAATTATTTCTAACGATTGCACAAACTGTCAGAATTTCCAGATTAGTGAACTCTGAGTTGAATTGCAAATCGATATCAAACGAAAAAGAATCTGAACTTAATTCCAAAAGGAAAATTGTAGATAAAAGTTTTTTCTGCAGCATCTCAAAATTCAGGTCATTTGAAGGTGTTTAACCTGTTCAAAACAGAAGAAGAAGTGAAGGTGCTGCTGCAGATTTTCTGGACAGAGTGTCAGGCATAAACATGAATTTTCTGAACAATCCATAATAATTATCGAGTTGGTGTAAAAGGGAAATTGTAGAAAAGCCATCGGTCTATATTGTGGAAAATTTCCAGAATTTTTGGAGCATGGTAAGCGGTTTAACCTGAAAGTCAAATACGGAAACAAAAGCATTCACTCATGTTGGATGAAGCTAAACACGAGGATGATGAAAACTATGTGCCAAAGTAGGAGACCTTTAACACTAATAGTTGAAACGACTGAGGAGTACTTGGAAAGAATAGATTTACACATAGAGTTCGTGGAAAACCCATCTCAAGCAAAGCAAAGGTCTAAGAATGTTGATAAACTCAAACCAAGCGATGGTGAAAAGAGAAAGTGGAGGATTTAATGAGTTGAATCAAATATCATTCTCTACAATGTTAGGCCAAGACAAAAGTAGGCTTAGATATTCGTGTGTACAGAAGGTGGAGAGATTTCAATAGGGAAAGTATGGAAAAAGAAAATCAACCAAGAGAGCCTCGACTTTAAGGTGTAGGCATAAGACTCCGATCCTAAAGCTTTACTTAAAAGGGCTTCACTTAATCCGATGTGACCAGTTATGGGTTGGAAACTTCAAAAGAAAAGAGATTTTCTACTAAGGATCCTAGAAGGAACAAAACCTGAGAACTGGGCTTAACTTACGTCTAAGAAGACTCTTCACTTGGTCCTAGTGCAACGTAACCACGGTTTAAGGATTCTTAGCCTTACGAGGATTTACCACCAAGATCAAGGGAAAGTAGGAAGGTTCTAAAAGGTCTAAAAGAATCCTATCTTAGAGGAAAAGAAGCCTAGGATAGAAAGGAAGTTTCGCTCTGATACCAACTGTAACGCCCCGCTCCCGGATACCGAGCCCTTATCCGGAAGAGAAACGTTCGGTGCGTATAGCATTAAATAAAGTGTTATTTGTTTATAAGGATGTGTTTAGGGACTTAATTAGGCACTTAGGACACACTCAAAAGATCATTAGTTATAAGGACAAAATAACATTTGTTGGACAAAATTAACCTCTTCTCTTTATTCTATTTTCTTTTGCTTCTAGCCCAAAAAAAAGAGGAAATAAATGACACTCAGCTTTAGTTTGTCTACCTTGAACGGTCGATTCCCGGCCAGAAATGATGCAGCCCCTTCCCTCTTCCCTAAAATGACGACCTGAACCCATCCCTAACAGGCCGTCGCCGGCCTATCCTCCATGGCCGGTCATGGTGCCTGACGGAAGCACCACTGGAGTGGGTGAAAATTCATCATCTCGCTCCATCCAATTCTTCAGGAGTGGAAATCCCTAAAGTCAAGATGAAGAAGGAGGCCTAAGAAAGTTATGGGTCGCTGAGACTCGATTACTATAGGGTTACTTGCCTGAATGGTGAATCTATTATCAGATTGACGATTGAAGAACTGTAAGCTCTGCGTCCTGAAATTTCCCAAACTTTATTGCGGCTTGTGTTTCACTGTTGTAAATCAATGGCTATTAACAAGTTTTGTTATATGTATCATGTGTTGCTTCATTGTTTGTTGGACCGATTGGTACTTCTACTAGTGCTTCTTCATCTTCTTCTGATGAGAGCAGTGGCTAAAGTGATCAGCCCAAATCGAAGGAGTTTGTTGTAGCTTTGGATCATAACAATTTCGCTGACTTTGTTGGCAAACACAAGTTTATCGTTGTTGAATTTTACGCCCCACGGTAATTTTTATCTACTTTCTTGAATTTAGTGTCATTAAAGCTATAAACAGTGACAAAATGTTAATGTATATGTGGGTTGGTATGTTTTTATATGCTTGTACTTGATTGAAAACAAGGACTTTTAAGGATATGTTTGTTCCTGATTGCTTGTAATTGTTAAATGGAGACACTCTTTGTAGTGTAAGATTTGTATGACTACTTTCCGAAACGAATCTACATTTGTCGAAATTCATATTTGGTAGCAAAAAGATTAATTGAAGTCATTTGTAGTAAAATAGTAATGCTTAAGGATCCAATGCTTTGGAAGTAGATGAAGTGGAGATGCATTTGGTGTTGGAAATAGCGCCCGAAAGACAATTTATGTAATTGTTTTTAGAATTAATGACAGATTTATTCTCATCTTATTGTTTGTTTCGTGCTTAAAAGTAATACACTGCTGAAAACCCCAAGTTGTATCATATGTAGCCATATAACTTAGTGTGTGTCACACATGAGGATTAAGTTTATGGTGATACACTTGAAATGTTAGTCCATGGTGAAGTTAATCAAAGTATGGGGTCTATTGATTAAACCACCATTAATGCGCCAGAACGCTTTATGGTGTGACCGTCCTATCCGGACCGTCGACATTGGTTGTCTAAGTAGGGCATTTATATATGATGAGAGTCATATAGAACTGGACAGATTTAATCTGCGTTTCTCATATAATTCCGTGATTGAGAAATCTTATTAAATCACAAGATGATCATATATGGATTAACCTTAATCCTGAAGTGATTCTGACTTCTCTACGTGTTTCGTGATAGGGTTTGATGTGTTCGTTAAGGATCGCTAAGAGGCGCGGTCCGAATCACTTTCATGTTGGCACTATTCTGGGATGAGTGAGAAGTGTGTGTCTCACAGATATGGTATACATTCCTTCCTGTGGGAAGTAGAAAGACAATCCCATTATTTGTTGATCCTAGAAACTGATCGATCCGCGGAGTTCGTATTGGTTATGAACTAATTGATCACTAGTGGGTTAATGGTAAATAAGGATAAGATGTATTGAAGAAGGTTTAAGGAAATATTCCCACTTCATTACGGATAGTCTATGGAGGGTTAGTTTATATGTAATGATTATATCAATGGATACTTATCGACTCGACTCGACGTTTTGAGAATAAGTTATATCTATAATCGATAGAGTTCAGTTTCGGATTTATGGTGGCGTAATTCCGGAATTAATAAGTTGAGTAGAAAGATTATGTTCGATGAATATTTTATTTAATTTATTGTAGCTACTGGTTATAGGTCCATGGTCCCCGGGTTGGCTCTTAACACGCGAGTGTTTTCTCGTTTTATGGAACCTCGAGGATAAATAGTTGGTCTATTTAATGAATATGCGGATATTATTTATTTGGTAAATAAAATGTAAAATAGAAAATATATTTTCTATTATCCCAAATGGCATAAAAATGGCACCATATTATTTGGTTTTGGGAAAAGAAATGTTATCATAATTAATTATAATGTGGATAATGTAATTATTTATGTGTTAAATAATTATAAATAAGAAATTAGTTTTCTTATTGGATAAATAGGAAATTTGTTTTCCTATTGGATAAAGGTTTTATTTTCCTGATAAAGGTTTTATTTTCCTAAAAGGAAAAGATGAATTTGTGTGTAAATGATAAATTCTTAAATTATTAGTTATTATCCTATATAAAAAGAGTTTCTCTCAACACAAAATGGTTAACAATCCAATGCCATTTTAGATAAAAGAGGCGCCCCATTATGTGATAAATTAGGAAAAGAAATTTTCCTAGATTATGTCACATGTGTAATTAATTAATTATCTATTTGTTGGATAATTAATGGAAAATAAGAGATTGGTTTTTTGGAAATTATCTCTTATCTTTTGGCAAATATCTTTTTCTAGTGGGAATAGGTAATTATGGTGTGAAAAGAATAACTCTCTTGACAATTTAATTTCCTATGTAAAGAGAGTTCCTCCTAGCACAAAAATACACATTAATTGCGCCACTTATCACCAAATAGAAGAGAAAAAATAGTTTCTTGTTCTAGTCATTAAGAGGAGAATAACTAGGGTTTTTCTTGTACATATTCGAGGAGGTTATACGGCGAGGATCGACGTCCACCAGTCGTCGCTTGGAGATACAATCCGGAAGATCACGGGTTCTCCCTTTGGTCAATTTCCTATTTCTCTCCAGTTGGGGTAAATCTACTAACCTTCTTGTAGGTTAATTTATTATGCGAAGCATATCGTGGTAAAATCGTAAACGAATCTAATTCGTAGCTTCCGCTGTGCAAGATCAAGTGTCTCGATCGGTGCTGTGAATCAGATCTGACGATCCAATTATGGATCGGATCCGGATTCGGGTTTCAGTATATCCAGCATTTGGATGGTTTATGTTTACCCTTTTACGTATTTACCGATTTCTTTCTATATTAAATCTATCAGGTGTGGCGTCGGCAAGAAGCTTGCTCCAGAGGTAAAGATTATTCTTGGTTGTGTTTGTTGATTGTAAGCACTAATATGTTTGATCTAAGATATTGGAAATGTGAAAAAATAGAAATAAAAGTTGGATGCTTTGGTATGATTATGAAAGGCTTTGGATGATGTTTTATTTTTTCCTTTCATTTTTTTGAGTAATGATCCGGACACAAACGTTGTGACACAACGAGTGTCACATCGTGTATCGACACCGTTGATCATGATGTAATAATGATCAATTAGTTTAACATGCATCACCTAGAAACAAAGAAAGAAAAGCTATACGTTGATGGTGGGTTTGTATATGATTTGGAATAAAATTGATGCAGTGACATTGATGTCACAGCATTTAAAGTTAGAGAATTGATGCAGTGACATCGATGTCACTGCATATGTCACTACATATACAATTTACAAAGTTTTTGTTTTTGCAATTTGGGTGTTGATGTCACTTCATAAAATGTTGGTGTTATTGTGTGTCACTGCATAATGTGTCATGTCATAAAATGAGATATCAGAATAAAGAGAACGAAAAAACATGAATTAGGGTGAAATAATTATGTTGATCGGAGTTTTATTTCAAAAAATATAGTCGTTTGAAGTCGAATTTATAAAGAAAAAAATCGATTTTCTGAAATTAAGTCGGAAAAATATCGAATGTTATCGTGGTGTCGCTTCATCTCGGTGTCGCATCATCAAATGTCACTACATCAGGGGTAGTCACTGAATCGCGGTGGTCATTGCATATCTGATTGTCGATGTCACTGCATAAAATGTTGATGTCACTGCATATCTGATTGCCGATGTCACTGCATAAATTATTGATGTCATATATATATGATTGCCGATGTCACTGCATATATGATTGTTGATGTCACTGCATATATGATTGCTGATGTCAATGCATCACGGTGGTCAATGCATTGGGGTGGTCAATGAATCGCGGTGGTCAATGCATTGGGGTGGTCACTGCATCGCGGTGGTTAATGCATCGGGGTGAGGAATGCCTCGCGGTGGTGAATGTATCGCAGTGGTCCATGCATCCGGGGTGGTCACTGTAGTGCGGTAGTCAGTGCATCGGAGTGGTCACTACATCGGGGTGGTCACTGCATCCAGGTGGTCACTGCATCCAGGTGGTCAATGCATCCGAGTGGTCAATGCATCGCGGTGGTCACTACATCGCGGTGGTCAATACATCAAGGTGGTCAACGCATCACGGTGGTCAATGAAAAAAAAACTTTCACCGTCTAGGAAAAAAAAAACCCACTTTCATCGTCCAGGAAACAAATAAAATAAAATAAAAAGCAAAACAGTACAACAACTAAAAGCTTCGTCAAGGCATCAATGTCCTCAAAAGTCGTCATCTACGCTTGGTCAACATGTTCGTCTTCTCACCCCACAATGCATACAAAAGAAAATACAAATGAGGTAAGTACAAAGTACTTAGTAAAAGTGAGAAGCTAATGAATAACTAAGTTCTACAACAAAAAGGTTCTCATTATTATTTTCAGGTTATCTTTATGAGACCGACTCAATTTAGGGTTCACTTCATATCCATCAACATGTCATGACTATACGTTTCTAGCTTAACCAATCTCTGTTACAACCGCACTCAAGGGCACTACGCCTGATGAAAATCCACCAGGAGATATCAATTGAACCCATTGGTGGATCACACCAATAGCCCCGGAAGCCTAGTCTGGTAGACTCCGATTGTGCACACATACGGTGAAGTTCCTCCACTGTCATTTAGCCGTTTATAGGCCAGCAGTGTTGTTCGCTTTATCTGCACGCCCACACATGCGATATTGTCTGGTGCCTATCCAGGAGTGGCATGTTGTTTAGTCTTTTACTAATCAGGTATGTATTTTATTAGTTCTTAACTAACCACCTAAGTGTTTTCAAATAAGCTCCCTCACATACACTACTCAATTTCCTAGACCACTAGACAAGGACATGGCCTAGCAATTACACAGACATTGATGAATACTAATTCATCAAAGCACCAGCCTTTCATGCTCTTCCGACGGTCCCGAACTTCAACTCCTTTGAAGAGTACATTCGGTGCCGGAACTAAACGCATCAGAAACTCAATCAAGGCTTGTTCATTTTCATTTAGTGTTATTAGATCAAGAAATAACATTCAAAACTGGACTCGAAGCTTAAAACAACAATTCCCCAAAACGGGGCTGAATGCGTGCGCTTTCCACCTGCTGAAAGTAAATCTGTCCATCATGTATCAGCAATGCATGCGCATTGCACCTGCTGGGAACAAAAGAGACCATTCTGCTACAGCAATGCGTGCGCATTGCACCTGAAAAGCCTTAAACACGATTTTCTACAACTTAACGATTTCTAACACAAACCAAACATGTTTACCATAAAAAATACTCAGAAAACAACAGTGTAACCTGTTCAAAACATGTCATAGCTTAACATAGACACAACTACACATAAACATGATTTCTAACCATCAATCTATACCAAAACTCAACCTAAACATAATAAAACTATAATTATTCATTAGGAAGCCTCTTACCTTATTTTCCAGCAAAACCGAAAGCAAAACGCCAAACAACCGCAGCAACTATTGATCCTCAACCCCCAAAACCTATTTGATCAACAAGAACCATAAAATCTTATTCCCTTGCAAAAACCCGAAATACAAATGTGTGTGAAACAGAAGATTACCTAGATCATTTGCCGTGAAACTATTTTTAGAATAATCTACGCTCAAAGACGATCGTTTTGACTACTCATGGCTGCATAACAGTGCTATGGATTGAAAGATACGAATTTTTGAAGACCAAACTCAACGGTTACCAAAAAAAACTATGGCTAAACTGAAAACTTACTGTTTAGAAAACGAAGAGTATGGGAACGACCGTCTTCATCCAGTGATCGATTTCTTCAACTACTGTCTGCTCAAAATCCTGACGGATTAACCGCACGGTTGAAAATTACGTTCTCCTTTTTTCAAAACTTATATGCGCCCGTCGCCTCCTCTGCGTCGTTGCTCCTCTTTTTTTTTTCCCAGAAGACTAACTTGATTTAATAATGAAAATTTAGGAGATTAATTCCTTTTTTATAGTTATTAATTAAATCTTTTATAATTAATAGCTAAATCTTTTAATTAAATCCTTTTTAATTAATTAAATAGGATAAATAATAATTAGGTCATACCCAATTACCACTTTACCCTTTCTGAGAAGCCGGGATGTTACACTAAGTATATTTGATGCCTTCTACTCCTTACGAGGCATGTTAAATGCTTATCCCATTCCTTTTCCCCCTCTAAAAAGATTTTCAGGTGGAAAATAAATACGAGGATTTTATTGAAGTTCAAGAGTAAGCTAGAGTGCACAGTTAATTATGAATTCGTCAGTCTGTCGCCTGACGTTATTGGTCAGTAAATAATGACTTATTGATTATATACGTGTTGGACACTCGTTTTCGGTTAATAGTTCAGCTTTCCGAATATGTTTATACTAGCCAATGACCCGTGCACATGCACGGGACGTTTAGATTATATAAAATTAATAAAAAGAATTAATAATGAACGGGATGATTACATTATACTAAAATAAGAAGAAAATTAGTCCTCCGATCGTACGATAAAATCTAAATATGGAAACATGTGATTGTAGTGTGTCACATGTTTCTTTTTCCTAAAAAAGAATAATGTGACACACTGCAATCATTAAGCGGCGATAAAAAATAAAAAAGAAATGTCTTGTCTTGTTCATATGTTTCCACAACAATATGTATATGAAACACGACAGCGTAATTTTGTCAGCATCCGCCAAGCCATTCAAATTAAAGCACGACCTGAAATTAACACTTGAGGCAGTGTAAGGAGTTAAAAAGGTATAATGCCATTAAATCAATAACAATAATAATATTAAAAAACTTTTACGTTTTGTATGGTTTTTTTCTTGAATGTGTTTCAAAGCATGAGTATAGGCATCACCCCAATCCACTTTAAGCACAAATGTTGTTTCTAGTGGGTCTGTAGAATCTGACGTGGTTGGAGCGTGTGGAACGAATGCGTATGAAGTTCCCAGTAATCTTTGTATTCGTTGCTCGAAATGTCGACGTCCATCGTCCTATCATCCATATGGATTTTAATTTTATCATTTCTAAAAAGATAAACTTATAATTTGAAAAGTAATGAAACATCTACTTAAATCACCGTTTTCATATTTTTCTGTAGGGACGAAGGTGTAGAGTGGAGAAGAAACTCAGTCCCTACACCAATCAAGCATATTGTCAAAGGGTCAGTTACGTCTGTTATACGTGTTTGAACACGATATCTACATAAAAATAGTTTATGTAATAAATATTGATATAGTATAGAGTATTATAATGAGATTAGAAAATGCTGATTTACCGCAAGATAAACTTGAATCAATATGAAGTAAGCATGTCGATTCTTTCTTGCAAAGGAATGCATATACCAAGATCGAAGTAGATAGGCAGAAGAAAATCGGAGATTGAATATGGTATTTCTCGAAATATCGACGGTCTAAACATTCAAAGCATCCCTCCCTTTTCTAAATACAGTTGTTTGAGGTTCGAAAATCATCAATAGAAACATAAGGACCGTAGATCGTAGAGGGTTTATGGAGTTTTCTTGATATGAAGATGAAAACGATGTCGGAGGATTCTCATGTGTTCGGGGAGATAAGGTATAATTCTGTTGGTTGGTTATCTCGTTAGTTGGTTGGTTATCGTTAGGTTTCTATATGGATTAATTAATTATGATTTTTTTTTTCTTTTGTGAGGAAAATTAATTATGTACATTAGGGGGAGAGAAATTATACCTTTTAGTAATCGTTTTCCTTTTTGTTACGGTGGGTTTTCATGCTAAGAAAAATATTAATTATATCGATTAGGGTACCGCTATTGCTAGAGCAAGAATCTCCAACCAGAGCAATGTTTCAAAACTGCCCCGTCCTCACTCAATCATCTCTGTTGCATTTATTTTTTTTCGCAGGTCCACACAAATAAGCATTTGTTTGTTTTCTTATTTTCTTTGACACAACGCAACTTTTTTGCCGCAATTCCCACACAAATAACCTCTTTTTTACAGTACGATTTTTTTTGAGTCAGACGGAACGCTTTATTTTTCCTTGAAAGAATTCTTCATGCTTTTAATATTGAGAAAATTGACACTAAAAAAAAATGACTGCATATTGCATTAAACATTTAACTTACATATTTTTATATTATGATAGAACACATATTAATCAATAAGAATAAATTGTATAATGATTATCCTCCCGGTCTTCCCTAAAAAAAAATCCTCCGATCAAATAAAAAAACTTATCGTTAGGTATAAAATTGTATCATTAGTAGTATGAATCCCTTATCAGTTTATATAAACAACAATGTCGGTTTTCCTCCCAATCAGTATCCACGTGATCCGAAAAGAAAAGGAAAGTGATATTTATTTTTTCTATTTTCTTTAGAATAATCTTTTTTCTATTTAATCACTTAGTGTTAATTTAAATTATTTCATTATACTTATAAAAAAACGTTTGTTAAACTTTACAAAGACGATTTTGTCTTTTTGAAAAACTACAAAGACGACTGGGAAAAGAATTTAGGGGATTTAGTTGCATATTTATCTCATTTATTTATTACTCAATTTAAAGCTACTAAAGAGAATTAATATTTTTTTAGAATAATCTTTTTTCTATTTTATATCTAAGTACTTTAAATTATTTCATTTATTCTAAAACAAACACGGTTGTTATACTTTACAAAGACAATTTCTTTTTGAAAAACTTCAAAGACGATTGGGAAAAGGATTTAGGGTATTTAGTTGCATATATATCACATTTATTTATTACTCAATCTAAAGCTGCTCAAGAAAGCAGAAATACAGAACATGATATGAAGAAATACCTTGAAAATTACTAAAATCTTGAGATGAAAATCACCAGACGCAGTCTAGTGTTTTTTTATCTTTCAAAATGAGAAATGTATCGAGAGAGAAAATTGAAAGGGGATATGGAAAGAAGAATAAGACGTAGAAGTCATTGAAAGCAGACAAATACAGCCCGTAAAAATAAAAGTAAAAAATATAATAAGAATAGTAATATTAATATATAAAAATATGTCTTGTCGTCCCAGGTAAAGGAAATGGGTAATGTTCCATGATCTTTCATGAATTGTTTGTTTGAGCAAGTTGATTACACAATTCTTTATTTCCTTCTAAAATTTGACTTTTCTTGTAACTTTGTAGTTAAACAAAATTGTGGTTTTATCAATAAAAAAATATTTACTTAAAAATCATGCCTTATCCAATAAATAAAATCATTAATCAGAATGAAATAAACCAAAAAAAATGGACAATCAAGAAAATTAACCTACCGAGTGTATGCATGTATTAGTCACCAACAAATGAATCCCTGCAAACGATTAGTAAAAGAAATGAAAAAAATTTGAAAATGAAGGGTGATAAATTGATAAAGTAAAAAAAATATCGAACTGATAAATCCAAAATGTGAGAATGGAAATACTTCAAATCGAATATGTGAGAGTTAATGTGGCATGAGGTTGTTAAGAAATCATACCATGTCCAAAAAAAAATCAAACCTCACTTCGACAATCCCTACACAAACAAATTGTCTATCACATAATAAAACAAAAATATCATCATAGAATGATTCGACAAAAAACTTGAAATAGGCAATCAATAGATGGATAAAGAAGGAGCCGGACGTTTACATTATAAAATTATATTGGAGACCCAAACCAAAGATTGTAACATGCATAATTATGGAGCATTCAAAACATCATACCCTAATTTTAGTTGTCACTGACAGAGAATTGGTCATGAAGTTTCAACTGCGAGCAAACAACTATGCCATTGACCATTACTAATATAAATAGTTGAATAAAAATTTATTAATAGTGCCAAATCAATCACCATTATTATTGCCATTGACCATTTAAAACAAAAGATTACGTTTAAAAAGAAATTTACCATTAATGTGTGAACATAACTAATCGTTACAATTCTAACATTTAAAAAAAAATATTACGGTTTGAAAAAATACCAAAAAAAACGGTGAACATAATATGGGTAATAAAAGAATTATGGCTTAAAAAATTACAAAAAAATAGTGAACATAGAATGGGGAATAATATATGAATATAATTAATAATTAAAATTCTTAATCTTTTTAAAAAAGGAATAGATTATGGTTAAGAAAATCACAAAAAATGGTGAACATAGCACGGGTAATAATGTGTGAATATAATTAATAAAATTCTATGATTAAAATGAAATACGGATAAAGATAATCTCAAAGAAATGGTGAATGTAGACATAATTAATTATTAAAATTCCAAAAAATTAAATAAGAAAAAGAGTATGTTTTAAAAAAAGATTACATTCTAATATACCAAAAAAAAGCTATCTCTTCTAAAAAAAAACGGCTATCACCATTAATAATGTCAAATCAATCACCATTAATAGTGACATTGACCGTTTAAAAAACATCATATTACCTACATTTAATAAAATTTACATTACGGTTTACATTTAAAAAAAACACATTCTAATATACCAAAAAAATATATATCACCAATAATAGTGCCAAATCAATCACCATTAATAGTGTCATTGACCATTTAAAAAAAGAAAGATTACCTACATTAAAAAAAAAAAAAGATTACGGGTCTAAGTAGGTATAAAAAATATTACGGCTTAAAAAAATCACAAAAAAATAGCTAGCGAACATAGAATGAGGAATAATATGTGAATATAATTAATAATTAAAATTCTTAATTTTTTTTTAAAAAAAAGGAAAATATTATGGTTAGAAAATCACAAAAAATGGTGAACATAGGACGGGTAATAATGTGTGAATATAATTAATGACTAAAATTCTAAGAATAAAAAGAAATACGGTTAAAGAAAATCACAAAGAAATTGTAAATGTAGACATATAAATTATTAAAATTTTAACAATTAAATAATAAAAAACTACGTTTTAAAAAAAAGATTACATTCTAATATAACAAAAAAAATCTATCACCACTAATATTGCCAAATCAATAGCTATTAATAGTACCATTGACCATTTAAAAAAAGAAAGATTACTTACATTGGAAAAATATATTAGGGGTTACGTTTAAAAAAAAAATTACATTCGAATATACCTAAAAAAAATCTATCACCATTAATAGTGACAAATCAATCACCATTTATAGTGTCATTGACCATTTAAAAAAAGAAAGATTAACTACATTTAAAAATAAAGATTGCGGGTCTAAGTTGGGTAATTTTCCGGGTTTGGGTCGGTTTTTACGGGTAATTGGGTTAAATTCACTCATGTATATATTATATATAGATAGATGCATGTACTATGAAAATAAAAAGCAGGAGCCTTTTTCACAAGTAAAGGTTGTAATCATCCTTCTTTATGGAAAGGGCATGAATCATGAGTCAGAAAGCAAATAATGATATATGCAGATATTTTCGATGAAATGAAATTTTCTCATTTAATAATGATATATGCAGATATTTTCGATGAAATGAGATTTTCACATTTAATATATGTTGAAAAATTGTAATGTTTGATACACTCTATCAGAACATTTGCAATATATTGTATGAATAATAATATATTGTAAATTTATATTTTCATAATAGAACGTTTTAGATCCACCTAAAATAGGAAAATACTTTTGATCGTTTCATCCGTCACTTCACCTCAAATTCTCTCACCACACAAGTATTTCTCAATTCTTGGACCCACCCTTCCAACAGCCACCTAATTACCATCCATCCCATCACAAATTACACCACCACCCTACCCGTTATCATCCCCCACCATAGCTTAATTATATAAAACAATCGACCGCATGCAATCCATTTTCTATTACATTGTAATAATTATGACTTTATTATGTTTGGAAACATCAATAAAGCTTCATATATTTGGTAGAAAAGTAGTAAATTGCTGAAATAGATTGCTAAAAGACGAACACATAACATGAAAAATAAATTATTCACATATTCATATACTGCAACACATTGAAACCAAAATGCAGAAAGCAGAATGTAAAAGCGAAAATTTATTATGACTGAAGCGAGTTTAAAACTCCGTCCTTAAGACATTATTACCCCGATCGTGTGCACACCGATATAGCAAATGTTTTACAAGATACAATAGTCTACCTTCTTATGATTCTGCACCTGAATGCGAAGAAGCAATTAGTTGATAAAAGCCTTTGTTTATCTCTGACTGGATGTAAAGAAGTTTGCAGTATTTGGTATGATAACGCATAATAAATTCATGTGTTCTCTCATTCTGTACTACAGGGATTGTATAGGCAGAGTAAAGCATGTTTAGAATAGAAGCATCTCTTAATAATTCGGTTTGGAGGAGGTTGCCGGGAAGTTTCTGTTCCATACTGAACATAAGCCTTGTTCCGAACTTGAACATAGGCAACTCTTTTGCGTATTCTTTTGCAACAGTTCCAGATCGAACTCAATTGTTTGAGCTGAACACATGTAACACTTCATTTGATTCAGAAATTAAAATGTTGAGCTGGTCTAAAAGATTACATTGGCCCAAGGCCCAAGCCGGGGGCGCATGTTTTTCGAATCAAGCAGGATCTAAGTCCTCTTCTTCAAAAGAATTTTCTTGCCCCTCGAAGCTTATCTCTAGGTGCCACACTATTTCTTATATGGTAGTTCCACTTGAGCCATTTTCCCTTTGCAGGATAAAGCTCATTTCCTTTACTAACACTCACATAATACTCTATCTTGATATATTAATTTCTCATTCACCCGATATTGGAATTGAGTGCTTCAAAAGCCTAACATCAACTACTATCTTAATAGTTTTCAAAATTGTTTTTAGATTCTGACAATTTATACCGTAACTCATTCAAAATCGAGCTACAAGTGGACTGTTCATCACTTGGTTCCAAACTCAGTTTTGGCTAAAAACTCCAACAATATTCGGGTGGAGTATCCATATCATGCATATACACATTATTTTCATTTAAAAACACAGGTGTTTTACACATGAAATAAACATTTATTTGCACCATGCAAATACACCACTTAAAAATTTCCCCTCCCGGGCTTCCATGAATTGAATCGGTGCCCGTCATTAGTCATTGTTGTTGAAACATTCCATTCCGGACTATTTCTTACTACCAAACACCACTAAAAAGGGGAAATGCATGGAACAAAAGTTAACCACCACAAATGCAATTTAACCAAAACATCCTACTTTTGCAAATTTCTTTAGTGCTAATTCAAACCCAGATGAGGACATTAAGAATATACTCCCTCCGTCCCGTATTATAAGTCCTTTTGGACTTTTCACACAGATTAAGAAAAATCATAAATTGGTTACTTTTTAATATTTCAATGCAAAATAGTGTATTGATTTTTGAGATCGACTTATAATATTGCATTGTTTAGTGTGAAAATGAAAACAATGCATTAATCTTGTATTGAAATGTGAGAAGGACTTATATTTTAGGACACCACACAAAAACTAAAAAAACTTATATTGCGGGACGGAGGGAGTATATATATACATATATTTATTTATTTATTTTATTTTCAGAGTACCCAAATCATTTTTCCTTTTTTTTTTCTTTACTTTTTTCATCTTTAGCGTTATCTTGTTTACCTTAAATGTTAAGAATATCATATAAATGATTATATTTTGGCAACAATTATTTCTTATAATACTATCATTGTGAAAAAAAAAATTTGTACAGAGTCGATGTATCATGTCATGTTGTTTGATTTATATCATCTTTCACATGATAGCTAGAAATAATATTAGAAAAAACATGACACAATATTTTTAATACGTTTACACCTTAAAATTTCTTTAGAAAGAACCCCATTGACTGATTATCGATAAAGTGTTAGAGTACTTTTTTTAGGGTACTTGAATCAGATACTTTTAATAATTTTTTTATTTTACGGTTTTAAATTTTTTTTTTCTTCGGGTTTACAGAATCTCTATCCAATATTAATTAATACATATCGGATTCTCTATTTTACAGAATCTGGATAAATGTGGTAGATATAAATAAAATTTTATAGAATTTTGTTGAATGCGGAACGTAAATGTAATTTTTTTTAGTATTTTATAGTAAAAACTAAAGTATCTTGTTGCAGTGTGTTTTATTTAAATCTGAATGTTAAAAATCCCTAAAATGAAGTTGTTAAATCATTTATCCACTCCAAGTTGGTTTTTTTTTTTTTTTTCATAAAGAAGAAGAGTTCCGCAAGTTAAGAACATAATTTGTCAATTTTGCCACCCTCCTTGCTTGTACCAAAAGAGAAGGGAGGAATGCTCTGGAAAAACAAATTTGTTAATTAATATGATGTGCAATCTATAAGACATCCTAATTCTAACCTATCAAATCATCTTAATACACTCCACTAATCCATTTGAATATAAAATTCTAGCTCCAAATTTATCAGAAACCGACCAAACCCGAATCATGTTGGTTTTGATTTTATTAGATAAAATCAAAAAACCGAAATGATAACTAATGTAGTTATAGTATATGTTTAATTCTCGTATGTATGTATTTATGTATGTATTACAACTTAACATGATGATTTTATCAACTTTTGGACTTATATATCTTGTTAAAATTTGCCTAGTGTGGTCACATTTTTTCCGTGTCAGTTTTTATATAGTTGGTTTAATGGTCATTGTTTCTTTCCACTACAATTCTTTGTGGTAAAAATAATTATTCTAACCATTATTATTATTTTTTTTGAAAGGTTAACCATTATTATTGATTATCGCATAATCACGTTTTAATCCGAATCATTATTGATTTGGGTGTGACCCATTATAAGCTTTCCCATAAATTGGCCATGAATTAAAATTAGGTGAATTAAACTATTTAATTTATAAATAATAACTCCTTAGTTAATTCATATTTAACGAACGTAACTATCATCTAATAATGTGTCACGACATCCGATTATTCAGAAAAAATATTGCTTTGACTAGGACCTTTTGTGTGAAACAAATCCTCTATAAATACATAATTTCCCATAATCAATATCGAAATAGTTGTTATTCGAGTGTCAAATATCGACGACTATATGTTATAACACGAAATATAATGTTCAGTTGAAGTGAACACTTCGCTCTCACTTTGAACAATTTTGAGAATAAAAAATTCATTTATACGATGGTCATATCCATATATTCATACCTACCATGTAGAAGCACGGATCTCAGATGATCGACGTAAATCCTGTGAATGCATCAATATCAAATTCAATCACTAGTGCATGATCGTCATTCATAAGGAAACATCAATAGTGTCAAAATATGACAATCTACGCAGTGATATTATGACGACCTCTGGTTTAAGGACAATTATACAACCACCACACAACCAAGGCACTTAAGTAAATAAGTAGGTTATCCAACGTACGTATTTTTTCAATACACGTTCACGTACACGTCTAAGTGACAACACATTTTACTAGATGAGATCCATTACTGTCTTCACAAGATTAAAAAAAAAAAAAAAAAAAATCTAATACGTACTAGTCTAACAGTATTAATAGTGTCTCATTTATCAATACATACGATCACATATATTTAAGCATTGATTCATTTACTATGAATCGAGATCTCATCAATCGTAATCTCACGTCATGATTTCTCTTTCACTATTTAATTGTAGGGATCCACCTCGTTTGGATCTTAAGGCACTACACTAACATTTGGTTGCATATATTTCCGCACGGAAAATCACTAACAAATGATTTTGTTGTAATCTTGTTCTCTTTTCTTTTCAAAAGCGACCCAGAATCTATTAGTAACTAGCATGTAATGACATACTGAGCCAAAAATATTATGTAGAGAATAATTTGTCGGTCAAATGGAAATTGTGTGTTAGCATGTCATGTTAGTTATAATTAATATGTTTGATTTACCGAACTCAACCAAATCGAACCAAATCGAACCAAATCAAACCGCAGTTTTATATGATTGATCATGGTTTCATATTTCTCAAAACCTAAATTTTTAATGTAATTTTAAAAAATGCCTAAAACCGAAACAAACTGATAAAAATGTACGGTTACAAGAAACGCACGATGCATGCATAATGCACATTTTCGGTGTATGAATCATTTTTAGGAGACTTTAAAGACACCCTACTAAATCTATAATTGCTCTTAAGCACCTCCTAATACATGTTTATTTCTAAACATTCATGTACTGTCGCAAGTAAATTAAGTGGGGTGCACTTAGAAACTTTTATTTTCTTAAAACAAATGCTTGTGCTACAAATCTTTTCATATTTGTTTTTTTAATTATTGCCAATTATTTAACATACGACAACTGAAATCATTTACATTCTAGACCCATGGTCAAATGTCTCCGTTTTGCTATGGACGTCAGAACCATCAACCTTTTACCAAAATATATGTCGTTTACTACAAATTTGGTCAAAATCTCTAATCATTTGTTTTTTTTTTTTTCATCCTTCAAATAATGCTAAAAATGCATTCTTAGAAAATGTGATAGTTGGGATGCCGTCTCTTTGATTACTTTGACTCAAATAATATATTCATAAGTAGTACAACAACATATAATAATTAAAAATAGGCTGTCTATTTGAATTTGAATTGATTTGGATTTCGGTTTCGTTTTCTTGGTACTCATCGTTTTGGATTATAGATAATATATTATCATACAGGACAAAAAGACCAGAAAAGTGATTGGATCGGCTAAGAAAGAAAGAGGTTTATATGTGCTAGATCATTCTATTGCTACTCTTAGTTTACCTAGTTTTCCTTATGTCAATGTTTGTAAATCACAGATTTCTGATTCTAGTCTATGACATTACAGATTAGGTCATTTGTCTAAGAAGATAATGAGTTTGATTCACCATTCTGATGTAATGAAATATGTTACTAGTGATGTATGCCATGTTTGTCATATTGCTAAACAGAAAAAGAATCATTTTTCTTTTGAGTGTTACTACTTCTGATGCTGCTTTTGATCTCATACATGTTGATATTTGGGGTCCTCACAGACACCCTATTGTACATCAACAGTCCTATTTCTAACCATTTTAGATGATTATACTAGATTTACTTGGGTTTTCTTGATGAAATCAAAATTGGAAGCATGTTTGCTTATTAGGTCTTTTCACCAATATGTTGTTGTTCAGTTTAACAATCATATTAAGATCATTAGATCTGATAATGGACAAGAGTTCATTATGACTGATTTTTACTTAGAAAAAGGAATTATCCATCAAACATCATGAGCTGACACACCTCAACAAAATAGTGTGGTGGAAAGAAAGCATCAACACATACTTAACATGGCTAGGGCTTTTAAATTTCAGGCTAATTTTCCTATTAGTCTTTAGGGTTATTGTGTTTTGCATTCTGTTAACATTATTAATGTGACTCCTAGTCCAGTCATTCATATAGTTGTCATTATCATTTGCTTTATGATAAAATCCCTGTCGATGATTCTATCAGGGTTTTGGTTGTTTGGCTTATGCATGCACACTATATGCAAACAGAACTAAATGTGATCCTAGGGTTAGAGAATGTGTGTATCTAGGGCAACAAAAGGTTTCTTACTAATAGATGTAGTCACTAGAGACATTTTCATGTCCCGAAATGTCCAATTCTATGAAAATATATTACATTTACATACTAACACACCTTTACCTTCTTTTGATACTGATTCATGTTTTCTACCTGTTCTTTATTCTTCTGCTCATGATCCTATTCATCGGGATTTTGCTCACACTGCAGATCAGAATCCTGCAGATCATATAGGAGATCATAATGTGCCTGATGCTCAACTAGCACATATGCCTACTACTCTTGAAGCAGGGAGATCCACAAGAGTAAGGCATACACCTGCCTATCTTCAACAGTATGTGTGCACAATTCAAAAATCTCCACATTTGCTGGATAAAGTTTTAGAGTATGACAGACTGCCAGATTCTCATGCCAAGTTAATATGTTTTGTGGATGCTATCACTGAACCTAAAACTTACAACCAAGCCATTAGGCATGAATGTTGGAGAGAAGTTATGCAAAAGGAGTTGGGTGCACTTCAAGCAACTAGAACTTGGGAGATAGTCACTTTGCCACCTGGTGCGACACACATAGGCTATAAATGGGTGTACAAAGTCAAATATCATGCTGATGGATCAGTTTAAAGGTGTAAGGATAGGTTAGTATCAAATGGTCTATACACAAACATATGGGATAGATTATCAGGACACATTTTCCCCTGTTGTTAGGAACACTACCATCAGGTCTTTGTTGGTTGTAGCTGCTGCTAAGAACTGGCATTTACATCAAATGGATGTAAATAATGCATTTCTTCATGGTGATTTAGAAGAGGAGGTATACATGGAACTACCTCTACGGTACAAAACTGACAAACCTGACCAAGTATGCAGACTGACAAGATCCCTATATGGTCTTAAACTGGAAAGTAGATAATGGAACTTCAAACTCACAGAAGCATTAACAGCATTATGTTGAAATAGTGTCCTAAACCCAATCGGGTTGGACCGGATCCGACCGGGTCGGATCATTTCTACTATTTCTTTATGTTTATACATACATTAAATGGCTATTCTGTTGTCATATATATATTCTTTTAAGAAACCAATTATGAATTGTTATATGGTAACGCCCTTAGTATTAAACTGTGGTAGAGAAACCATGATAGGTGATTATAGTTGATGAGATCTCTAATCGCTTTAATAAGTTTGATACTTAAATGTCTCTAGGCTGATGTACTATTAAACAGGGCATTGATAGTATGAACAGGCTAGCACGTATTAGATGTCTTCTGTCTTTAAGGGCAGGGATAGATCTTGTCTATCGAAGTGTATAGACACTTGGACTGTACGTGGACGTTTATTAGAGAATGCGTATGTTAGACTGACCCACTTACACGGTTAAGTGTCACACTATGTGGCGGTTGTGTAATTATCCTTTGGACCGGAGTCTTCATGGCATCACGGTGTGGATTGTCATGCTTTGACACTATTGAGGTTTCCCCTAGCCACAGGGCGATCATGCGGTAGTGATTGAGTATGATACTGAAGCATGCGGAGTATACGTGTTTGGTCGTCTGGGAATCGCGTACCCTATCAGTAGGGATGAATATCCAAAAGGGCCTTCTTATAAGGAATGTCTTACTCTCGTGAATCTTTGCAAAGTGGAAGTAAATGAGTTACTTCTAGAGAGAGTATGATATCCAGATTATAAGATACGGTCGTTGATGTTTTAACACTCGACTAACGACTGTATGGATATTATTATTACGATAGGATTGTAAGTTACACGGTAACTGTTTCACATGAAAGGTGGTAGTCATTGCATTTGACTATTCCGATGATTGAGGGTCACGGTGTGTTGCTAGACGCTATCCCGTGATCGGTAGGCATGAAGGGCATTTCGTAATTTGCACTTTGTGTCTACGGCCAACATATTCAGAAGCCTATCGGGTCACACACATATGAACATCTAGCCGGATTAAAATGTGGTTATAGTTGATAACCAAATAAGGAAAGTTTTATCTCACGACTATAAAGGTTATAGTGGTAAATTAATATGGTGGTATTTATATATTATGAATAAATTAAATACAAGATATTAATTATATTGATTAATTAAATATACACATAATGTATGTGTGTCGAAATTTATTGTGTATATTGATACACATAGATTTTGCAAATTAACTAATCATAGTATTATATTAATAAAGAATATTCCGGATGCCAAATCTTTGGTAGAGGGATGCCATATTCACGCCATTTACAAGTGTATAGGATACATTTGAATTGTGCAATTTAATTAATAAAGATTGTCATAATATTAATATTAGATATTAATTGATTTTGAAAAAATAGATTTATGGTAACAAGATAAAGATATATTCAATATAAGATATTGTCAATATATATCTTGGAAATATATTTAATATAAGATATTGAATATTAATGAGATAAATCAATCAAATATATTTTTCTTATTTTACTAGTAAAATGTTTTCTTCCTCTCTACTCTACATTGGGGCGCCACATCCATTATAAATAGGAGGTGGGTGTCAAGCTCTTTTACACATCACAACTCCAAGAACTAATAGTTCTTGTGAAAAATAGAGAGAGTTTTGAGAGAGAGAAAAGGCTGGTCTAGCAGCCGGATTTTTCTAGTAGCAATCCAATAGTGGATTCCGACGGGTTGTTCGTGTGGACTAGCGGTAGAAGCCGAACACTTGGGCGGCTCCGTGCATCGTTATCCTCCTTAGACGGTCAAAGCGTCGATCTTTTAGATCAAGCAAGGTAACCACCGTCTACCACCTATTTGTTTATTGCTTAAACGAAGTCGATCTTGGGTAAAAGGAAATCGAATTTTGAATTCCGCTGCGTTCCCGCTTAGATTTCCTAACAGTGGTATCAAAGAGAGAGCTTCGAGCTTAAGCAATAAGCATGTTATTTTGCGTAGTTAATTTTATCGTTCTAATCACGTAATTAAAAGATGAAAAAAATTTAGATTCGCAAAACGATACACGAAAAGAATATTAAAAAAAAGGAGATCGGGTGGTGCTCGGTCGGCTGGCGGCTGCCTGGCGGGCCTCTTCATTTTGTTTTGTGTATTTTGTGTTTCAATATGGTTCATAGTTGTGATTGGCAATTCCTCTTTTGTTTAGTTGTGTCATGTGGCCTAACCAATGGTTCAAATAGATTGGGCCATTAGGATGCCACATCTCATTAAAATAATAATGATATTTTCAAACTTTGTTTGGAATAGGCCTAGGCCATTTCCAAATATTTGATTTGGAAAAAGACCTAGGTCTATGCAACTTCCAAAATTTTGATTTTGAAAAGTGGCTAGACATATTAACCAAAATATTGGCATTTTTAAATTTTGTTTGGAATAGGCCGAGGTCCTTTTCAAAATATTTGATTTTGGAAAAGGCCTAGGCCTGGGCCTTTTTCAAAATTTTGATTTTGAAAAGGGCCAAAGGGAGATGCATTTTGGTTTAGAAAACCATAGGCATCCCTTTTGATTAGGAATCAAAAGGAAAGAAACAAAAGAGACCTAACTTTAATTTTGATTTATTTTTGGAATTGTTCCAATTAATTAAAATTGAAATCGATTTAAAATTAATCGTTAATTTTATTTCGATTAAAATCATTTAATTAATTAAATGTTAATTAGTTAATTGATTGGATAAAATAATTTAATAGATTAAATGTTAATTGATTAATTAAGACGCAAGTAGTTAAATTTTAATTTTATCTTTTTCATAAGATTTTATTGTATGGATTAGATATAGTAGATATAATATGATTATATGGATCCCGATTGATCATGGACTCGACTGATAGGATAGATTGAATGATTTAATTTATATGTTGGTTTAAAAATTGTCCTAGACCGTTATGAAGAACGTGACCTAGTTTATTTTCTGCATTTATCCAATTTCCGTTAGCTCCCCCGTGTGCGGCGGGTGTATTTATTTTATTAAATAGAATTAAATATAACAAGAATTGAGCAGAAGACGGAGGCCAAAGAAAGAAGAATAAAGATCCCATTAGAGATGGTATTAAAGATCCTATTAGCGGTTGCAGCTACCCTTAGATTGTGACCCGCGGTTCGTCAGTTTGTATTCGAAACTGCACCTAGGAAAAAGTCCATGATCATACCGGTTACTTTACGCATTTATTTATTTTGTGCTTGTATTTATTTTATATGATACGATAGATGCATAACTAGGCACGATGAATGTGTATGATGTATGTCTATAGAGATAGAATATACATGATGAGACCGTAATAAATTAATTAAGAGAATTAATTCAAAATTAATTAAGTGAATTAATTTAAAATTACTCCACAACAAAAATCGAGTCATAATACGTCTCCCAATATTATAGTGATGGTGAAGAGCCCTTGTTCGGATCCATCTGATCGGCCCACATCGGGAGTTGACCTACCTCGGGTATATCGTCATTATCGACTCGACTAAGAATAGGGTTACGACTCGACTAAGAATCTTGCGGTGATTGGCCCACACCAGGACCGCCTGATTTTAGAGACTTAAGGTTGACTATCACATAGACTATGTGAATTGTCAAAGAATTGATTAGTCAAACCACTGGAAGTCGCGTTGGACGCGATTGGTAAGAAGTACCTACCCGTCGAAATTGACCCGGTCGATCGGCCCACGTCGGGGATCGAGTCAACTAGATAGGATTCCAGCCACTAAAGAATTTCTAAAAAAAATCTTGAAAGTCAATTGAGAGTAGTTGACTAGTGGGAGCAAAATCATAAACCAAAGACCACCTTTGATTTTGCGTGTATAAACAAACACACTCTTTTATCTTTATTTTTATGATGTAGGTTTTAGCGTACTTTTATATTTGTGTTTTTCTCGATTAGTAAAACCAAATTATGACTGTTTGAGAAACGTTCTCAAGAATGGTTAAGTAAATTTTAATCCTTTTAAAATAAGCAATGACACGAGTAATCTCGTTATAGTAGTTAGAGACAATGAGACTACATATTTGATGGACTTCTCCAAGACTTTAATTATTAATGAAAAGCAGAAGCTCAAGATATGATTAAATCACTTGAAATAAGTTTCAACGAATTAATCATATATTGGATACGATCCAAGATGATCATTCTGTCATACGATGACAATTAATTCAAACGTTGGATAAGAATGACCACATCAAATTTTGGAAAGGTTGTTTTCAAAATTGTAAGATTTAAGTATCGACTTAATTCTATCATTGCTTAAAGATTAATTAAATAGTCAATATTTTGAATACGATTCAAAAGGTTAAATAAACTATTTAATAAACTTTAGATTTTCTTTATGAAAGAAAATTAAAGACATGGCTCTTGTGATCTTTCTTAAGTCTTATGAAGACTACAATAAGAAACATTTTTCAAGTGCTTAAAGGATTAAAAAGGAAAGTTAGGGCATATGCTTAAATAGAGAACTTATTGAAGTTTCTATTCTAGGCAAGCGAGTTGAGATAAATCTATCTAAGTTCAAAGTCGACTATAAGATATATGATATCTTACGAGTGTGATTAAATTAGAAAGATTAAATGCAGATATGGAAGGTGAAGCAAACGTTGTGACACTTACCATATTCTGGATCTAGTAAACTGATAAGGGAACTAAATAAATGTTATCATGTTCCGGTTCTTATGAAGAACATGTTTTCAATTGCTTGATTTAGTAGACATATTCAATTGTAAAGAATAAATGTTATTCCGATAAAGTTGAAAGGTCACTGAATCTAACATACTAGATTGTTGTCACTATATAGTTGATATAAGTGATGAAATCTTAACTAAATATTTATATATGTGGTTGTTATCCTTAATATTTGGTGGTCGTTCTAGACATAGTCTCTATGGAAGGGAATTGTGTGATCAGATGTCATTTTGATAACGTCTCAACCATGTGGATATGAATCATGTGGGTAATACGTATCTTATCTAAAGATGACTAAAATACCATTTTATGAAAAGGTTATAAAATCTTGAAAGTTGTCCAAAGCCTAAACATACCGATGTTTGTTGGCTTGTAACAATTAATGACACAAATAATTGTTTATTAATCTCTACGACTATTTTTAGAAATAGTTGAATGTACTCAGTGAAGTGCATAATTCAGAAAGCCCAAAAGGTTCGAGCTAGTACAAATTTGAGATTGATGAGCTACTTAGGAATTAATCTCCAATTGGAGTGAAGTAATTAATACCTGTAGGTTGTTTCAGAAGACGTCTGAAATAGAATCAGATTCTCCCTTGAAGGATACCATCTTTGGGATACGCAATTAGATTGTGTTCCAAATATGGAAACAACACTTTATATGATAAAGGTGTGACGCAAGCCATGCGAAGTATCCCTTACCCGTTTCGGGATAGTGCCCTTATATACTTAACCGAGTTCCAAAGAATAAAGGTTGAATAAATTCCATATTAGATATGGAAGTAGATAATGTCGAATCTATCTTAACCGATGATTTGAAGTTGTTATAGGCAAAGTCAGAAAGGCTTAGAGCCTAGTACGACATATGCAACTTTGTGGAATATCTTAGCAAGTACGCTAGATATTATTTACTTGTCCGCGGACCAAAATGTTTGTCTCCAAACATGTTGTCTTCTAGAGGAAGTGTTTCTTCCAAAAGAAACAGTGGGAGTAGATTTAGATCTCAAAGGTAGTTTGAGAACCACAAGGAGATATTCAACCATAGGAACGTGAACAGACGCCACATAGCGACGAGGTGTAGAACACTGCTCAGTGCACACAAAAGTTATGTGAGTCTGTGGATAACCTCAAGCCTGAAAAGGCTGCTGGTATGTTCATCATGAAGAATGAATATCTCACGACTTATGAAAGAATGTTTGAAAGGCAAGATTGAGAGATATGGCCAGGAGCCATAAGATCTGATTTAGATTCCATCAGTGACAACCAGGTTGTGAACCTAGTCTGTCTTACCTAGAGGGAATGTCCCTGAAAGGCTCATATGGATGGTAATATGATTACCATAAGGCTATAGTGACGGCTAAAGGGTACGGGGTGTAAACCTTGTAATTGTCTTTATGCTGCCAGCTGAGCCCAGTTTTATTCAGACTATGCTTGTTATAACTTCGTATCATGGCTATATGATAGTGTTGAAGACGTTGGGCAAACAGCTCAACGTTCATAGACGATAACATGATATGTGAGCTCACGAGATCCATTTATGGACTCAAACAAGTTGCTCTAGACGATTTCTTTGTTTGATAATCAAATGAGTTTGATTTAGTCAAAAGAAGGATATGCCCAATGTGCAAGATGGATAATGGGAGTGTGTTACAATTTTTTGAGCAATGTATTGGATATCTCTCTCGAGAATTATCACCCCATGTCACAGTCAATTAATGTTTGGTAGTTCAAGGTCTTTACGAAAGCACTTGGATTGGCAGTACTTATTTTTGGAAATAAGAATCCATAGTGATAGATTTAACTGCTATTAGATTATAGTTTACCTATATAGATTTGATGCTAAAAGAGTTTATCATAGATCGCGACAGGGGATACTGCTAGCCGGGATTCTCAAGATCTATCTATGTTAGGACGTTAGTCTTAAAGATGAGGTGAAAGATGATGTTTATGGAAGGTTTCCTTTGCTATTGCGGAAGGAACCATCATAAGAGTTATGCCAGATGTTCATACTTCATGAAGAGTCATGAGCAAGTATGAAAGTAAATCTGGTGAATGTCGAGAATATCCTTAAACAAGTTTAAGGAAGAGTTCCTAGTTTATTGAAACTTGGAAATAAATAAACATATTTATACAGACGTATATCCTGAGTCTTATGAAGGCGAGTGGGAGTTACAGTCTGGGTTTGCAGTCACTTAATTAAGTGATACAGTGAGCTGGAAATGTTCTTGGCTATAAGTCACTGTAAATTCTACAACTAGGCCAAAACACAGTAGTGCTTTGGAGGCGCAGCGGGAACAGTACATGGATCTAGAAGGTTCATTCATGAATCTTGTATGGTTCTTCCACCATTTCTATATAGCTGATATAGTAAGTGGATTCATTGCTTGAAGCAAGGACCAGGGTCTCGTCAGAGATTCATGTGTGTGTTGAGGCGGTTCCTTTGACTTGGTCATTTGGAACATGATATGAAGATAGTCTGAGTCCCCACGGATAGCGATCCGTTTATGGCTAGGGCTGGTTGCGAGTATTGTATGAGTTTCAACTTGGTCTTATGTGTGCGAGTGATTGGTTTTAGGCCAAGTGGGAGATTGTTGAAATAGTGTCATAAACCCAATCAGCTTGGACCGGATCTGACCGGGTCGGATCATTTCTACTATTTCTTTATGTTTATACATACATTAAATGGCTATTATCATATATATGTTCTTTTAAAGAACCAATTATGAATTGTTATATGGTAACGCCCTTAGTATTAAACTATGGTAGAGAAACCATGATAGGTGATTATGGTTGATGAGGTCTCTAATCGCTTTAATAAGTTTGATACTTAAATGTCTCTAGGCTGATGTACTATTAAACAGGGCATTGATAGTATGAACAGGTTAGCACATATTAGATGTCTTCTGTCTTTAAGGGCAGTGATAGATCTTGTCTATCGAAGTGTAGAGACACTTGGACTGTACGTGGACGTGTATTAGAGAATGCGTACGTTAGACTGACCCACTTACACGGTTAAGTGTCACACTATGTGGCGGTTGTGTAATTATCTTTTGGACCGGAGTCTTCATGGCATCACAGTGTGAATTGTCATGCTTTGACACTATTGAGGTTTCCCCTAGCCACGGGAAGATCATGCGGTAGTGATTGGGTATGATACTGAAGCATGCGGAGTATACATGTTTGGTCGTCTGGGAATTGTGTACCCTATCAGTAGGGATGAATATCCGAAAGGGCCTTCTTATAAGGAATGTCTTACTCTCGTGAATCTTTGCAAAGTGGAAGTAAATGAGTTAATTCAAGAGAGAGTATGATATCCAGATTATAAGATACGGTCGTTGATGTTTTGACACTCGACTAACAACTGTATGGATATTATTATTGCGATAGGATTGTAAGTTACAAGGTAACTGTTTCAAATGAAAGGTAGTAGCATTGCATTTGACTCTTCCGATGATTGGGGGTCACGGTGTGTTGCTAGACGCTATCCCATGATCGTTAGGTATGAAGGGCATTTTCGTAATTTGCACTTTGTGTCTACGGCCAACATATTCGGAAGCCTATCGGGTCACACACATATGAACATCTAGCCGGATTAAAATGTGGTTATAGTTGATAACCAAATAAGGAAAGTTTTATCTCACGACTATAAAGGTTATAGGAGTAAATTAATATTGTGGTATTTATTTATTATGAATAAATTAAATACAAGATATTAATTATATTGATTAATTAAATATACACATAATGTATGTGTGTCGAAATTTATTGTGTATATTGATACACAAGGATTTTGCAAATTAATTAATCATAGTATTATATTAATTAAAGAATATTCCTGATGTCAAAACTTTGGTAGAGGGTCGCCATATTCACGCCATTTACAAGAGTATAGGATACATTTGAATTGTGCAATTTTAATTAATAAAGATTGCCATAATTTTAATATTAGCTATTAATTGATTTTGAAAAAAATAGATTTATGGTAACAAGATAAATATATATTCAATATAAGATATTGTCAATATATATCTTGGAAATATATTTAATATAGATATTGAATGAGATAAATCAATCAAATATATTTTCCTTATTTTACTAGTAAAATGTTTTCTTCCTCTCTACTCTACATTGGTGCGCCACATCCATTATAAATAGGAGGTGGGTGTCAAGCTCTTTTACACATCACAACTCCAAGAGCTAATAGTTCTTGTGAAAAATAGAGAGAGTTTTGAGAGAGAGAGAAAAGGCCGGTCTAGCTGCCGGATTATTCTAGTAGCAATCCAATGGTGGATTCCGGCAGGTTGTTCATGTGGACTAGCGGTAGAGGCCAAACACTTGGGTGGCTCCGTGCATCGCTACTATCCTTAGACGGTCAAAGCGACGATCTTTTAGATCAAGCAAGGTAACCACCATCTACCACTTATTTGTTTATTGCTTAAACGAAGTCGATCTTGGGTAAAAGGAAATCGAATTTTGAATTCCGCTGCGTTCCCGCGTAGATTTCCTAACACATTAGGGTACAAGCAATCAGCAACTGACCATAGCCTTTTTACCAAAGGACAAGGCGAATATTTTGTTGCCTTGTTAGTGTATGTTGATGACATTATTGCAGCAAGTGATTCATTGGCACATATCCAAGAAGTCAAGGACTATCTACATTATAGATTTCAGATTAAAGATCTATGGCAGCTCAAATATTTCCTTGGCATTGAGGTGGCTAGGTCACCAACATGCATTTCACTTAATCAACGGAAGTACACAATCAACTTACTAGAAGAGTTTGGTTTTTTAAATTGCAAACATGTTACTACTCCTATGCTTTCAAAACAAAAACATAGCCTTGGTGATTCAGAACCTTTACCAGACAACAACCTCTTCTGATCTTTGGTAGGGAAACTGTTGTATCTTTCAGTTACAAGACCTGACATCACATATGCAGTAAAGCAATTATATCAATTTCTAAGTTCCCCTACTGAGAATCATCTACATGCAGCTCATAGGGTTCTTAGTTACCTTAAACACAACCCTGGACAAGGCGTCTTCTTTCCTAAACAAAATGACATGACATTAAAGGCATATTCACTCATATTGGGTTGGTTGCAGTGATACTAGAAAGTCTATCACATGCTACATTATCTTCCTATGATCTGCTCCTATGCTTGGAGGGCCAATAAGCAAACTACAGTTGCAAAAATTTCAGTAGAAGCTGAATACAGATCAATGGCCAACACCGCTTGTGAATTGCTATGGCTAACTTACATTCTTAAAGACCTACAAATCACAATCCCTTTGCCTATCCTACTTTTCTGTGACAATGCAAGTGTCATTCATATAGGACAAAACCCAGTCTTTCATAAGCGTACAAAACACATTGAGTTGGATTGTCATATAGTGAGGAACAAGGTTCAAGCAGGTTTTTGAAGCTCATGTCAGTCAGGACTCAACATCAACTAGCTGATGTTTTAACCAAGCCTCTAGATGCTCCTGCATTTCACTATCTCTTGGATCACATTGTTGTTATCTCATTGTTTAGCCCTACTCACATCACACATTCCAACACTGCTGCTGCTGCATCCAATGCATAAGTGTGAAGCCCAAGCTGCCTTCTTAGCATACGGGGAACTATTGCAAATATAACACTGTTGCTGCTGCATTCACTGCATAAGTGTGAAGTCAAATCCTCTTTGAGGCATCTGGTCGAACACATTGCTTATTAAAATCAGTTGGAGCAGTTATGTGTTTGTTAGGAGTAGTTAGTCAGTTAATTAAGTAGTTAAGTCCATTCTAGATGTATATATAGCTAAGTTTTACTTCAATTGAAGACTAATCGATTTTATTGTAATCCATATTATAATAATCAATCAATAAAGCTTTATGTTCTTCTTCCTTTTCATCGTTTCTTTTGGTTTTTCTGTTTTCTAAATCCTTATTTGTAAGGATTCTTCAAATAGAATCGATGCGGATCAGCAAATAAAACCTTCCTTAAAACACACACACTATTTGCATGTTTCAATGTCTTAGCCATCAAAATTCACAATTAATGTACTATCATACACTTTATACAGATCTTGGCTATATTATTATTGAAAAAGATGACTCTCTAGCAATATCATTCTCCCAAACAGCTCCCATTAATTATATGTTCCTTTTTTTGATGAATAATGAAAAATTATTCTATCTTATATGGTTCGATGGATGGAATTCAATTGGATATTCATAACATGGCATGTATCTCATGTGGTACAAGTTAAAAGTTGCCCTAAACCAAAAGGTAATAATATTCCAATTGAATGTGATTGGGAACACAATGAGGTCCGCTACACGTGCGTTAGGTAACACAATTGTCTATTAAAGTATGTACCTAAATGATTGTTATATATAGTAATGATACAAACGCAATCGTTGTGTCATAACGAGCGATCATCATCATATCATTTTGTCAATGACATCCCTCAAACCTAACCCGACTCGAAATGCCAACATCAACTAATTTTGAATGCAATAATCTCATCCCTGTCTCAAAATGTCATCCTCTTCATCACAAAGGCCACCACCTCCCGTGTGCTTGGACCATTTTATATGACACATATGATAAGCCCTCTCGTGGACAGATCAAACAACTCAGACAATCTCTAAAATCCATTCAAAAAGGCAGTCAATCTCTCTCTGAATATTATATGTGGTTAAGAATAAGGCCGATGAGTTGGCCCTTCTCGGTGCACCGATGGATCATGAAGACCTTATTGATTGACACGGCTAGAGGGATCCAAGCTCGAGAAAATCGTGATCTCGTTTGAGGAGCTTCACGAAAAATTACTGGATTTTGAGGCTGTTTCTTCCATTGCTCTGCCATCACCTTTTTTTGGACCGGCCACCGCCAACACTGCCTTCCGTCCAACACCTAGGCTTCTCTCGTCCCTTCAATCAACCGTGGCGGGGGCAACACTTACGCTCAAATTTAATTGCCAACCACCTCTCTCGGCCACCTCCATCTCACATCTCCAACTTCCGGCCAATGAAGCCTTATCTAGGGCTTGTCAACTGTGCTCGACACAAGGTCACTCGTCAAAATTCTGCACAGCTTACCAGGTTCAACCGCTCTCCCAACCCCTTTCTGATCCCCTGGGCCCCAGGCACACCTTGTCACACCTCCAACCGATCAGCCGCACCACCGGTCAATACTCCTTGGCTTCTTGACAGTGAGGTCACCCACCATGTCATCACCGACCTTCTACAATTTGTCACTTCACAAGCCTTATTCTTGGCAATGGCACTGGCACTGGCCTCAACATCACACACTCGGTATCAAATTTATGTGAATGTAATTTTCACTTAATTCATTCGGAATAATTGTCTAAAAAATCAACGTTTCACTAAAATAACATAAAAAATATTAAAAAATACTTCCCCAATCCTCGTAGTAACCAATTCGCTCTATTCTTTTTCCTTTTTTTTTTTTGGTTTGTTTGTTTTGCAGATGTTTTAACGAGGCGCGAAAAAAATCCGATTGATTGAATAAAGAAGTTATTCTGCAAATTTCTTTTTCTTGATTTACCGATTCGAATTGCGTTGAGATCACAGAGCGAAGGAGTTAAAGGCTTTCAAAGAAGACCGCGAAGTAGCTGCAACACCTCACTACCACCGGCGGCAGAACACCTTCTACGGCGGTGCATAGTGTAAGCTTCGTTTCCTTAATTATGGATTCAATCTTTCCATCGAAGCTGGATACAGTATTTGTAATGTATTTTTATGCAGAATATGTGCTCGTAATATGTGTATTATAGTATTGGTTATGTTATTTTTCAATTGAATTTGGAGAGAATTCTGCAAATTAAAATGATACTAAAGACAATGTTTTTAGTGTCAAGTTACAGTGTGTTTCATGTTTACCGGTGGAATTGGTAGAAGGATGAAGTTTAGCATGATTTTTTTTTTTTTTTTTTTTTTTTTTTTTTTTTTTTTTTTTGCAATGAACTAGGAAAACAAAGTAGAAAATAAAGCAGAAAAAGCAAAGGAAAAACAGTGTAAAACACTCAATTGAGCTAGGAATTGTATATTCCATTTAATAGTTCTGTCATTTTCAGTCTTTTTGCCTAATATAAGCTAAAACCTGCTACTAACTGCTACCAACGGTTATCTGACAGAATAACCGCTCCTCTAACCAATCTAACTACCAAGTAACGGCTATCAACTGCTATTTGTAACAATACCCTCCCCTTTGAAAGCTTCCATGTCCTCATGGAAGAGGTAGGGTTGGCTTGAACTTGGGAAATTGGGACTTGATGACAGTGGCATCCTCCCATATAGCTGAAGAAGCATCCAAGTTGATCCGTTTGATCAACCACTGCACCATAGGGTACATGCCCCTCTGTAAAGAAAATGTGTGACAGTATGGTTGACAGTGTGCACTGCAGCTTGTGGCCTTTGTCGTTACGAATGTGTTATTCCTGTTTGCTCCTTATTGGTATTGCTGTGGATATCATATGCGGCATTGTTTTCTTTCCAAAACGATTGTCCAGACAACTCTAACATCCCATTTGTATCCCCTTATCACCAATGTAGTATCCATGAGCACTATATCCTTTCCCACCTCCTCAAAAACATCCTTGTTCTCAAGGATGTATAAGAAAATCGCACATGGACCGGGATCCCAAATGAAAATTGCCAACTTAATAGGAGAGTGAACCATATTTGTAAGGATATATTCCAACTATGAACTCTTAACTTTAAGACCAAGGGATGGGCCAAGCAGTAGCTTCGTGATACAATGATATGGCTCATTGTAGCCCTCAACCCATCTTTGGTAGCTTCAATTCAAAAGAGGGGCTACTGGTTGAACCAGCTTTCTTTTCATCTTTGGAGCCCCGAACACTTGGAGAATCAACAACTGGTAGCCTCAATCTCTCATGACTAAAATGTGCCACAATTGAATCAAAATTGCCTCACAAAATCTATAACCCACAAAATCTAATACACCATTCAGCTTAATATTTCTAGCAAAATTGTGCAGCATACACCATATATAGGGAGCAACATAAGGCTGCTCTGCAGTGGGCCGGTTTGAGATTGGTAGTAAATTCTCAAATGCCAAGCCAGAACCAACCTTAATCTCAGCAAATTTGTCACAACAATCATCAATCTTCATTGCCAATTGAGTGATAACAGTACTAGACCAAAGCTTTTGGCCATGAAGTAGTTCTTGGGCTCTATGAAGTGATTCTTGGCCATTCAGCCTTCACCTTGCTTCAGACCATTTGAATTGATTGAATCACAGCCCATACAGTGCCAATGGCCACCGCCCGGGTCGAAAATAAACGTCGGTATCTCACTGAACCCAAAATCATCGTCAAACTCGAAATCTGAACGAGTATCAACCAATTGATTACCAGTCGTGGGGGCAACGAAAATAATTGTTGTGGCTATCAATGTCAAGGCTTCTTCCAAAATAGACTTATTTGAGGTGGTAGTTGAACTAACCTCTCTTGCATTGTCTTCATATTCCACGAATCTCAGCCAACAAACAATTGAAAGCACAGTGCTGGGCATTTTGTCATATAGCTGCTGGGCCGCTTGAGACCTTAGGCACTTTGTCGGAAATGATAGCACATCTGTCGAAAATAGCTTAGGCATTTCGTCGAGTACCTTGCGGGCTTCATTCTGTGAATCATTTTGGTTGGAAGAAACTTGTTTAATTGTTACTCCATCCTCGAAATCCAGCAATTTATTGACTTCCATCAACTCATCGAACGATTTTTCTACTGCTATTGCTGATCATAATCCCCATTTTCTGAATTTTGTAGTTGCTCAATTAATTTCAGGTCTGCCTGTAAGTTTTCATCGGCAAGAACTAGAGCAGCACGCAGATCATTACCATCTTCATCTGAAACACCCTCAGCTTCTTGGTTTACAGCACTATACAAATTTTTGACTTCAAACACCTCCTCTACTGAGTTATATATCGCTACGGCTGAGTTAGGATCAACATCTCTCAAGGCTTGAGGTTGTTCCATTGACAGAGGTAACATTTCTCTAACGGAACTGACTTTGGCATTTCTTCAAACACCTTGTGCGCTCCAATCTTCACTTCATAATCTGGAACATTTGTAGCCAAATCTGTTTCATAATCTGCCCAATTATCATGTTTCTTCATGATCAGTTGCAAGGTAGCCTCAGTTTTAGGATCCCCTGGATTGGGAGTACCTTGATCTTCAACTGTAGCTGCTGCTCGTTTTCTAGCTCCATTCTGCTGCTGCATCAGAAGTCCAAGCAATTGTTTAATTTCAACAAATTGTTGCTGAGAATTCACTCGATATTCAGCAAACTGCTGCTGCGAATTCACTCGGTATTCAGATTCACTGAGCCTGTATTCCTTGAATCTGGCCTATGATGCTTCGAATCCGCTGATTAACTCTGCTAATTTGGCATCGGTGGCCTCCAAATTAGCTGCCAAACTCTTATAATTCTCCTCTACTATCTTCAATCGAGTTCCATCAACCATTTTTTGCCTGTTTGAGGTCAGAGAATCACTATCTCTGATACCAATTTGTTATGAACTAGGAAAACAAAGTAGAAAATAAAGCAGAAAAAGCAAAGGAAAAACAAGGTAAAACACTCAATTGAGCTAGGAATTGTATATTTCATTTAATAATTCTGTCATTTTCAGTATTTTAGCCTTATATAAGCTAAAACCTGCTACTAACTGCTACGAACGGTTATCTAACAGAATAACCGCTCCTCTAACCAATCTAACCACCAAGTAACAGCTATCAACTGCTATTTGTAACAATTTTTTAATCCAAATGTGGTTGATCCGTGATCAATTGGTTTTAGCTTAAAATTATTTTTTTAGGGTTTATTGTCTGTCAATTGGTTTTAGCTTAAAATGCTTTATTTAGGGTTTATTGGCTGTCAATTGGTTTTAGCTTTTTTTTCCTTGTATCAAACATAAATGATATTAGCTGAAGGTAATCAAGAAATATTACTAACGCCCAGTATGCGCATTTAATCAGACAATTTAGGTTTATGATAAGGTCACAGTAATAAGGTTACTAACACCAGTGAGTGACTCACAACAGGCATAAATCGATCGGCCATCCAAAATAAGCACAACACAGAGGTTGAATTTCACATTTTGCTCAAGATAAAGAAGACTGTAATGGCTTTGGAGTCTCCGAAAGGTCTGTTTTTAGAAACTGCTTTACTCCTTCAGTTTGTGTACTAGTAGTTACATGAATCCAACATCTTATTCAGGCAATGAATAATAATGGTGATTGCGGTTTTTGTGCAGTTGTTGTCCATTTAAGAGCTACTGGGGATGCTCCTATTCTCAAACAAGCTAAATTCAAGGTTTTAGTTTTGCCAAATTTATTGACTTTCATAACTCTGTTTTGTTCTGTGGTGCTTTTATTCATTTGGTATCTGTTTTTACCAAATTTTATCGCTCTTAATGAATTTCATTGTCTTCTTATTCAATACTCTGCTTTGTCTTCATTTTATCGATCACATGAAAGCCGCAAAATTTCCTCTTTTCTGCCCTGATACTTATCATACGCCATACAATGATCTGGAATTGCATTTTATAGTTCAGCTTATGTTTTTCATTCATCACTGTTGAAAGATATTTGTATTTTGTAAGATATAGTCTTAATTAGGGCTAATTAGTGTTAATCTATCTCCTTTTTAGCCTTAGATTCCCCTGTTATTCTTCTAGTTAAAGGCTGATGAACAGAAAACTGCTTTTACTGTTCATAGCCTTTGGGTTTCCTTTTGTAGCCGTTGGAGGCCTTTTCTATATATTGTAATCATCTATTATCTACCCGATAATGATCTAAGCAATAATACAAGAGTTTCCTCCTATCTTTCTCCTCTTTAAGTACTTTTCCTACATGGTATCAGAGACTTAAGATCTCAAACTCTTGTCTGCTTACTTTCATCTTTCTTTATGGCAACTGAGCAATCTTCAGAAGTTAATTCAAGGGATGAAGCAATCTCTAATGCTGCCCCTTGGAACTCTGAACCCTCTTTAATGCCACTTTCCAGTCACAAACTTAATGGTGACAATTATCTCCAATGGTCCAGAACAGTGAGATTTTATATCACTGGGAGGGGCAAGGAAGAGTATCTCACTGGTGAAAGCCAAGCTCCTGCAGAAGGGGATCCCTCCAGCAAGAAATGGAGGGTGGAAAACAGCAATGTGGTGTCCATCTTGCTGGGGTGCATGACTCTTAACATTGCAGAGAACTTCATCCTCTATGATACTGCTGAGGAAATCTGGAGTAATGCTGCTGATCTCTATTCAAAAAGAGATAACACCTCTGAGCAGTATGAAATTGAATCAAAGCTGCATGATCTAAGACAGGGGGAGATGTCAGTTACTGACTATTTCAACCTCCTGTCAAGATCTTGGCAGCAGCTTGATGCTTTTGAAAATATAACTTGGCAATCTAGTGATGATGCCAAGACTTATAAGGCCATTAAAGAGAAGAAAAGAATATTCAAATTCTTGATGGGCCTAAATTCATCTCTTGATGATGTAAGAGGTGAAATCTTGAGCTCTACACCTCTTCCTTTAATCAAAAGTGTGTTTCTTGACATAAAGCATGAAGAAAGCGAAGAAAACTTATGTTAAATGGGGTGTCTAACCTGTTCCATCCATCAAAACCAAGGTCTTTTTACTAAAAGCACTTTAGTCAAACTCGAGAAGTCCAAAGGTGTTAGACCACCAGTGATCATTGTAAAAAGATCGGTCACACCAAGGATACATCTTGGAAAATCCATGGAAAACCAAATTAACCGAAGTCCTCTAGGCCTAATCACACATCTGAAAGCTCTGGTAGACTTGCTAATGTTGAGGAACAAAAGTCTGATGGTAGTTTTAGCATGGAACAGATTGAAGCCATTTAAAGGCTCCTGTCTGCTCAAAATGCACAGACTGCTACTCCTCATGGCAATGTCTCCATGGCTAATACAGGTGTGTGTTTTAATGCCTATTCAGGGGATCAAATTCTTAAAAACATATTGATTGTGGACTCTGGTGCCTCAAACCATATGACTGGAAATCCAAAGCTATTTGTGAAACTTTGGAAATGCACTCAGCCTCATAATGTTAAAATTGCTGATGGTTCCATCTCCCAAGTTTCTGGAACTGGAAACATCATCTTAAGTGAAAAAGTCACTTTGAAAGATGTTCTTTCTGTCCCTAACTTACAGTGTAACTTATTATCTGTTAGTAGGTTCATAAATGACACTAAATGCTCTGTGATTTTTCATACTAATGGTTGTAAATTTCAGGATTTGAGTTCAATGGAGGAGATTGGCAGTGTTGAAGTTAGATTTGGACTTTTCATCTTTAAGACTCCCTACTCTAGACATTGCATTGACAATATCCCTAAAGGATTGTATTAGTTGTAGAAGTACTTCATCTTGTACTAATGTTATGCTTCTGCACTATAGACTAGGGCATATAAATTTTTTGTACTTGAAAAGGTTGTATCCTATATGTTTAATGGAATAAATATTGATTCTCTACATAGTGAAATTTGTCAACTCTCTAAACATACTAGAACTAACTTCCCTGCAAGTGTGTATGCTCCTTTCTCTCCCTTCTTATTTAACAGTGACATATGGGGACCCTCAAAACAGAGGACCATCACTGGAAAAAGGTGGTTTATCAGCTTTATTGATGACCATAGCAGGGTTACATGGTTGTTTCTCCTAAAGGAGAAATCAGAAGCATGCTCCATCTTCAAAAACTTCTACACCATGATTGAAAATCAGTTTGATACTAGAATTAAAGTACTCAAGACTGACAATGGGAAGGAGTATTTTGAAAAGAGCCTTGCCTCTTTTTCTCTGAAAAGGGGATCATCCATATTAGCACTTGTGTTGATACACCCCAACAAAATGGGGTGGCTGAAAGGAAAAATAGGCACCAAATGGAGGTTGCTAGGGGAATCATGTTCACTATGAAAGTTCCCAAATTCCTATGGGGAGAGGCTGTTTTAACAGCTACTTACCTCATTAGCAGAATGCCTTCAAGGAATCTAAAGTTCAAAACTCCTATTCAAGTTCTACAAGAGGCACACCCTGGTACTCACTTTATAAGCACCATTGACTTTAAGGTCTTTGGATGTATATGTTATGTACACGTACACCCTCAAAACAGAGGGAAGCTTGATCCCAGATCCATCAAATGTATCTTTGTTGGGTATTCATCCTCCCAACAAGGATACAAATGTTACTGCCCCAGTACTAGAAAGTACTATACCTCTATGGATGTTACATTTATAGAGGATCAGTCCTTCTATGACGATGAAGGTCAGGGGGAGAATTTTCAAGATCACTATGAATCTTGGAACACCTGTCCTACTGAGTTTCTTGAGAATTCTGGAACAACTGGTGCAGATGAAGTAGAACATGACCAGACTAATTCTGATCATCCTAAAAATACTACTGATGAAGAGCAAAATGCTCCTAAACCTGACATCATTGTCTATACCAGAAAAAGAAAGGCTTTCTCTCAAAATCCAGAGACTGAAGCTTATGAGGAAGAAAGCCCTAATGATAATGATCAAACCTCAGAGGATCAAAGTCCTGATGATCAAAATAGCTTATCAGGACTCTGACACCTCTTGTGATCAATAAAATGAGTCCCCTATGGAGGAACTACCTATTGCTAAAAGAAAAGGGACAAGAAGCTGTACAACTCATCCTCTGTACAACTTCCTATCCTATAATAAGCTGTCTCCTCAGTATCTAGCCTTTACAAGCAGTCTGGACACCATATCTTATTCCCAAAAATGTCCATGATGCTTTAAAGGTTCCTGAGTGGAAGGCTGCTCTAAAAGATGAAATGGATGCTCTCACCAAAAGTAACACTTGGGATATTTCCCCCCTACCTAAAGGGAAACACCCTGTGGGGTGTAGGTGGATCTTCACCCTTAAGTACAATGCTGATGGATCACTTAATAGGTATAAAGCTAGACTTGTGGCAAAAGGTTTCACTCAGTCTTATGGTATTGACTATCATGAAACCTTTGCCCCTGTTGCTAAGCTTAACACTATCAGAAGCCTAATGAGTGTTGCTGTAAATCTAGATTGGTCTCTGACTCAACTAGATATAAAAAATGCTTTTCTCTATGGAGAATTGAGTGAGGAGGTTTACATGCATCTCCCCCCTGGGTTTGAATCCCTAGGCAATAAGGGTGATGTATGCAAACTAAAAAGGTCCTTGAATGGCCTCAAACAATCTCTTAGAGCATGGTTTGGAAGATTTTCTAACTTCATAAAGAGGCATGGCTTCCACCAATGCCACACTGATCATACTTTATTTACAAGAGGTCTCATGGAAGGACAACTGTTCTAGTTGTGTATGTGGATGATATCATCCTCACTGGGGATGATTCTGATGAAATTTGCAAAATTAAAAGAGCTCTTGCTACTGAATTTGAGATAAAAGATCTAGGGAGCCCTAAATACTTTCTTGGTATGGAAATTGCCAGAAATGCTACTGGCATTACCATGTCTCAAAGAAAGTATACCCTAGATCTTTTGAAGGAAACTGGTAGGCTAGGGTGTAAACCTGCAAATGCCCCTGTTGAACCTGAATTAAGGTTAAGCAAAGTTGATGATTGCCCTCTTGTTGTCAAGGGGAGATATCAAAGACTTATGGGAAAACTAATCTATCTATCTCACACTAGGACATATGCTTTGCTGTAGGTTTGATCAGTCAGTTCATGCATCAACCCACAGAAAGACATATGCAAGTAACTGAAATGATTCTGAGATTCCTGAAGAAGGACCCTGGTCAAGGTATTATGTTCAAAAAGACTCAGTCAAGAGAAGTCCAAGTCTACACAGATGCAGATTATGCAGGAGGGGTTCCAGATATTAGATCAACTTCTGGATATTGTACATACATCTGGGGGAATCTTACAACTTGGAGAAGCAAGAAACAACATGTTGTATCTAGAAGCAGTGCAGAATCTGAACTCAGAGCCTTAGCCTTGGGAGTATGTGAAGGCTTATGGATAAAGAGGATGCTGGAAGAGTTAGGATTTGCTGCCACTAAACCTATTCAACTCATGTGTGACTACACTTCTGCCCTAATTATTGCAGAAAATCCTACTCATCATGATAAAACAAAACATGTTGAGGCGGACTGACACTTTCTAATGGAAAAGGTGGATAATGGAGACATAACCTTCATACATGTAAAGACTCAGGACCAAGTTGCTGATGTATTCAAAAAGGCTGTTTCGACAAAGATCTTTGCACATCTTCACTCCAAGTTTGGCTGTATCAACATCTACAACCAAACTTGAGGGAGAGTGTTGAAAGATATTTGTATTTTGTAAGATATAGTCTTAATTAGTTTTTTTTATCCAGGGCTAATTAGTGTTAATCTATCTCTTTAGCCTTAGATTCCCCTGTTATTCTTCTAGTTAAAGGCCGATGAACAGAAAACTGCTTTTACTGTTCATAGCCGTTGGGTTTCCTTTTATAGCCGTTGGAGGCCTTTTCTATATATTGTAATCATCTATTATCTACCCGATAATGATCTAAGCAATAATACAAGAGTCTCCTCCTATCTTTCTCCTCTCTAAGTACTTTTTCTACAATCACTAAACATAAGGGTAGCAAGAAAATCACTATTTCCTCGGCTCGTAACGGTCTCATAGGGGAAGTCCTTATGGGTGTTGACGTTGTCTGACTGGGATTTAATGATTTATTGATAAGGAGTCTGATAATTCCTTCAATGTTTTAAAGTCTACAGTAGGATATTTTCATATGTTCATATGATAAATCATACATACCTAGATGTAGAACTAGAACTTGTAAAGACTGTCAGTCTGGTGTTTTGAATTAAGGCTTATGTTTGACAGCTTGCCAATTAAGCTAGTGAATTATCATTCCAATACTCGGTTCGCATATAAGATATTCTTGGATGATTTTGCTATACACTTCTTTGTGCTTATTGAAATACTATATCTTCCAAAAGCTTAAGTTGTCGGGGAAGTAAGTTATTTACCTATTAAAGACAACATTTTAGCATGCCCCCAAGTATGGACTTCATACAAAGAGTCTGGGTCAACTTGGCACATAAAGTCAAATTAATGACATACAACGGCAATAAACAAGCCCAACAATTGTGCATGTTGTATTTGTATGTCTCCTAAAACCTTAAACTGTTGGGGGCGGGAGGGGGGATAATTTATTAAATTTTAAACACAACATGCTTCAGCAGTGCTTGTGTCGGTTTGCAACCTACTAGTGGTTTAAAAGCATGGGGGTTCCATTACCTTTTCTACATCCATAACCTTGATACTTACTATGACAATGTCATTTTGTGCATCTCTGTGTGTTTTTCCACTCAGATTGCTGGATCAGACAAATTCATCAGAGTGATTGAGTTCTTACGTCGCCAACTTCACAGGGACACATTGGTACATGCCCTTTTTCTTCAGTCTTTCAATGATACCGGCATGCAATTTGATTTGATGGTAACTGTTTTGTGTTTCCGGTAGTTTGTCTATGTCAACAGTGCCTTCTCACCTAACCCAGACGAGTTGGTCAGTGACCTCTATAACGTAAGTTGTTCTAACATCTTAACGCCGTACCTAGCCCCTTTTTTTTCTTTTACTGTAACGTTCGGCCCCTTTCGTTCTGTAACTTAATCTCATTAGCACCAATCTTTTATATTGCATTTTCTTTAGTATCTTTACTAATGAGAAGATACTACCATTATCAGCACAAGTATGGTTTTGTGCTAAATTATGCTATGAAGGTGTGTCATAACTCTATTTGCCCGAATCTGTTGGCATTTACGTCTAAAATCTTCAATTGCAATGATCTTTTGAAATACATCTGCAACGATTTGGTTTATTAGCATTCCTTAAAGGTTTCCAACATCGCAAGCCCCTAAAAGTTGCATCAGTTTTGTAACAGGTTATCTGTTTTACATTATTCATATTTCATACATCACTTGTATATATTGTAATACAAGTTATGAAATGCATCCGAGTTTCCGCAACACATAATATGAATAGAAATTCTGTGTTCTTAGTATATGTTACAGATTTAAGTAGAGGTTCGGTTGTTGGAGATGTTTTTATTCTGTATTTGAACGGTTTGAATCTCAATTTTACAGAATTTTGGCATCGACGGTAAACTGGTGGTGAATTATGCATACTCTATGGCGTGGGGCTAATAACTCTCAGCCAGATATTGGAAGTGTACAAAGTCTTTTAAGGTGTTTAGTTGTTTCTTTCTTCTTCGATTTCCGGTATAGTTTTGACACTCTTGCTCGTAAAGTGTTGCATCGATTCGCTGTTCTTTTTCTGGAAAGCAATCGATTTGGAAGCATCTTTCAACTACCGTTTCTCCATTTCTTATCGATGCCCATTTCGGGTTTTGGATGAGTTTAGGCATTAGAAGGATATGGTATGTGCAAATATAATGTGGTAAAAAGTATTGTGTACGTTTCATTGATGATTGAACAAAATATTGTCTATTTGTCAACAACAACAACAAAAAAAAAAAAAAAAAAAAAAAAAAACCAAAGCGAGGCCCTTGATGGGTTTAAGGACTATAAGAATGAAGTTATCAAACCGAGCTCGAACAGATTAGTGTGCTCGTTTCATTAACGGACGAACTCAAACATATTTGTGAACGTTCAAAAGTGTTCGTGAACTCTCATATATATGTGTGTGTGTGTGTGTTTAGTTTAAAATGTATGTATTGGTGATGGACATTTGTATATTAATTGATGTTAGTATCTTAATAATGGAATTTTTAGGTGTGTTTTTCAGGTAAATTAGTCATATTCGAGCTTTATCATGAGCTGTGTATATAAATTTTATTTCACGAGCCGAGCTCAAGCTCGAACTTGAACATTATGTTCATGTCATTGGAGTCGAACACAAACAAGATTGTATGTTTGTTTAGCAAACGAACGAACTCGAACATGTTCGTTTAACAAATGAGCTCAAATTTGAACAACAGATTTTCGGCTCGCCTCGGCTCGTAGATACCATTGTATACAGATCATATGTTAATAATTGACAATCATAACGAGATTGAAACAAACTACATATGATCCTTTGCGATGTCAGCTAGTTATGCTGGTTAAAATTTCTATTATCATACTTTAAAAGAGACAATTCTATATTATTCCCTCTGTTCCTATTTCACTGTCGTAGTTGTCAAAAATATATATTAATTTTTATTTATCGTAGTTACATTTTCAAAGCACTATTTATTGTATTTTTATAAATTTACTCTTATTTCTTAAGGGATGAAAGAGTGAAAACAACTTTGCATTAATTATACTTAACGAGTGTTATAATTATCTTGATGTTAAAGTCAGGATATTAACTCTTTTTATTAATTTGTATGTTATTAGAAACTGCGATATAACAGGAACAAATGGAGTATTCTTTTTTTTGGGAAACTTGACATTATATGTCTTAAAAGTAAACGATTTGCTTAATATGCTCCGTATAGAATGTTTTGGAAAATATGCTTACAACCCACTTGCGTGACACATGCGTTACGGCCTACGGGCATTGAAAATTGAGGGTACAGGAGAATGATATACAGTGAGATATATATATACTAATCAAAAACCCGTGCGATGTACGGAAAACGTTATATTTAAAAATTAAACATCGAAGGAAAAAAATATGTTACGAAAAAATGTCATGTTTAAACAAACTAACATATAAAAAATGATTTTATCCATAAAAAACATAGAATAAATTTAATATGTGCAATAATAATATAAAAAAAGTCTAAATGATGACAACCACTTCGAACGTTAAAATTACGAATCATCATCATAAAAAATGTATCACATAAGATAAAGACAAAACCTTCATTCCCATTAAAATCCTAAGACAAAGCAAACCAAAAACTCATCAGAAAAAGACAACTTTCATTACATATGATATGCATATTTTTAGTCACAGAAAAAGAGCTGTAAATTTGCTGTAAACCCATATTTTCAGAGAAGAATGGAAATATCTTCTCCTGTTGGTTTCTCCCATTATTCTCATCAAACTATTCCAAGCAAGCCAAATAAATGCATTCGTCTCAAACAAATCATGTCAGAATCCTAGCCGTAAGAATTGATTCATGGTTATTACAAAAAAAAAAAAAAAAAAAAAAAAACAAGTAATTACCATAGCCAGAGCTTGAAACTGGCGGAATTTGTTGCTTCCAGTAAAGCACCAAAATAAAATGAACATTTAAATGCAAAAAATTTCGATGTTCCGCTTACAATAATATAATTATGTATAAATTTCCATTTAAGTGGATAATTGCTAATTTTTCAAGTTACCTTCCAGACTAAAAGGTCGATTTCAAATTGGCGTCCAGAACAGGAAGAAATGGGTGCAATGGCAGTATGGCACCCCCCCTAATGCAATATCATTGTTGGTTTGAACGAAGCCCGAACAAAGCAAGTTGTAACAATCCGTAGTTTGATAATAATCACTCTGTCATTATTTCATTTAAAATAAATCATCACAAATACACCCTGTTGAAATTATTAATGACAAACTTGATTACTTACAGTCCAAATCGTGAAAAGTCTTGTTCGGCTATCTCCATACAATCTTGGATACACCTTTTTTTTTTTAGCCCACAAAAAATAAAAACATATAATCATGTAGAATGTTAAAGTTGATTTTTTTTTTTTTTTTTTTTTTTTTCCAGGTAATTATCGCGGTAAAAAAAACTTGCCTGCCATCCAACTTCAATAGTGTTCAATTCGAAATCAAAACCACCTACAATCCATATCTGGGCCAAGCTGAATTCAGTAGGCACTCCTACTTTTGGCTGCCAAACGTTTATGCCTGCATTTGTTCCAAAGTATTTGCCATTGTCTACATAGCCTGCTGCATACTAAAGAATTCAAAAAAAAAAAAGAAAGATGGCAGATTCTGATAAGGGACTGACAGCTGCCAGCCGAATTAGTAAATGCTTTCGATGATGCCTCCATTGAAAGGACTGAGTAGGTGGGTTGCCGGCCGATCCTTACAAAACCTTCACTTTTATGGGTCAAGAAAAGCAAAAATGGGAAGTGAAAAACAAATTAAACCAAGTAAATGACATCCGACGTAAAATACATTGACCTGTGGTAAACCGGGTTGGACCGGGTCAATTGGAAGAAATGGGTCAAAGCCTCTTTCCTGCATTTGTTCTAAAGTATTTGCCATTGTCTACATAGCCTGCTGCATACTAAAGAATTCAAAAAAAAAAAAAAAAAGTTAATAAATGATGGATTGAATATCCAAAATCTTCTTGAACATTGGTACCTCGTGAGCTTTTGAGTTGTCCGTGTTGAGAGTAACTTTCGGCATTGGAATGCTTCCGGAACTCTTCTTTCCAATACGCTCCACAGAGTCCGCTCTCAGTAAATATTCTTTTGTGGTTCTTCTTATCAGAATCGTTCCATCTGGACACCTACCATTCTTTTGCCATAGCTGTTGAATGATTGTCTCAAAATCGCCAATATCGTTGTCTTCAAACATGGTGTTTTCGGTTAAATTTCTCTCGGAAAATAACTCTTCTGGATAAGAATTTGGCCTCATCTGTAAAATCACATACAAAATTCACTTCCCCCACTGAGAACTATGAATTAATTAGAACCTTATTTTAAATCGAAATGAATATAGTCGAAATAAATATATGAAAATGTATAGAAAGGAAAAAAAGAAAGCATATGCACCTGAATCGTATGATATCTGAGCAGAGGAAGATCCAATGCCGGTTGTTTATAGATATCAGCACAATCAATAACATCAATAACAACTTTTATTCCTAACAAAAGATATGAAATTGAATAAAAAATAGAATGAAAAACATTACTCACCACAAAGAAAAGCCAGAAAGAAAAGACCGAAACTCGTAAAAATGTCAACTTCACCTAGCAAATAAAAATATCCAAACAGGAGAGGAAAACTTAGCATATGCAAATAATTCCATTCAAAAAACACTCAATGGCGGAAAACAGCATAAAAATTAGAATAAAGTTTAAAAAGGTCTAAGAAAGCAGGAAAATTACCAAAAATCCATTTGTTTTTCATCGCCACTTCGCGAGACTCCTCTATAGGCGTTTAGAGTATTCGAAACCTAATTCAAAAGTTTAAAAAAAAAAAAAAAAGAGTTGGCTCTCCATTTATCATCAAGATCTCATGGAACCACTGTAAGTAGAGGCCACTTTTAGGAAAATAACGGGAACCTGACATGTCAAAGTCCTTTTACACATAAAACCCACAAAAAATATGATACTCTTCGAAATCTCAAAAACATCCAAACTACCTTTTTTTTTTTTTTTTTTAATCTTTCTGTATGTTTGGTAAGTGAGTGAAAACGGTGCAGAACGTCGTCGGATGGAGAATCATATTAATGTATATTGTACGTTAATCAAACAATCAGAAGAACACATTCTAAAGAAACAATAATCAACGCATTATACAATTGCGAATTAAATAAACACGAAAAGAAGCAGAAAGTACCTTATTTCCATGGTAATCATGTGATTTCTCTTTCAACACATACATTCTTCAAACCAGTCACATGTCACTGAAAATCCAAATCAATCTTGGCGCACTAAAATAGTCCAAAAAACAAATACGTTGACAAAATAATAAATCGCAAGTGGGTTCACAGGACGAACCGCAATCAACGCAGCAAATTATGGAAGCAGCATCCCCACATGAACATTCATCACCATCGCAGCATAATCTTGCATCCAGCTCCCGTCTGCAAGCTTGCTAAGTAGTTGTAGTCGTTGTCTAATGTCCTGAGTTTATTTGTGGTAGCAACAACCCTTTCATCTGCTTTAACATCTATGGCTGCTCCCGTAAAACGGTTTTTCCCCATTTTACCCTCAGCTTTCGAGATAGCCATGGCTGCCGCCGGAAAATAGAATCTTTAAAATCATAACCATTAACCAAGATACATAAAGAAGGCAACAGTAGGCACAATTTACAATCCAAAATGGAAAGAAGAAAAGCAAAAGTAAAACAGCAACTGGGTGAGAAGGGAAGCAAATCCCCATTTTTCAAGTAGCTGAAACTATATTTCATACAATTAAGTGAATAGGGGAAGCAAATCCACATTTCGAGTACCTAAAAGAAATACATCACTAATGTACTTAGAAATAAGTCACCGTTCATACAATCTGGGCAAGCAAATCCCTAAATCGCTCCAGTTATACTCCAGCGGTTGTAGTTGTACTCCAGCGGTTGCAGTTATACGCCATCGCTTCGGATTAGTGCGACGTGGGACTTTCCCTGTTTGTAAGGTCGTGGGCGTTACGAAGGAGAAAAAACGACTGAAGATGGACGACTGCTCCGTGATTCCGGTGAGATGCTGCGGGGCTTCTCTATTCGATGAAATTATTTATTATTATTTTTTTTTTTTTGTGGGAAACCGGGTTGGACCGGGTCAATTGAAAGAAATGGGTTGAATTGACGGTTAATCAATTGAAAATATTATATAAGATATATCTATACACATTTATATTTCGCAAACCACAAAAAAATTAAGTAGGCTTTTATCGACACCATATAATTAGTATTGACACTTTTATTATTATTATTATTTTTCATTACTTCGGACACCACACGTGTATTTCTTCTTTTTACTTTCAGCACCACACTAGGAACATCATTGCCAATGACGAACCCTTTCCGATAATAACGTCAGTGGACTGACTTTTTCACCAATGTTACATTTATAATTAGAATATCTGTGGCACTGACGTTGTTATCGAAAATCAACATCAGTGTCAGTGACTCGCGTATCGAAATGTGTCACTGACCTTGTTTTGCATAAAAATAATCGTGGTGCTCGAAGTATTTTTTTTAGTGTCAAAAATAAGTGTGGTGCCAACAATAAAACACTGATGCCAATAAAAGACGTCAAATTCTTTATTTTTTATTTTTTTTGAGAAAAAAATACGTCAAATTAAATAAAATAAAATAGGATCATGTCATTTATTGCATTTATATGAAATAAGTTTTCATTAGGATAAGCAATTTTTCCTAATTTTTCGTCTTATGATATATTTTTCTATAGCTAAAATATAGAGTTTTATTAATTTTAACGGGGTCCGTGAACCCCATTTACATACATGTGTGTCCTCCTATGTAAATCATATATTAATGTGTTGTATTTTATTTTATTTAATTTTGACGTCTTCTATTGACACCACACTTGTTTCTGACAGTCAAAAAATTACTTCGACCACCCTGATTATTTAAATTTTTATTTTTTTTAGTGGATTGACCTTTTTTTTTTTAAAGAAACCAATATTGACTCTTTTTTTTTTTTTTTTAAAGAGACCAATATTGACCTTTTCTTAATAAACATTCATATCAAATAATTTTGAAAACTTCAAAGCGATTTGCGAATCATGTTAATATTTTTTTTAAAGAGAAAACAACAGAAAAACGGTACAATGAAAACAATAAAAGCCAAAATAATTAACGCTTATAAGGGACGATTACGTAACTGTGAAAAATATACTCTTTAATTCAACTGTAACACTATCACTCTCATTTTTTCCAATTTAGCTACTGCTTCTTCTTCTTCACTTTCTTCATCTGTTTTGACTTTATCATTTTTCTTTTTGTTTGTTGTTAATTTGGCGTTTCTCTGTACAACAATTCGTGATCATCTTGAAGTGGTCATCGATTGATTGTGATTGTGATTGTGATTGTGATCGAGGAGGTGAAACCGATTGAGAAATGGAGAGTGGCGTGGCGGGGGGGAGGATGGTTGGTCCGGAGATTCATGGCTTCAAGACGATGGAAGGTATTGTTTCTGGATTTTTGTGTGATTTTTTTTTGTTCTTCCTGCCGCGCTGGGGTGGGGGAGTTATTGTACAATATAATTTGAAAAAATTACATAGGTAAGTGGATCACTTGTAATTTTGGTTCTCAGACGAAGAGCGTGATTCAGCTTTGAGTTTGCTAGTGTTTAGCCCTTTTTTCCCCTTCAATTTCTTTGGAATGAGTAATTTGCATTTTTCAGTTTGTGTTTGTTGTGGTTTATACTTTATAGAGAAGAAGTATTTTTTGTTCTTAGCGTTTCCTATTTTTGAATTTGTGAGACTTAAATTTAATTAGCTTGATGTTAATTGTTGAAAAATAGGAAGCTTGATAAATTCACATTTGTCTCTATATATCATGATTTTCAGCTAGAAATAAGTGGTATTACTTGCCAATTTGCTAATGTTACCATCTTACTGTCAAAAAACAACAAGGAGTTCTGCTTTCACTTACGCACTATCAATCATCACCTCTGGAGAAATTTGGTTGAGGGTGGGGTGGGGAGAGGGGATAGGAGAAACTAAACCCTCGTGATAATTAGGGAAATGCAATGGCCTTACATTGAAAATTCTTCACACGCAGAGATGTTTTTGTTTGGCTTGATGTATAATCCTTCATAATGCTGGTTTTGCCTTCGTTTTTATAATGGTCCTTTGTTTGTTGCCAGATCTGGATATGGTCAATGTACTAGAGGAAGCTAAGACAAGATGGCTTAGACCGAATGAGATTCATGCAATACTTTGCAACCACCATCATTTTAAGGTCCAAGTTAAACCGCTGAACTTGCCACCAAGTACGTAATCTGAGAAAAACTTGTGTTTTAGCGTTGTGTGTGTGTAGTATGCTTTGGTCTTACTTTACAGTTTGTCAGGTGGCACGGTTGTTCTGTTTGATCGTAAGAAACTACGGAATTTTAGGAAGGATGGTCACAACTGGAAGAAAAAAAAAGATGGGAAAACTGTTAAAGAAGCTCATGAACACTTAAAGGTAAAGCTTGCCAGATCTTTATGTCATTCATGTGCTTTCAGCAGGTTAAGTACGTAAATTTTCCGATTGTCAGCGTTCGTCTTTTGCTTGTTCTCATCATTGTTAGTCTACTTGACAGATGTACGATTTATTTGATAAATAGCATGTCATTTAACATAATAGAGGGACTTCTTTCAGTGTAGATGCTGATATCTTATGGGCTCTGTGATTGAAGATGTACTGGCCTCACACTTTCTTATTGCCAGTATTAGCCCCTGGACTCTTGTTTTCAATTTTGATCGGGTTCCATCATTGTGCAAAATGATAGTGCAACCTTATTTGGTGTCAAGTTCTAGGACTGTTTTCTCTTTGTGTTTCTTCTTTTGGTTGGTTTTGTCAAGCAGCGTCGTAGCTCATATTGATGACTTGAAATAAATTTTTACCGTGTAATTCTGTTCTTTCATTGAGCTTCTGTGCTTAGGCAGTTGAGAAAACTTCTTTGTTATTGAATAGATTGAAATTTCTTTGTTGTTTATTTTTGAAGGTTGGAACTGATGAAAGGATTCATGTTTACTATGCCCATGGAGAAGATAATCCAACGTTTGTTCGAAGATGTTACTGGCTACTTGATAAGTATGAAATTGTTGAAAAATCAAGCAGTATCATGCAGTGCTTTACTTTGTAGTGTAGAAGGCAATAATCTGTGCACAATATGCCAAATAATAATTCCCGTTTTCCCCCTCTAATTTACCAAAAAATAACAATTTTCTTATCTGAAATTCTAAGCTTCCTTATATGGATATTTTTATTAGGTCACTGGAACACATCGTCCTTGTTCATTATCGAGACACTCAGGAGGTTTGTTCCTTATCTTGTTAAAATTGCCCTTTATTTTGCCTGGGTCCATTGTCATATTTATGTCTGTCTTTTCAAGCATAGTTGCCAAAGTGCTAGGTGATGCTTAGGCAACAAGATGTTGCCTAGCATTTGGTCGCCTAAAAACCCGGCCATGCTAGGTGATACCAAGTAGAAAACATGCTATATTCTCCTAAAAGTCAATATTTTTCAGTTTTACTGCACTCTAGTACATATCAGTGATCAGAAGGGGGGTACAGGGTTCTAGTTTTTCCACTTAACAGATGTCTCAGCTGATGCTCTTTTTATTGCGTCTCCTTGCCTTTGTTGGAGGACTTTGTATGCTAGTATGTCCCAGGTAGAAGGGGCCAGTAGCAGTTCGACCAGTGAAACTTGTTTTGAACATTCTGGTGAGGGTTCAGCTTGAATCAATCGCAACTTGATGAGTCTGTTCAATGTTGAGAATGTGTGATGAATATTGTTTTAAACTATGTCTATCATGTTCTTGATCATACACCCATAGAACAGAGTATTGAGCAAGAGCTGCTGGCTGGAATGGCTTCAAGTTTCAACAGCCTGAAGCTAATTAAAAAAACAAAAAGCACAAAAGCCACACTAAAAAGCCGTTGCTTTTCCATCGCTTGCCACCTTTCCACCACCTGTTGCCTTGCAAAAAGCACCCCTTTGGCGAGGAAGACAGCCACCTCCTCGTTTCCACTGCCCTGCCCCCCTCAAGGCGATAAGGTGCTTTGACAACGATGTTTTCAAGATAGGCTGCAGTTCCTCCTCGTTTTCAACGATGTATTCAATTATCATAGTGAAATCAGAACTTTTAGGCTGCAGTTCACCCGCTTCCAAGGACATCTGGATCGATCGACTAATGTAACATCGTTTTTTTTCAATTGTTTAATGTAACATCGATCGATCTGCAGTTCACCCGCTTCCAAGTACTCCTTTCAATTGTTTTCAGCCTGGAAAAAATAGGCAGAATCCTCAAGGAAGTGTGTTAGACAGCTTCACTTCTTGGAACTTTCTTTTGAAAATGAAAATGAAATAAAAAAAAATCATGGCTTGAAACCTGTCTAGCAACTGAGAAAGTTTTCTTTCTCTGTCAGGTAAGTAAGGAGATTATCCTTTTACCTAAACACTTGATATGAGATTAACTCTTCTATCTGCTTACAGTTTATTGAAGTTGTAGTTCTCCATCCCAAATTTTCTTCAACGTGTCAGTAACCAAGCTACAGATGAGTGCCAAGTAGATGCTGTTAGCCTATGGGTTAAGAGATCCCCTTAGGCATCTTACCCGTCCAGCAGCTGTTCAAATTTTTTGAGAAATAAAAGCTCTGATGTAACACTTAGTGCTCGCCTGCAGGAACTTCTTCGCTTCTCTTGTGATCCATATCTTGTAGGAGACCAAAAAGTAGACATTTACTAGGAAATACATGGAGTTCTTAGTGAGTGATAGAATGAAATCTTTGAATGTATAACCCAACTAAGTTAACAATTATGAGAGCTTAATATAGTGAGGTCCGACAGTGATGACAATTATGTATAACCCAACTAAATATATCTTGCCTTCATTAACCCGTTAATGCAATATCAAGGATTTGATCAAACTCTGCCTGTATTTCTCAACTTTCATAATATCAGTTCCATTTTGGACAAATATAGAGATGAGAAAATGGATTATTTGCCTTGGAAGTCTATTATGCAGGAAAGAGAGCTTATCTGCCTACTTATCCTCCCTCCCTCCTTCCAACTCACCTTAAAAAAAAATCATATGCTGGAACCTTGAATGGACTCCTTTCTGCAATGGGATCTCTTACCCAATTTATACCCCAACCCCCCTACCATTTACCTCTTACGAGCATTGTGTAAAGAAAAGATGAACCATGAATGGGGCACAAGAATGTGGACCATGCTGGATCAGCTTGAATGAAAGGCAGGGTCACACATGTGTGCAAAGACTGTCTGAAGGCTTTACTCCGCTGTTTGGTTCTTTATCTCTAAATCAGATGGACACTAAAATTGGCTTAAACCAGGCTTTGTGAATTGTACTGCACTCTATTTGGAGTAAAAAATATCTTCTAACTTTTAGCCCCTTCTTAATAGTTGAAAGATATTTTCCTTAACAAATGGACTCTCACACACTCATGTTTATCGTTGCCTGAAGAAATTGTTTAACTTTGTTTTGGAACATCTATGCAATGAAAAGACATTTTACTTCTTTTCTCCTTTGAATGCTTCCCTTCCAAGATAGTCCTGCCTAGAGAGGTTGAATTCATAGTTTAACTACCGTATCTGTTTTGAAATCGTGTAGCCTTGACTTATTCATTTGTTGGAATTGGTTTGAATCCGGTATTTTTATATTCAGTTATCAGGTTGGTTGACTGGCATTAAAAGCTAGATTTGCATTCTAATTTCTTTGACAGCTAGCTATGTTGGCAACAATCTAGACCTTGCATAACTTTGTGATGCCGCTGCAGGTTTCTCCAGCAACACCTGGGTATTCAAACTCTAGTTCATCTGTTTCTAACCCATCACCATCTCCATCTCGGATATTTTCAGAAGAATCTGATTCCGCCGTTGATCGGGCGTGTTACTATAGTCAGCTGACCGATTCAGGTGAAGTTCTCTAGATCAACTTCAATATTGCTAAATAGAAGTGCCAAATTGTTTCGAAAGGCTAATTATTGAAATAGCGATCCTATCACCCATGGAGTTGTATGCTGTATGTTAATCTTAAGCTTTTGGAAAATGGTAATTTATATTCAGAAGAATATTTCAGGCTTGTAAGTGAAATGTTTTCATACTACAGTAGAGGACGACATAAGTGGTATTCATATTTAGTTTGAACTTTTCCCGGCCTTATAGGAAAAACCATACAGACGTGCGGTGTTTTCCATAGAATGATATTGTGGATTTTGCAGTGCCTCAGTCAATCCTTTTAGATTGTAATACGTTTTCTTTCACTTTAGGTTGTCTTTTTTTAGGGTTGGGGTGGTGATGATATAACGTAGCTTATGCAGATGGGCACCATGACATCTATTCCGGGTTGGGGTGGTGGAATGATAAAACGTAGCTTATGCAGAGGGGCACCATGACATCTATTCCTTCATCAATTATTCTATCCGCCTGTTCTTACATATTCTGTAATAATTTACTCCTTTCGTTCATATTTAACCGAAGCAGTTTCCAAAATCACACGTATGAAGGAAGTGAGTTAATACTTTGACTATATCGATGAAATGGCTAAAAACCTTTGGATACAAGTAATGCAGTATTGTTTTTAATATATCACAGGGTAATAAATAAGGTAAAGCAGGGAAACGCCAATGAATGTTGCTTTGGAAATCATAATGCATCAAATAAAAAGGATCAAATATCTTTTGCAACTGCCTCAGTTAATAAGGAACGGAAGGTGTATTGATAAAAAGTACTAACCGGTTGTTCTATTCCATGAAGTGCTTGTTTTTCTTTTCTTGCCTATTTTGTTTTTTTATATACAGTCATTACTTTGAAATTTGGTTTGTACCCAACTCCACATGTTATCTTGTTGAAATAACCCTCATTAATCATTATGCAATGAAATAATTGACTGTCTTCTTTTGATATCCCACCTTAACATGTCAAAGTGAATTGCCTTAGTCAATGTTGTTCACAGTGTAAAAGCATACCTTGGATTTTGTGTGCTAATTCTTCTTTGCGCCTGTTTACCTCCTAAGAGTCGATCATTTGGTCTCCTTCATATGTGGATGAGAAAGTTCCAGTTAGGCATATGGAAATCTAGTATTTGCTGGAAAAATGAATCTAATATGCAATCTAGTGTTATCCAAAAAATTGGTTAATCATTTGGTCCCCCAAGAGATGATCTAACGAACGCTGGAAAATTGAAACTAAAAGATGAAGAAATTTTGAGTTAGCTCAGCGTTAAGCTCCATGTGGCAGCTTCTCTAAGGAAATTGAATGAAACTCGATACTGTTTGCACCAGAATGCGAGGAAAAGAACTGCCAGGAGAAAGGAAAACTAATATTTTGGATATGCTTAGTCAGCATTATACATCCCTGTGCATCTATGGATGACATCCTACAGCTTCCGAGACATTAGTGTTTTGCATCCACTGGGAGAAGATATATCTTCCAATCATATGTTCTGTCTGTGGCTATTTTTTCAAATATCTTCCATGACGACTGCGTTGTTGGAGATCTTTTCTTTTGGGGAAAAGAAAACGATTTATTGTCTCTAAGTCATATGTGTCAGCTTCTTGATCTTGTCCATTATTTTGCTTGAAATATGCAATTCTGAAGATCTATAAGTAAAATGTTTTTGTCAGATCCAAATGAAACTTTGCTTACGCTCCATGAACTCAACACACTAGAGTGGGACGAGCTTCTGGTGCCTGACAATTCCAACAAGCCAACAACACTTCATGACGGTATGGAACATATCTTTTTCTGTGATGATGCAGTTTGACTAGAAACTGATTAACTGAGGTGCTCATTCTTTGTCTGATGGCAGCAAACAATTCACCTGGACAGTCTTATCAATATGAAGTAAATGGTTACAACATTGCTGTAAGTATTAATAATTGTACACTCTTAGTGAATGTGACAGTAATTTCATGTCAAATACATTTTTTTGGATTGGAAAAGCGATGTAAGTGTGTTATGTGATAATGAACGACCAGTAAATGAAGTTTGTCTATTAGATCAATGAAGAAAAAAGAGGAACAAAATGACTTCGTACTTTTTCTTACTTCGATATATATCATTGAGGCTTGTCTTAAATAGGACTACTATCTTCAGTCGTAGTGCAAGTTTAAAATGTACTAGATGGAAACGATGCCAAGTTATGTAAACGTAGGAGCAATACAGAATGTCAAAGGAACTATCAATTGTTAGTGTATAAATGAGAAACGGCACTTTTGCCCAATAGCTTAAGCTTTTAGATGAGTTGGTAATTTATCATGGTATCAATGCAAGAAGCCTATGGTCCGAATCTTGCTGCCCATATTTCTCTTAGGGAAAAAAAATATGCTACTGCTATAAAAACTGTTCATCACATGTGTGCTTATCCCACACATGTGAAGAGCATGTTAAAGTATATTTTTTAACAGCTTATGCTTTTACATGAAATGGTAATTTATCATTAGTGTGCTGCATCTTGAAGTCCATGTCAAATCCAAGGGCCAATTCCAGGGTTGGGAACAATGCCTTACGAATGTCTGCTTGTTAGTTTTCTCTGGAGTAAAGTTGGTAGATCTTGTTAAGTACAGAGATTTTGAAGTCTTCAAATCGAAAATTTTATTCGCAGTCTTTTCTTGGGACAGTAAAATAAATGTCTATGAATAGAAGTAATAAGAAAGAGCATATCACGTCTCCTCCTTCCATTTCCTTTTCTCTTTCGTCTGCTATGTGATATTAGTTTTCAGTTTCTTTTTTTCAGAATACCTCTCTATGCTTCTACGTCTATGAGGATATCACTAAATGGTGCTAGAAACCGATACAAATCCTGTTTTTCATGCTTCTCCTGTTTTGAGCCTTTTTCTTGTTTCTTGGGGGCATTGGGTTGTCGGAAGAGGGGACTAAATAATATAATACTTCCTCTTCCCGTAAACCTTACATCAAGTTATGGATGCCCAAAATTTATACTACCTTCTCCCGTAATAAAAGTAATATATTTTAAACAAAGTAGATAAATGTCATCTATTTCAAACAGAAAAGATTATCATTAACGCATGGGCCATCGAGTATTATCAGGATTATAATTTCACCAGCTTGCAATTTTTTTTAATTAATTAATTTATTTGTAATTCTTCGATCTTATCTGTGGATTGGTTCGACTTTTTATCTTAATACAAGCAGCTTTTGAGTGGCTGAAGATTGTTTTGGTTGAATCCGTTTTAACATCCACTAGTTTGGGCAGACCGATGCCGTTTCAACTAACGTGTCACCTGCGGGAAATTTATTGGAAAATCTTACCTGGAAAAGTTCTAGAGATACTTCTGCTAACGTCACTGTTCCAGCCAATGTTTTTCTCCCCGATGTGGGAGATCAACTGATTTCAACGTCACAGCAGAAGATTCCTTCACCTGTCACAGTTTTGGCAGATGATTCACTGGAATATCTAATGAAGGATGGTCTTCATAACCAAGACAGTTTTGGTAGGTGGATGAATGCTGATGCAGATTATTCTGTGTCATTAGATGCTTCTACTCATGAATCTTCGATATCAACCAACAACCAATCGACTGTTCCACAGACTATGGATCAACATCGTCAGATATTTTACATTTCTGATATTTCACCTTCATGGGCTCTTTCAACTGAAGAAACCAAGGTTATTTTCCTTACAATTACTTGTGTTTGGTTATCTTTTGCTCAAGTTTTTCAGGGTTTCAAGTCTTTCCTGCTCTCTACATGTGGCCATGTCATAGCAGTTCATTGACCAGAACTTTTACATACTTACCGTATCAATCAACAGCTGATGTGAACGCCATCCTTATTCTTTTCTCCTGTTACAGTTTTGTGGTGACATAGGGATAATAATTTCAATCTATGCAGAGGTTGTCTATTATGTAATATGAATTCCTAAACTCTGAAATGTGAAATAGTCAGCTGCTTTTGTCAAACTTGTCGTCAAAGTTTTCCCTGTGATTAAGTAATCCAATTTTTAAGTATGTTTTCATTTCTATTGCAGGTATTAGTGGTTGTGCAGTCTGAAGATGGCCTGTCTGACCTCGTAATGTCTAACATGATATGCGTCTGTGGAGATGATCGCATTCCTGCACAACATGTCCGGTCTGGAGTATTCCGTGTTGTAATTTCTCCTCAAACACCTGGTTTTGTAAATCTTTTCTTGAGTTTTGATGGGCATAAACCTATCAGCCAAGTGGTAGCTTTTGAGTTTCGTGCTCCTCAAATTGACAGTAGCTTCATTTTTTCCGAGGATGATTCAAGTTGGGAAACATTCAATGTTCAGATGAAACTTGCTCAGTTACTCTTCTCTGCATCTAGTAGAAATAGCATTTTATCTAGCATAGTTTCTCAAGACAACCTGAAAGAAGCAAAAAAGTTCGCTCGAAAGATCTCAAATGTCGAAGACCATTGGGCTTATTTGACTAAATCTGTGAAGGCCAGTGAAATCTCCTTTGTTAAAGCTAAAAGCTGCTTGTTTGAGTTGACTTTGCAGAATAGGGTGTATGATTGGTTGCTGGAAAGAGTAATAGAAGGATGTATGGTTTCCGAGCGTGATCAACAAGGTCTAGGGGTTATACATTATTGTGCAATGCTAGATTATGAGTGGGCTGTGTATCCATTTTCGTGGTCAGGCTTATCATTGGACTATCGAGACAGCTCTGGTTGGACTGCTCTTCATTGGGCTGCATACTATGGAAGGTAGATTTACTTCTACTCATATTACTATTAAGGCCTTATATGACAAAGAATGGTAAATGTTTGTCGCTGTCATTGCATGACATAGATGTCATAGTTTCAAGCCATGGAAACCACGTCTGATAGAATTACAATAAAAGCTTGCGTACAAGTTGCATAGACAGGATGATTTCATCCACTGTGTTGCCCTTTTTTTTAAAACTATTAGTGCCTTATATAAATCGCTCTATTTGCTAGCTTTGCATTTGTTAAAGCGTATCTGTATAAGTTGGAGTAATTTCTTGATGAGCATTGTTTTAATTTGGGATTCAAAGACTTGTTTTATTTTGTTGCCGACTTAAACATGTGTTTTTTAGCAAGGAACAACATCTGTTGCCTTTTTATCAGTTGATGCCCCAAAGGCTGATGATTTTGAACTGTGTTTTTTTCTGTGTGTGTACCTTTTGTACTCTGTTCAATTATATTGTGAATAAAATTTCGACTACATAAAAGTTGGCTCAGCTATAAGAGTATTAAATGCTTTCGGTACTCTCTGTGCATAATCCAACAGTTAATGTCGAATATCATTTCAGGGAGAAAATTGTGGCAAAACTCCTCTCTGCTGGAGCTAAGGCAAATCTGGTCACCGACCCTACTGCAGAAAACCCTGGAGGAAGTACCGCTGCTGATCTTGCATCTAAAAGTGGCCATGATGGTTTAGCTGCGTATCTTGCAGAAAAAGCTCTGGTTCAACACTTTGAGGCAATGACCTTAGCTGGAAACATGAGTGGCTCGTTGCAGCCGGAGGCACCTGATTCGGCGACCATAACTGGAAACTTCTCCGAGGAATTGTATCTTAAGGACAGTCTAGCAGCATATCGGAATGCTGCAGATGCGGCTGCACGTATACAAGCTGCATTCAGGGAACATTCCTTCAATATACAGACAAAAGCAGTGGAATCATCTAATCCAGAACGTGAAGCACGCAACATAGTTGCTGCAATGAAGATTCAACATGCTTTCCGTAACTTTGAGACACGTAAGCAGCTGGCAGCCGCTGCAAGAATCCAGTATAGATTTCGTACGTGGAAAATGCGGAAAGATTTTGTCAACATGCGTCGACATGCCATTAGAATTCAAGTGAGTGCTATTCCCTGCCTTTTGAATTGCTTGTCAATACTCCCTCCGTCCCAAAATATAAGGCCTTTTGGCCATATGCACATAGATTAGGGAAGCAAATAAATGAACTATTTTGTAGCATTCTATGACAAAAGTACCCTTCCTCATTGTCCATTGAATGGGTTTTACACATTTTGGAATACTAAAAAGGCCTCATATTAATGAGTTGATTTGAGGTGGATAATAGGGGGTGAAATAGTAAACAAATCATCAAATGTTGCATTGGTCTGTGGGAATGACTTATAATATTGGGGGTGGATCCTCTCTTGTGAATTTGCTGCAGTGATCCCTCCTGTGACCTATTAGAATCAACAGAGATACACGTATTTTGGTACGTTGTAATAGGTTACCGGAAGGATCACTGCACCAAATACATAGAAGACGATCCAACACTCCCCGTACAGATGACTTTGTTTGATCTTTTGTCTACTGTTTTCACTGAGCTGAATAAATTTTTATCTAGGCTGTCTTCCGGGGGTTTCAAGTGAGGAGACAATACCGAAAAATCATCTGGTCAGTTGGAGTACTCGAAAAAGCTGTTCTTCGTTGGCGATGGAAAAGAAAAGGATTCCGTGGACTTCAGGTCAATAATCCTGATCAAGAAGAAGTCAGAGACGAGAAACAAGAGAACGACGTGGAAGAAGACTTCTTCAAGGTCAGTAGAAAACAAGCTGAGGAGCGTGTTGAAAGATCCGTTGTACGAGTACAGGCAATGTTTAGATCCAAACGAGCTCAAGAAGAATACAGGAGAATGAAGCTCGCTTGCAGCAATGCCACGGTATTTGAGCTAACAAAAAAATGGCTACTTTTGTCTTTTTTTCGTTCTCGTTTTTCAGTCATTTGATTATGTTTACGACTTTTATTGTGCAGTTGGAATATGAAGAGCTTCAAAATCCTAATGGGATGAGGGAAGGTTAATAATAATAAGCAAGCAAAGCTGTTTTTGGTAGGCTTTTTTACTCAACTGGTAGACAGAGAACTTGAATGAGAGACAGTTTTGGTTATAAAAATATATATATATAAAAATAAAAAAGGGTGTTTTACTTAATTTGTAAATGTTGTGAATAAGTAAAACTTAGCCAAAAAAATATGATGATGTGGTGGGGGATTGTAAAATGTGGCCAAGTAATATGGTTTTTTTTAATCATGAAATGATGCTTCATTGTTGTTTATTCCCCCAAGTTGTAACCTTTACTTAAGACATAACATGGTGCTTCTGAAAATTTAATAATAAAAAAAAGGGTTTAATGAATTGATGCTTGAATATATGACTTTTAGTGGGCACCCCAATAAATTTATTGAGGCATCATAATTAAAGGGACACCACACAACACATGTCACGATTGATTACCTATGACATTGATTTATGCATATATTTTTGGCACCATACTTTATATGTGGGGCATCATATTTGGCAAATATTCCCACTCAATTAAAAAGATCGTTTTTTTTTTTAAAAATTTATTTATCGAAAATCAATCCTAGAATAGGCTAATTGGGATGGTCGATTCTATGATCTGACCTTTGAAAAGTCAATTCTAGGTGTGGTAAAAGAAATTGCAGGTGTGGTGGCGGTTATACAGATAAATTCATCATTTACAAACATAATACGTGGGGTTTTGGTAATTGCCTGTTTTTTACATTATTGTGATGTGTCAAGTAGAAAAAAAACAGGTGTCATTAAAGGCCCCATCTAATAAAATGGTTGTTAAGAGCATCACATCAAATCTACTCTTGAGATGTCACACCGATATTCGATATCTGAAAAGTATAAAGAGAATGTATATAACCCTCTTCCGGTCTGGTTCAGAATGTAATGAACTTATAACCTGATGATCGAGTTGATTCCATGATTATAAGCTCATAACCCGTTTCCATTTTCTCCTGATTCTTTGATTCCAATTAGTAAGAAATAGACTCTAAAGCTAAATAGAAGCTTAAAAATACGTATCCTAAACAATTGCAATAATCGGGTTGAACCTAGCCAAAGTCAAACTTGTCTGAAGTGTAGTATCACGATAGATTCATTAAAATGTCAATAACAACACATGAGGATAATGATTACATAGATCCAGAAAAGGCAAATGAAATAAATAATATCATAAATTCAAAAGGCAAAGTCTGAAATCTCTTCAATTATTAGTAATACAATAGTTGTAACGTATTGAAATATTGCTGTTTTCACACAAATTAAGAAAACGCAAGAAATATCATAAATTTTAATAGACAAAACGATAGTTGCTGCATTAAAACAAAAGATTGCTCTGAAAAAAAACAAAAAGTGATAATTCCAAAGTGCATAAAATGGAAAGTTTTATACCTAGTATTACTTAAACCTGCAGCAGAATAAGAGGGGGGTACATAATGAAGCAAAAACAAACTGATTTTTCATGACTTGCCACCTTAATATCTCACATATAGTATCATAAAAAAAGAAAAAAAAATAGAAATAAAGGTACAAGATACAATAAAACTTGTCAGACAAGTAACATGTGCTTGATACTGATGATGAAAGATTCTATGTATAAAAGAGTCTTTATTGCACCGGATCGTCGTATGAAAAGTGGAGACATGCACAAAAAGACAAAAACATGTTTTGACTTTTTATACGAATGACCGAGACACTCATCATCCGACGTTCCGGGTTGTTAAAGATACTCTCCATACGTCAGAATCTCCCGAGATACTGATTATATGTTTGGATCTACCTCATCTGTTCTTCTACTTGATGTACTGAGATAACCATCTGAAACCCTCGCCGTACCCCATCTTCTTCACAATGCTGCACATAAACACCTCGATGGGACGTACATTTGAATCAGTGAGGTTGATTTTGCCCTTACCGGTGGTGATGCCGGTTAATCCCATGTAATACAGTAGCTCCTGCTCAGACGCGGCATATGGGATATCGATCTTGTTTCCGAGTATCAGAAAGGGAACATTCGCCAGTGACTCGTCTGAGAGGAGTGCATCCAGTTCTTTCTTTGACTCTGCAAACCTCTCTTTATCGTAAGAATCAACTAGGTACACAACCGCGTCCACCTGCACAAAAGCGTATCATTCAAGATCTATATATTACATGTAAGCTGTCTAAGACATTAATCTTTAAGGCTATTTTTAAAGAATCACGTAGGCCAAGCTTGTTAAAACAAAGAACAGATATTGCAGCTAGCCTGCTTGCGGTCCAGTTCAATACAATGATGGTACGAATCTAGGATTGCAACCGGAACTCAAACATGTGCATCTCTGTAATACCTCATGACACAAAAAAGCAGAATCCAGAAATATATTTTCTCCCAATAAGTAATCATAACCTGATGGCTGATGCTATCTACTACAAGGAATCTATTCCTTGCCTCCTTTTATATGCAATAATCAAAGGCAAAGAAATGGAGAAGTAGATTTCGAATTTTAGTAATAAAGAATTTGTCCTGGTTGTCTTGATCATTTGAACCTAGGACCACTTGCATTAGAATCTGAAACAAGCTAGCAAAATAAAGATTCATACCATTCAGATCTACCGAAAACCATCAGAAACAGATTCTATACTCTGAGATGTAAAGCTTAATGTTGGGGTTCAACATTTTTTTTTGAAACAAGCAAATTTGCAAAATAAAGATTCATACCATTCAGATCTACCGAAAACCATCAGAAACAGATTCTATACTCTGAGATGTAAAGCGTAAACTACAGAATCTCTACTCTAACAAGCATTGTAGAGATTCTAATGCATTCCAGCATAAATAGACATAATTAAAGCAAATCATGCTTGAGTCAACAAAATCCATTAAAGAGACACTAACACTAATGCAGGTGCTGTAACATCTTCATGTCATTCAAAGACAACAAAGCTAACAAACTGATACAATATACTCAACATTTTTGAAATCTTGCTATCATAATCCGGTCCCCACGTTTTTTTTAATATGGTACAGAAAACAGGAAAGAAAAACCAAAAAAGTAGTAAAAGACATCCACCAAATTCAATGGAAACTTTATTTTATCAGAGCATAAAAGAACCAAAAGGGGAAGAAACTTTATTTTCTTTAACTTGGAAAAACTATATACTATGGAAGAAAAACAATGCCAAACAAACAAATGGATGAGAATCAGATACTCTACATAATTATGGATGTGTCCGTTTTAACAAGAGGAACTACCATAAGCAATAATAATAAGAGTAAGCACCTGGGCATAGTAGTCCTTCCAAACTCTACGAGCAATTTGGTGACCTCCTAAATCAAAGGCCTTAAACTTGATTTTTCCAATGCTCAATTCTTCAGATGTTGGATACTGTGTTGGCTGATGCTGTACCAATCTCTGCAACCAAACAATACCCCATACCCAAAAATGTTGCATATCATATACATTAAACACCATCAGTTGCGTATGAGCACGACAAGATTCAACCAGTGACAACACACACACACTCACCTAAAATTTAACATGTTTTCTCAAAACTCCCACTCACATAGGAAAAGGAACACCTAAAAAATGGTAAATGTGATTTGTTCAAACAATCGCCCCCAATTATAGCAAAAATACATATATTTGCTTTGTAACACCCACCCCTATTAACTCCTCGATTCATCTCCTTCCCCAAAATTGATAGTATAAAAACGCATCCCAATTTTTCATGAATTTTTTAACAATACCATTTCAGAATACGCAAACTCACATACAACACATCAAATAATTGAGCCATAAACTAGTCATAAATCGTACACAACAAAAAGATAGATCACAGGTTCAGATGATTAATCAAAAACATTATCTCGATAATCGGAATCAAAATGCTTTTTATGCGAAAAAAGACAATAATCAAGACAAACCGAATCATCATATAAAAGGACGAAAAAAAGACCTCATCTTTCAACATATGGAGGAGAGTAGTCTTGCCAGCGTTATCGAGACCCAAAAACAAGATCTTAGCTTCCTTTTGCCAAAGACCCAAAGATGCTAATATCCCATAAAACCAATCCAACATAAACATTTTTTTCTTCCAAAATTCGTTCTTTCTTTCCTCTCTAATTAATCAACACCGGCAAGCTCTCTTCGCCGGAAAATTGAAATTAAACCGGAAGTATAGCTAGCTGACAGGAAGGGAATCAACGACGGAGAAGCAGATCATCAATGAGAAAGAAAAAAAAAAAAAAAAGAAAGGCCGGAGGAAAAAGCTTGAATTTTGGAGAAATTATTAAAATTAAATTTTGTTTAATTTGTTTGGTGATGTATTTATGGTTTGGAGATTGTTAACCGGTAACTGGATTAGCCGGTAACATGAGATACAATAACAGAGAGGAATGACCGGGTAGGACGAGCACGTGGGGAAGCTGATTGGATATTACGCGTCACCGTGGAGTGTGCTGGCCACTGATTTGGAAACAAATATGTATGAAAATATGCTCTCGAGTGCGTCATATATATATATATATATATATATATCCTGCATTAGCTTTTGATTTATTTATTTATTTTAAAACAATTTTATTTTTTTATTAAAAAAAAAAACCAGAAAAAAAAAAAGTGCAAAGACGACTCAACCGGTCTTAATAAAATTCATTACCCCTATGTACCTTACCCCACATCGCTAAAACCTCTTAGCTACGAGAAAATTATACTAAGAGGAAATAGAGACATATCATCAATGAACTCATTACCTCTGTTATTAGAAAAGACAGTAAGCGTGTCGAAAACGGACGATTGGTGTCTTCTAAGAGAGCGTTCTGGAACAAACTTCTTGATATTCATCTATCGACTGTATATGCAATTTATACCAATTGCGCTTATCATCCTCCCATTTATCCTCCATTGGCGGAATTGTTATAGTCCGTAGAGAGGATTGATCTACATCCATAACAGATTCCTCCCGCTCTAATTCCTCGTCAACAACTAAGTCATCAGCAAAAGATTCATCGAATTTGTTTACCTCACTTGGTTTTGAGCTAGGGTTAACAACAGCCAACACACCTAAGTTTGGTTTTTGAACTACAAAAAAGGTTGGTTCTCTGCAGGGGAAGTTATTGAGTCCACCCGCCATATGCGGAATGCACCTATGTAGCAAACCATAGACCTTTTATTTTTAAATTGAATTTAAATTGTGTGTTCAAATTTGTTTACCTGTCAATTCGGTGCATATAGATATATTACACAAAAACTTCCAAAATTTTCATCTCCATATCTAAATTTAATTTGATTTTATAAACATCTCCAATAATAGTTTAATTAACATTATTGTTGTTTTAAGTATCATCTGTATTATAGAATATATTATTACCATGTTAATTAATTTGATATTTTATTGAAATCAAATTTGATACCTCAACTGACGAAAATTCGTTGAGAATTTTATTTCTGAATTTGAAGTTTTATTCTCTTTTTTAGCCAGGAATTGGTAACAATAACCAAACCTCAAACTTTTTCAAAAAGACATACATGAGGGGGGAGAAAAAACAAAACAAAGAACCAAAAAAATAATAATTTATATCTAAAAACTTGCCAAATAGTAAACACATTTTTTCCAAGAGCCACAAGAAAGAACTTTTTGTTAAACATTCTTCCTCTGCAACCTATTCTGCTTTCCAGAATACATTCCTCCCCTAAGTATTGTAAAACCTCCAAGAAATAAACCAATTTCCTATCATCTTTAAAAACGGACCACGAAAACTATAAAATCAACCGACTCGGTTCTTGATTTTGTCCACCAAATGAAGCTACATCCCACCTATGAAGATGTTCACTTTCTTTGAAAAACAAAAACAAAAAAAGTTAGCCAAATGATTTTTCAGTCGGTGCCCCCTTCGGTGTGTGTGTATTTCGGTGCATGTATCACTTTCCAAGGGTGAAAAAAAGAAAACTGTAAGCATCTGCCTATACACTAAAAGCTGACAAAACCTGAGAAACTTTTTAAGCTCAACTAATGCCAACTGAATGTTCTACAAAATTGCAGCTGTTGGAGCCTAGGAGGCCAATGTACGCGTGAAAAAATCAGATAAACGTTTCAACTTTGTTGAGACTTCCGGAATTATTCCAAAATATGATTCCGCGTTTGACATCAGCACCTTTACATCATGCTCCAATGCCTCCAAACTCCTATAGTAATTGTTCTCTAGTCTAGATCGAACCAAATCAACCGTTAATGGAACCGGGAACCTACAAAATGTAGATATAACTTAGATTCTCAATATTTTACGTTTTTCAAGTATAAAATATCGATACGGGCATGTCATATAATAATAAGATGTGATCTTACTGCCACATCACGTTGTGGCACTTGATAGTGTCAATCTGGTTGTAGGAGAGTATCATTACTCTTCAACATATACATACCTATTAAAGAAGCAAGGTTTTTGTGAAACTTCTTTTAATTTGCTGACACCATAATAATCCTGCAAAACACACAAAAGCTTAACAAGAAGGTTTGAGAAACATGCCATTTCCTATGACGAACATGCTTTTTAGGGATAAATACTTTTGGCCCTTTTTGTTCCTTGATTTTTGCACTTCTATCCTCAATGCGACACTTTTACCCTTCATGTATGCAATTTTTTTACCTTCAGTCCAAAATGCCACGTGTCAAACAACCACCATGGAAGGCACGGCATGCTCCAACCAATAAAAACGTGACACGTGGCAAAACTAGACTGAAAAGGTTGCAGAAAATGCATATAGATTGTGGGGGGGAGGGGAGGGGGTGAAAGTGTCGAGATGAGACAGGGACAAAGGTTGAAAAAATCGTGAAATAAAAAAGGGACCAAAAGTGTCTTCATCCCTGCTCTTTACACACTTACCTTCTTTTTGCTCTCCATCTTGGAAAAAGCAAGGAGTAGCTTTTCTTTAATGTCGTCATCGATATGAGGTAGTTCCCAATGAGTATCAGAATCATACAATTCCCAAGGACTATGTTGATGTTGTTCCCTAGGCTCACTTTTGTATTGAACAACATACCTTTCCCACGGACTGTCCGGGAATTCTAAAGATTTCGGTTTTACACTTACAATCCTGCCTTCCCACCAACTACCACTTTCTTCACCTTCATCTTTCCACCAAACTTGGCACTTGTCCCTGAATGCCCAGTTTCTTGCCAAAGAAGCATCATACCGACTCCTTTCGACAAGGAAGTCCGGAAAACTAGTCACTTCTGGCAAAGTCAATTTAAAAGATCTACCGAAAACACTGGAAGTAGGGTCTATAAATTTCAATGCCATCTTACAGCAGCTCTCCCCGGAACCAGAAAGATGTGAATACTCAAGCTCTTCAACTTTACAATATTCCACTGCTTTCATATTTCCCTTTATATAGCTCCAAGGGCCTGCATTCCTCAAGTGGCTGTGATTTATATACTCCTCATGGCCCTAGATAAGCAATATATAATATTGAGACCACATACAACACAAAAGAAAGAAGAGAAATAAAAAAAATGTTACCAGCCTAAACAGCAAACAGTCTGAAAATTGGCAGTACCTGTCTCAAATATGCAACTTCATCAGCTAGCTGGGGAATGTATCTGGAACCCTCCTCGTGAGTTGACATCATTAACCATGAACTTCTACTGGATTGGTTAGTTTTTCTTCTTTCTGGTCTTTCAGGTGGACTAAAGTCTCGAGCATAACAACTTGCTCTTCTAGTTCTAGCAGATCTCAACCCCATCGTAGCTGTTCGACCTGGTCTTTTATCTTCAGCAGAGACTTCATCACCTTCTGTCGTTGGTGTCAACTCAGAAGAAGTTGGTGTTTCACCAGAACCATTACGAGCTCCCCTACTTCTAGTAATACTTCCTGCAACATTTGAATCATGTGTATTTGATTTTACCCTGATGGACCTTGTCTGCCTGACACCGTCAATTGCAGATTCATGTGTGTCATGCATATTCGGACTGGATGCAGCTGAAGTGCTTGCTCCAATGTTTCCATTGACAACATCTTGATTGCCTCCTCGTCCCTTCGAAGACTTTGACCTACGATAAACAGCTGTAAACATCCTATTTTGAGAAGGCTGCTGCAGCAAGTCCAGCAACGGAGATTTAGAAGTTTTATCAACCACACATCCTGATTCTGCAAGCACAATTTGTTCCAAGTTTTCTGAACTAGGCATTTCAACTTCACTAGAAACTGGCACACTTGGATCTGATTTCTCCCCGAAGTCTAGATTTTCCCGCATAGCATCACCGACATCCTGTCCAGACTTCCCCATCGCATAATCCACATCAGAATTGCTTTGACTTTCTTGATCAATCGAAAATGTTTTCGATTTTATATGAAGCTTGCTGAGAATAGGTGGCGGCTTCTCCAGAAATGGGACGACGTTGTTGTTTTCCCCATTGAGATGCAGAAGGGATGGTCCGAGTCCATCTGAATTCTGACAAGCTTCTGTCGATGATTTCTCATCACCGTTGAAGGCAAAGGACTCTGTATCCCTGTGTTCAGTTACCCCGCGTGTTTCACATATATCTGCAGGAGGGCTCTGCTCATCCATTGGAACAGCTTCGTGTTTCTTACCTTCTCCATTTTGTACCTTTGTAGTCAAGGACACTGTTTCAGACTCCTCTGCATCAACAGCAATAGATCGAGAATGTTCAACTATCGGCATTGACTCTCCCATCTTCAGACGTTTGGAAGATCGGGCCCTTACACCTCCCCAAGACATATGTCCATCTTTGAACCCTTCGGTCAAGTCTAAGCAGTGTTCGACCTTTGCAGGTAATGGCATTTTACTTTCTTCTATTTCAAAACCATTTGCACCACTAGCAGAATCATTGTTAAAATGTACATCGCCAGCGTGCTGGAAAGAAGTAGAGGGCTGTTCAAGAAGACCATTGAGTTTGGTAATTTGTGGATCACGTTTTGGCAATTTAAGGACTAATCTCCTCTTAGCCCCAGCATTTACAAGGTACTCCGAGTGCCGATCCAGCTTATCGATATCTTCAGACTTATCAACCAAAACTTCTTTCCCTTTTGAATGCTCCCCTAGTTCATTTTGCATAGACAAATTTGATTCGTCACTATGAACATCCGTATCATCAGAACAGATTCACCCTCTGATGAGTCACCAACTGTGCTATATTCCTCCTCCTCCTCCTCGCCATCTGTTGATGCTCCTGTTATTCTAGAGAACAAATTAAGAGCATTCCGTGCAGCAGCTCTCTGAGGTCTTAAAGACTTTGATGAAGACAACCTTTTCCTTGAGCCTTTACGAACTTTGGCCTTTCTTGCACGGTGGCGTATAAATGAACCATCATCATCCTCGTCCAAATTCCGCCTCTTAACACGCCTTCCAGAAGATGTTGTGACTTCAGCCTGGGTATGTCAAAGTGTCAGAAACAAGACTTTTGATAAGAACTTTAACATTCAAAATAAGCACAGAGGAAATTAAAGTTACATCAGCCTTCAGTTTTTTCCTCTTTGATCTACGTGTACGCAAGCCATCCTGTTCCGAATTCCCCGCCTCGCCATTATTCTCGCTGCTCTCAAAGTCACTAGCAGAACCTGTATCTAAGCCTGCTTGCTCCCCTCCAGAAGAATTCTCCTCGGTAACATTATATTCTGAATCAGCATCGTCACTTTGTATCTCGATTTCTGGTTCCCAATCCATGGCGTCCATAAACTCTGGCAGTGCTTCAAGAAAAAAATCCAAGTCTGCTATAGGAGGCATTTGGTATTCTTGATCAAGACTAATATCTGCTCCCACGGCAAATCTGAAAGAAGACGGGCGCCACTCATAACCAAGAGCTCCCAGCCGCCTTTTCTGGTAACTGCTCTGATAAGGTTCAGGATAGGGTATCATGCCTGGTAAAAAAATATTCAGAAGAAAACTAAATCATAATCCTCCCTTCTTACGACATCAAGGAACTTCATAAAGACAGTGCTTAAGATGAAACTAAGCAAATGCCTGGAAAAGGAAAAGAATTTTTAACAGACCTGAATCACAGAGGAGATCTTGCATATTTCTTCTATAAGGAATAAGCTGGGTTTCCTAAACAGAGGGGGAAAAATATTGTAGTAAACAATTATCATCCTCTTCATAGCGCCATGAAGAAACAGAAAAAAAAAAAAAAATATCCATACCGACATAAAGAGAGATACATACATGTATACGTGTGTGTGTGTGTGTGTGCGCACACGCATGATAGAATAACTAAATCTCATCCAAAAGGGAAAAGGGGTAAAAGTCAGAATAATACCTATGCGAGCGATACCTAATTTTGGGTATTTTCAGAGATCTCACCTGAGGTTTCTGTATAGTTTCAAAAGCATCCGTTGGGGTTTTCATGCCAACCCATGGAATGAAAGCTAACATGGAAGATTTGTTACATTTCCAGTTTTTTTGTGTGTGGGTGGGGTGGGGTGGGGGTTGTGGAATTAAAACCTCGGCAAGTACTATGCCTAAACAGCACAGCAATCTCCTTAATCCCTAAGGTTGAGGGCGCAGTCCAGATGAAAGGCTTCAGGCCCATATACTGCTGCAATGTATTCTATAATTGCATCACTCAAGTCATGCCATGTCTGTTGAGATCCTGTCCTCTTTAATAAGCCCTAATCAGGCTGCGTCTATTGAAGGCAGGGTAATCCAGGAAAAATGCAATTTTGTCCATCAGGTATTGCTCTGCATTAGTGCTGCCCCTTTTTTATTTACTTGTTATTTCTTTAAGTCTTTGGTTGGTTGCTTCCACAGACCTAAAGGGGGTCGAGGCAAAGAGATGCCATCACCTTATCTTTTCACTATAGTCATATAGATGTGCTTAGTCAAATGTTGCTGAACAGGGTTGAGGACAACTGTAGTATATTGCTCGTCATTCTAAATGTGACAAGCTGAAGTTGGTTTCATTCGCTTCTATTGATGATCACTTCATTATCTGGCCTTATGCCTAGTGATAGAAGATGTGAGTTTCTCTATGCTAGGCTGTAGGAGAGGAAGCAAGTCTGTGCTGATATCTAAGAGGATAGATGCTTCACAGTGAAGGGTGATGGTCGACAAAAGTATGGGAAGGTCTCTGACTGGTCTATTTCTTGCTTGTCTTTTGGTGGTGATGATCATCAACTTTTGGGCAAGTGTGTTTCTTACCCGGAAGGATCTAGAAAGAAATTCAGACAATTCTTGTCGGATTCCTGAGTAACGAGGCTGATCTTAATACCAGGAAGTCCAAAGTAAGTTAGAGATTTTCAGCCGTGCTGCCGGGGGGGGGGGATGGGGATGGGGATGTGTGGAGTTGTACACGCTTTCTTACTTAAACAATGGTCTACTGATGAAGATTATATGAAGAAATTGCACAAATCAGGAATCTCTACAGATCTGTCGGGTACACTAGTCTTCTAACAAGGGCAATCCTTTTGGAGTGTAGTGTGCAATCCACACCCAGGAACTCTAAATGTGGTGCAGGATTGTTGCCTTGACGCCTCTAATTTAACCATGAATTCAATCTCGAATGGGAGATGCACCAACTTCTGGTTTAATTAGAGGTCATCCCCACTGGGCAAGCTGTGGGAAATCCTGCCTGATGGGGCAAAAAGAAAATCAGGAGCTGATCCTGAGGCTACTGTTGCTCGAATTACTGGTGATAAGGGGTGGAGATGATCTGGAGGAAGAATAACCAAAGAATTATGAGAATTTATTGTTGCTACTCCTGATATTTTATTGGGGCATGCACATGACAGAGTAACTTGGGCTCTCGTTGATTCCAAGGTTTTTGACATAAAGAATGTTCTGATTATTCAGCTGCAGAGTAAACAGGGAGTAGGCGGTGGAAGTTGGTACGACACAAACTTCCAAGTTCCAAGATATACTTTCATCACTGTGCTGGCTTACAAGCAAAGGCTCAGCACATTTTGTTGAAATTAGAGTGCTAATTAATTAGTGATCTAATTATGTTAATTAGTGTACTGATTATTTTTTGGGACCTTTGTTTAGGCCCTTAAATAGTTGCTTTTTATCCTCTAGTTATTCCATGTTATTACCTAGACTAGTGGGCTGTTTTTACTGTACAGTGTCCGTTGGGAACACTGTACATAGCCGTTATATTGTTTTTGCTGTATCAGGACTTCCTGAGTCCTTTATATAGCTGTTTCCTTTCTAATTGTAATACACCAAGTATTATTCAATCAATATAACTCTTTTTTCTCCTCAATACTTGTCTTAAATTCTACATGGTATCAGAGCCTTGTCCATAATCGATCAAACTCAAATTTTTCTGAGATTTTTTCAAAAACCAGAAAATGTCTTCTGTTGAACAATCAACCTCCACTGATGTTGTTCCACATTCGAGGGAACAAATCTCATTCGGGAGGGAGTGATACCAATGATCATCTCCTCACTAGCCACAAATTCGATGGTAATAACTACCATTTGTGGTCTAGATCTCTGCTAATGTATGTGTCTGGAAGAAGCAAAGAAGGACATCTGAATGGGGATACTCCCCAACCAAAAGAGGATGATCCTAAGTTCAGACAATGGAAGGCAGACAACAACATCATCATGTCATGGCTTATTGGATCCATGACTCGTGATCAAAGTGAGAACTTTATGTTCTACAACACTGCTCAAGAGGTTTGGGAGGCTGCTCATGATCTCTATTCAAAAAGAGACAATACTTCAGAGGTCTATGGTCTCAAATCTCAACTTAAAGAGCTGAAACAATCAGATTCTACTGTTACTCACTACTTCAATCTTTTAAGTAGAATCTGGCAACAACTTGATCTGTACAATGAACACAAGTGGAACTGTTCTGAAGATCACAAAAACCATAAAGTATTCATTGAAAGAGACAGAGTGTTTACTTTTCTTATGGGGCTCAATCCTGAGTTGGATGATGTTAGGGGAAGAGTCCTTGGCAAATCTCCTCTCCCAAACTTGAAAGCTGCTTTTGCTGAAGTTAAGCATGAAGAAAGCAGGCGGAAACTTATGTTGGGCAGCACTCAAGCTGCTGTTGTGCCCCAAATCCCTCAACAAGACTCTTCTGCTCTTGTTTCTCAACCTCTACAACCCTTCAAAGGAAAGAAAGAAAGGCCTTGGTGTGATCACTGCAAGAAGCAAGGGCACATCAAAGAAACCTGCTGGAAACTTCATGGAAAACCAAAGTGATTGAAACCTAAAGTTTGAAATGGAAGGGAATCTCAGGCTAATCTCTCTGTCGATCTGTCTGTAAAAAGAAGTCTTCACACAGAAATGTATGGAAGCCTTAAAAGACTCTTTCAATCCTCTTCCACTCTGGAAATCGATCATTGTATCCTCACTCAGAGTACCTGAGGCATGTATCATTTCTCAAACTTTTAAATCTCATGTTCAGGATCAATGGATCATTGATTACGTGCTTCAACACATGACCTGGGGACAAAACATTGTTTTCCTCCATTCACCCTTGTACACAAGGAGATATGTCGAGATTGTTGATGGTTCTACCTCTAAAGTAGAGGTATGGGACCCATTAACATCAAAGGCATATGTCTCAAAGATGTACTATTTGTTCCAAAGCTGTCTTGCAATCTGATCTCTGTAAACAGATTAGCAAAACAACACAATATGGTGCTAAATTTTTCCTCCACATCCTGTAACTTTCAGGACTCCAAAACTGGGAAGATGATTGGCAGTGCTAAGACCAATTCTGGTCTTTATCTATTATGTGGTGATGAAAGCTCAGAAAAGGATGCTTCTGGCTGTCTTAGTTCTAGTACACATAGTGAAAATGTAATGCTATGGCACTATAGACTTGGACATCCAAATTTTGTGTATTTGAAAAAATTACTACCTGCTCTGTTTAGCAATAAAAAGCCTACTGATTTTGTGTGTGAAATATGTTGTCTTGCAAAGCAATCCAGAACTAACTTTCCTCAGAAAAGTTATCAACCATCTAAGCCTTTTAACCTGGTACACAGTGATATTTGGGGACCTTCAAAGGCTAAAAATATCACTGGTACTAGGTGGTTCATCACTTTTATTGATGATCACACTAGGCTTACATGGGTTTTTCTGATGAAAGATAAGTCTGAAGATGGTATGATATTTAGAAATTTCTATCACATGGTTCATACTCAATTTGAAACTGAAATCAGGTTTTAAAGTCTACAATGGGTCAGAATACTTTGAAACAACCCTTGGGACATTCATGAGAGAAAAAGGCATTGTTCATATAAGTTCCTGTGTTGATACCCCTCGGCAAAATGGAATTCTTTGAGAGGAAAACAGAGCACTTACTTGACAACGCCAGAGCACTTATGTTTGCTATGAATGTTCCTAAGTTTTTATGGGGAGAAAATTGTTTTAACGACCACTTACCTCATTAACGAGAATGTCTTCAAGAGTACTTACATTCAAAACACCTATTAGTGTGTTTAAAGACATATATCCTAATCGTTACCACTCACTCAAACCTTAGTCCTAAGGTTTTGGGTGTCTTGTGTTCATTCACAATCACCACGTAAACAAACTTGATCCAAAGGCTATCAAATGCATTACGATTGGGTACTCCTGACAAAGAGGGTATAAGTGTTATTGTCCTTCTACAAGGAAGTTCTATAACACAATAGATGTAACTTTCCTTGAATCTAAGCCCTATTATGATACTCTTGCAGATTCTGAAAATGACTATTTGAATTCCTCTCAAGGATGGAATTTACAATCTCCTCTTGGTCTTCCTAGAGAAACAGAGTCCCAAGTGGACAATGAAACTCAGGACCCTATTACAGAGGATCTAAATACCTCGATAAGGATTACTAGCTATCCTTTTGGACTGAAAAGGATCCCAATGTGATGAGACCCTTCGTGGAACTGGTTTATTCCAGAAAACACAGGAGATCAGAAAGATCTTCTTCACCTACTAATCTAGAAACTGAACATCATAGCCCTGACAATCATGAAACCCCACATGATGATATTTATGATGATACTCCTGATGATAGGCCAATTTCCTTGAGGAAAGGAACAAGGGCTTGTACTAAGGTTCCCTTGTATAACCTTTCTGAGGCATATCAATCCCTCATGAACAACCTTAACAGTCAGTATGTGCCTTGTACCATTCGGGAAGCACTTGCAAAACTCGAATGGAAACAAGCTGTTGATGATGAAATTGGTGCCCTAATTAAAAATAACACCTGGAAAATCACCTATCTTCCTAAGGGAAAAAAGGTGGTGGGATGTAGGTGGCTTTTCACTAATAAGTATAACTTTGATGGGTCTATTAGCAGACATAAGGCAAGGTTAGTTGCCAGAGGGTATACTCAAACCTATGGCATTGACTACCAGGAGACTTTTGCCCCTATTGCTAAACTAAACACCATCAGAGTACTTCTGTCCATTGCTATAAATCTTGATTGGCCTCTATTCCAATTAGATGTCAAGAATGCATTCTTAAATGGAGAACTTGAGGAGGAAGTGTACATGAAGATTCCTCCGGTATGAGACCCTTAACAAAGGAAATCTGGTATGTAAATTTAAAAAGGCCCTTTATGGGCTTAAACAGTCCCGTAGGGCATGGTTTGGCAGATTTACTAAATCTGTAAAAGCTTATGGCTATCACCAATGCCATTCAGATCATACTATGGTCACCAAGTTCACTGATAATGGCAAAAGAGTTATCCTAATAGTCTATGTTGATGATATAATCATCACTGGTGATGATTTGAATGAAATTCAACTCCTCAAGCTATCCCTGGCTAAGGATTTTGAAGTCAAAGATCTGGGCCAGCTGAAATACTTCCTTGGCATGGAAATATCTAGAACTGCTGCTGGCATTCATATATCTCAAAGAAGATATATCTTGGATCTTCTTGAAGAAACTGGGATGGCAAGTTGCAAACCTGCAGCCTCTCCCATAGAGCCTAACCTGAAATTTACAAAAGAAGGCTCCAAGAATTATGTTGATGTTGGGAGATATCAAAGATTAGTGGGAAAACTCATCTATCTTTCTCACACAAGACCTGACATCTGCTTTGCTGTCAGTCTTGTAAGTCAGTTCATGCATAAACCTTGTGAAGAACATCTTCAAGTTGTGGATAGAACCTTGAGGTACCTAAAGGGGACTCCTGATCAAGAACTTCTATTCACTAAAAATGAGAACAGAGGACTGCATATATACACTGATGCAGATTGGGCCGGTTCACATAGTAGATAGAAGATCTACTCTCGGGTATTGTTCTTATATTTGGGGCAATCTAACTACTTGGGGCAAGCAAGAAGCGGTGTAGTAGCTAGAAGCGGTCTGCAGAGGTTGAACTTAGAGCTCTATCTTTTGGGATCTGTGAAGGCATGTGGTTAAGGAAGATTCTCACCAAAATTCAAGCTCAAACAAAATTCCTACTCAACTGCTCGTGATAACAAATCGCCATCAACATGTCGAAAAACCCCATTCATCATGACAAATCCAAACATGTTGATATTGACAGGCATTTCATCAGGAAAAGGTTGAGAACAAAGAAATACAGATCTCCTTTGTTCCTTCTCATGATAAAATGGTGATATCTTCACCAAAGGGACATCTATTGCTCGGTTTACGCATATTAATGGCAAGCTTGGTCATTCATCTCTATACACAACCAACCTTGAGGAGGGGTGTTGAAATTAGTGTGCTAATTAATTAGTGATCTAATTATCGGTGTTCTAAAAATCGCTAAAGCGAGGTCGGTGCAGCTGCAGGGCGCTAGCGCTGTAGGCGCCTAGGCGGCGCCAGCGATTCTAGGGTTTTAAGGGGTTTTAGGGTTTTAGGCGCCTTACACTAACAGAGTACAAGTCTCTTGAGTTCCAACATTCAAAGTAATAGCTTTTTACGGTTTGGGGGAAAACTCAGAGTGTAATATCTTTTACTTTGGATGACTTGATCCGAAGAATTCTAGTTTACAAAGCTTTTTCCTAGATGGAACCCTAATATCCTAGGGTCGCCTAGGCGGCGCCTGTGTCGCCCAGGCGCTAGAAGGGCCTAGGGCGCCAGAGCGCCTAGTAGCGCCAAGAACGCCTGAGAAAATCGCCCGACACCAGTGTCGCCTAGCTGAGATCGCCAGAGCCAAGTCGAATCGCTTGGGTGCGCTTAGCGCTATATCGGCGCCTAGGCGACCGCGTTTTGCGATTTTTAGAACACTGCTAATTATGTTAATTAGTGTACTGATTATTTTTTGGGACCTTTGTTTAGGCCCTTAAATAGTTGCTTTTTATCCTCTAGTTATTCCATGTTATTACCTGGACTAGTGGGCTGTTTTTACTGTACAGTGTCCGTTGGGAACACTGTACATAGCCGTTATATTGTTTTTGCTGTATCAGGACTTCCTGAGTCCTTTATATAGCTGTTTCCTTTCTAATTGTAATACACCAAGTATTATTCAATCAATATAACTCTTTTTTCTCCTCAATACTTGTCTTAAATTCTACACATTTGATCATTTGTTGGAGTGCGATGTGGTCCAAGACAACAGGCGTAACCTTTGTCTAGAAAAAAAAAGGAGGGGGGAGGGGGGAGGGGGAGGGGGGAGGAGGAGGTGGTTGTTAACCAGGTTCTGTTCTTCCAGGTTTGGCAACAAATTTCAATTTGACATTTTGAGGCTAAGCTTCTCAGTTGCATTTACATGGTCTGGATGGGACGAACACAAAAGGCTTTTTCGATAAAAATCACTCTTCTATGTGATTGACTTTGAAGTGTTCAACGCTAATAGATTATATGCTTCAAAATGGAGAGAAGCGGTGTAGTGTAGTACAAACTTTGTCTAGATCCCAGAATGTTTGTGTATGATTGTATACTTTTGCCTTGAGTTCTGTGGAACTCCTGGATGGTTGTAAAAGATTTCCCATCATTAAGAATTTTTTTCTGATTTACAAAAAAAGAAAGAAAAAAAACCTAGTACATCTTCAAACAGTTCAACTGGAAAAATAGACAAAACAGATGATACTAAATAAATTATTAGAAATAAACAACTAACCTGGTCTAGAACATTTCCATGCGTATCTTGAACAAGAGGTCGATAATCACCTAAGAAAAACTGTCAAACAGGCATATCATCATACGGTTCACTTATTCTAGGGCATTAACGTACAGTACAAAGATTGCTTCACAAGGTAACGTATTAAGATATTTCAATAGGTTTCACCACACCCAGAAAGCAAAATCATTTTATGAAGCCATCTGAAATTGTTTATCTGATCAAAATACAAGGAAACCAACAACCACTCACACCGACCTGGTCATATTTTGCATCCTTTTGAGATTCTCCTTGACCTGTGGTCAATATGTATAGTTGACCAACATCATCTGAGAGTATGATCGATGTCCCATCCCTGGAAGACAATTTGGAAAATAGAAGAAATATAAGGGATTCAACCTGACATGGTGGCAGAAAAGTTCAGTTGCATTCAAGCGAATTAAAGACACGTGTCCAAATGAAGATGCTATTTTGTCATTCAAATTATTTTGCCCGAATTAACGTCCACTACTGGACCCTTTAACTCGGAACTCCTACCAGACTCAGGACAAAAAGGTGGCATTCATAGACCACCTAGATTATGCGTACTATTAAATACAGAGAACCAGATTAAAAATCAGTAAATAAAACAATTTTGATTTTGGTGTTTTTTCTTCAAATCATTGGTAGTTTTTCTTCATTTTGGACAACTTCTCGTTATTTTTCTGACAATTTTCTTTCAATTCCAACAGGGTTTCTCATTTCACTTATGCCAGTTATGGATATGCATATCTATATCCAACTTTTTAAAATTGCAAATTCTGATATGCATATCCAGATGCTGTATCCAACTTTTTAAAATTGCAAATTCATTCCAAACGTGTATCCTAAGTATCTGGTGCGTATCTGTGTCAGATACGTATCGAATATGGGACACGTTACCAAACAGCAGTATATACAGGCCACAAATCCCCTTCCTTCTGAAACAAGTTGTATTGAGTACGCCAGGAAGAAAGGAATGTTAGTCCATACAAATGAAACAGATATAAATAGGCTAAAAATAAGGGATAATATTTAATTCATTAAGACTTACGGAGAAAACTTTCCATCAACCAACTTAAATCTTCCAATGTCATAAGTACTCACAGGGACACCTTCCCATATCTACAGAATGTGGGAGAAAGAACTCAGTAACCAAAGGATATATGTGAACAAAAGCTCCTCAATTAGAATGAAAAACCAGCAGGTCTTGTACTCACATCCCACACTATGGTTTTACCATCATATCCAGCACTCATTGCAATTCGAGGATTAAAGGGATGGACATCCAGCACGTAAGTCTGAGAGAAACAAAAAATACAAAACCATTCTTAGGCAAGACCGAGTAAATTAAGGGAGAAAAGATGGGGCAAAGCATGCTACCTTCTTAGGAAACAGACAATTGGCTGACCAGAAACCACACAAGGTTCAATCAAAATAAGTAAAGAAATGACCACATCCTTCACATTACATTATATAAAGATAGCTAAATAATAATAATAAAAAAGTCAACTTTAAGTAGCAGATTTGTAAAAGGTACTAAAGCACACAATCCAAGAAAATTATCTCGTATATCAACAATATGGATGAACAGTAGTCCCTCCCTCCGGTCTATTAAAGCAACCCAAAGGCAAAAGTTTAGAGAGAACAAAAGGGTACGAGACTTACAGATTCAGTGTGACCAGTCAAAGAATGTACTAAGCTACCATCAGCAGCATTCCAGACACAAATTCTGCAATCTGGCAAAAAAGATCCGAAAGAAGTTATATGCCAAAAATGTAACAGCATATAACAAAAGTGCTAGAAAAATAGAAGACGAAAGATCTAATCAGTCACTCGGAAATTTTCAGAGGCTGAACTGACATCATTTCCAAGGGTGCATGAGGGTTGGGGTAATCATATCCAAACGGAAGCAGTGATTTCAAGAAGCATTGATATTATACATTAAATCCTCTTGCATTGATAGTTTATTCCTTTTTATTACTTTATAAACTTTCTGTGTTTATTTGCTTTAGAAAAATACAAAACAATAGCTAAAAATACTTCACAAAATGAAAATTTGGCACGCAAAGCCATGCTTCATCTTTTTTTTTTTTGACATGATAGGTAGTAATTAGTATATGTGAATTTACAAAACAGACCCATAATGGCTGCAAGCACAAAACGGTTGTCCAGACTCCATACAATCATATTTACTCCACGAGGTGTTGGAAGAATTCTTTGGCGTGGTCCTCCTCTAGGAGGTTGAGGTGGCAAAGGTGGCGGAGGAACCTTCAGATGATAAGCTCGTGTCCATCGCCCAGATTTTCCCTAAAATAAGAAAATTGAGCCAATCTAGGTTTAAATGTACATATATATTGAGAGAGAAAACAGAAAACGAAAGAAGAGAGAAAATAACTATAACAAAAACTGAATTCTACACACCAACGACAAACCACACTATTGAGCCCCTGATGGAATGTACACAATCATCTTGGCAACACCAGATCATTCTCTCAAATATTATATACACTACAATAAAGTGATCTAAGAAAGGGCTTACATGTGATCTGCGAGATCTTGGTATCCAAATGATCGCACTGCCATCACGAGAGCAGGTAACTATATTGTCCTGGTTATAGCTGAACAAAAGGAGGCACATTATGAAATGAACCAATTAAAAACCAATAACTAGATACAAATTCAACAATAATTATATGATACAAAGAACTTCTAAATAAACATGAACGCAAACCTCGTGTTTTTAAATTTAGAGACATTGCCATCCTTCGCTGCATCAGAGGATGAGAATCTGCAGGGTACAGCACAGCCACTGCAAGACGAGGAACAAAATTCTTAGCTCCAAACAATAAAATTGATTATCTTTGACAACAGACTGAAAATATACCTGAACTGGACATAGTTCACATCATTCTCATGCCCAGATAAAACGTCCATTTCATGATTAGGTTGGTCTGAGTCCCCTGGGTTAAACTTGCAAGCATTCCACACCTAGAAAAAAGAGCAGCACAGAACTACCTTTACTATATTACTGGTTTAAAAGCTTCTTGAATGAGTTTCCTAGTAGCTTTATTTTGTTTGGCTTGTTTGACATCAAGACAAAAATAAAGAGCTTGTTCACAAGAGTCGTATTTCCAGGGAAAAAGCATGATTACGCTTAGAGAGAGAAAAAAAAGAGCAGATAAAATAACATCAGTTTTTATTCTACTACTATAGTAGATAACAGTACCCTTGCACGAGTATCCGAGCTTCCGGTGACAAATACAGTTCCACTGGCATTGAAAGCACAACAGAAGATCTGATGTGTTTGTTGGGTAGAACTTGATGTTGGGCAATTATTCTTTCCTATCATCATTCACAAAAAAATACTGATAACCTGACAAACCAATTTGATGAGGACATAAAAGCTCCTTCAAGAAGACGAAGCTTACCAGGAGTAAAATCTGCAGGTTTTGGTACATATACTCGAGGACTAAGCTGAGAATTTCTAGCCTCCCAAACACGGCATGTTCCATCATCAGAGGACCTATAATGCATGAAGAGAAAGAAGATAAACCTTATGGATTTTTTTCCCTGATAAGCATAAAGTTAACATGGCATACCTACACAGCCTTTTAACCGTCAAGCATAAACATACCTTAAAAAAATGAAATAAAATAGGGTCATATAATAGCATCAGCAGCAAAGCAAGTCTGTAAGGCCACTATTCAAGTTATCAGGACATAGCTCTGGAAAGCACTATTGGTTTAAAAATCTTTAAGTGGCCAAATCACTTATTAACATCTCCTTCACTACAAACTTTCTGAATTCCTTTCATCCGAGTGAAAAATGTTGTCCTAAAGACACAACCTTGCATTATCAGGAAAGATATGCCCTTGTATTATAAGAAAACAAAAGGTCAAATTATGAATCCCCCCCTTCCAAATCTATGAATGCCAACACTCACTCTCATATTGTCAAACCAAACACGAAGTAAAGAAAAGAAAGAGGTGAAGATAGCATGTGTAGTCAGAGCACACAAATAAAACCACCGTGACCATTGTGTGCACACATATCTGCAGTATGTTCAGTAGCAACATAGTTTACTATCCCGTATTCATTTTCATTGTTTGAATTTGATCAATAAGATGGTTACCATCAAAAAGAAAAAGAAAAATCAAATTTGCACAGCACACATCTTTCCCATCTACACGTCTAAAAACTGGAAGTGTACATAATACTCCTTCCGTCCCAAAAGATAAGGCTTTTTTTGTTTTGTCCCATAATATAGGTCCTAAAATACCAATGGAGCATTTACTACAATTTTCTTCCTCTTCCCCTAATTTATTATCAATTCAACAACTTTTCATTACTTTACTATTACTGCTTTAATGATAATCATAGGGTATTTAAGACTATTGTCCTTGAAAATTATGACATTCTTCTACTTTCCTAAACTGTGTGAAATCTCTAAAAGATCTAATAATTTGGGATGGAGGGAGTATTTCTTTTCCCATAGTACAGAAAAAAAAAATTAAATAAAAAAAAAACACAATCTTAGGAGCGAAACACTTAATCTGAGATACCACCGGAACTAATGGGATTTTAGGTGCCTGGATCAAACCAAAAGAACAGCCAAGGTCACTACAAGATATACCACTGTGGACATGGATTTCCATTATCTCCACTGGGAAAGGAACATAAAATATGCAACTCTTCAGCTGGTCTAGGGCTTGATTTCTGCATTTTTACTCTGTTTTGATACTGTTGTACATTTTCTTTTGTATAGTTTTGCCTTTGGTTTAAGGGTTCTTTTGGAAAGCTTTTTGCAATGATATAAATTTTCTGGCCAACTTACAAGTTACAAATATATAAAGTAATGTCCTTTTGCACCTAATAATGTCTTAACACGCCTAAATTTATTCTCAGTATATCCTTCATTTTTCTTTGTTTCCCGCGCACATTATGACCCAATTTTATGCATAATGTTAGAAGTTTTACCGACCAAATTTTATCAGAGTATCAAAGGTACACATTGAATCGTTCTGACAAGTATTGGGTCTAGAAACCACCCAACATCTAACTCAAACTGGATCAGAATAATCATTATTTTATGATTGTTATTTGGTCAAGATAGCATGTTAGGCATGAGATGCTCCCTATGTATATGTGTGTGTATACATAGATATACTTATACATACACACACGCATATGTATAGATACTACCTCCGTCGCAAAATAAGAGTCACTTTAAAATACCAAGACAACATTTATTTTGCTTTTTTTGTTCATCCTGCCCCTAATTTAATTTTTGTTTTTTGGGCAGAGACAAAATTACCACGTATAGTGGGCATGTATAACCCACACATGCACATGGTGGGACCTCTTCGTCCAGGAGCCTTAGCTTAACCGCTAGGTAAAAGCCTCCTAGGCACCCCGAATTTATAATCTACCCAACAACTTTTTAAATATTTAAACATTTGCATTAATGCTAGTCAAAGGGCATTTTAGACTTTATCTACCAATATTTATGACATTTAAGCTTTCTTTATATGTGTGAAAACCTTTTAAGTGACTCTTTTTCTGGGATGGAGATAGGGTGAATAAACCCTTAAAAATCGATAAAAGGAACTTAAGAATTACCAATGCTTATTGGATTTGGGTCTATTGATAAGGAGTTCTAACATTGTCAATGGAAGAAAATAATGCAGGGAGATTCTAACCCTTCAAATTAAGGTCATCAAGAATCCAACTAGAGTACTCCAATGTGACCATGGAAGAACCAGGTGAGAAACCAAAAAAAGGAACTTCAGAACCAAAACAGAAGTAAGCTCGCAATTTTTGAAACCTGGTTCTCCAATTTAAATTAAAGGTTTAAGGTAGTTCGTTGGGGCATTAACTTAATATCAATATCAAAAAAACAAAGGGGGTGGAGTAAAAATAAATAAAAATAAAATAAAAAACAAGCTGAGGGTCATGTGATGCCTTGCAACACAAGCTTTTCTACAGGATCCACTAAACAGACGAGTCAATAATATGTAGAGTAGCTTGATTTTAAGGCAACTCATTGCCACAAAATACCCAGAAAAAACATCAAAATGCTAAAGCATAATAATAGATGATACAACTTCTCAAGCCTTACGATAAAAGATGGCCTGGAGAACTGGGTCTAGGACTAAATGCAATAGCAGTAACTCCTCCTGTATGACCCCTCAGCACTGAGATTGGCATCCCATCACATAACCGCCACTGCCGCAAAAAAAAATGGGAAAAAAAACAAGGCAAAATAAATAGCCCATCAAAAGCAAAGGTACCTTATGGCTAAGGTCTAATCCTGTTATTTAGAAGTAAGACGCCTTACGGTTAAGATCTAATCAAGAATCTTACAACTCGAATGATGCAATCATTTGAGGCAGAAGCAACCATAGAATTGTTGAAGCTCACAGCCAGATCAGTAATGTCACCCTGTCCACATGACAAGGTACAACATCAAGAGTACCACCAAGGACATAAGACTGAATTATTTTGTTATATAAGAAACGTACTTCATGACCACGACAGCTGGCCAAACAAAATGCAGTCTCCATTGACCAAATTTTCACAAGACGGTCGTCCGAACCAGTAATGACATACCTCCCAGATCTATCAAATATAGCTGCAACCAAATAAAACAGCATGTAGAAGGAAAATAAATGACTGACATGATAAGCAAAAGAGAAAAGACATGATAAGCAAAAGAGAAAAGACATGATAAAATATTTCTCCTCTTGAAGATAAGATTTTCCTAATCTTAGATCAAATCCAATAGAAAAGTGAACCAGCACAAAAGCAGAAAGCACTGGAGAAGTGAGGAGGATAATGCCATGTGAGAGTACTAATGTATCAGCATCTGCAACCAACCAGTACAGAAAAGCCCAATTCTCGCACTTTAAAGTGTTCATATCAAGTCAAAAACCAATAATTCCGCTAAATCCAAACTCTTACATATCTCATCATCAGGTGCATAAAGACCTGGTAAATAAGCATTCACCACTTACCCTATAGCATTCAAAAGAAAATTAGAAACAGCTACAAATTACTTCTTGAGAAGTAGTAACCCTTTCTTCTCATAGGGGTAAGAAACTAACATTGTCACGGGATGATCGTGAATAACATCGCAAAATTTGAGGTGGACACTACATAACCATCGACTGGTAAGCTCTAGGTGCAACTAAAAGAGACATTTTATCTCTGCCAACACATTTCATGGACTACATCCAGCGGGGCAGAATCTTTTGATTAACTTCTTTGACGACCGCAAAAGCTCATTGATAAAGTATGAATCTTGACCAGACAGAAGAAAGACAAAGGGGAGAGGGCACAATATTAAATATAATGGAGGGGAATTACTACAACAGAGAAACCAAACCTTAAAAAGAAAATTTTCACAAATTGATCTTCACTATAGATGTCATGCACAATAAAACTAGTGTAGGGAAACATACAGCAGTAAACAGCAGAACGGTGCCCTCTAACTCGTTTACGATTCTGCATCTTTTGCACCATTGTAAATGGTTTTTCAATGGTATAAGAAGCTGCTCGAATGGAAGGAGCTCGATGGTGTCTGGAAAAACCACCACCGATCTCCCTAAGACTTAGTCCACGCACTTGATCAGCCTTCATATGAGGCCAACGCATGTGACCTGGGGGGTGACTTACTTCACTATTTCTCTTATGTTGTTCACCTGTCCATGTATCATGGTAAGAGAGAGAGAAGTCAGGGATTAAAGATATGCATATAACAATGACATGATATGGAACACAAACCAGGCCCATTACAAATAAATGAAGTATGGAAATTAAGGGATGATGCAAAACTTGGACTAGATGTTGCCGGTCAATCCCCCTAATATAAGTTGTTGGTACTATTATCTCTATATATCAAGTCATTCTTACCAAGAACAATAATGCAATCTGATCATTCGATCAAAGGTGATAAAAACTTGACATGCCTTAACTTATATCTAGAGTTTCATAAAAGGGACGGGATGCAGATACAACAAACGAGCATCAGGCACTAACTTAAAAATTGAAAAATATATATGATTCCAGTATCAAATGTTTTAAAACCTCTAACCATCTAAAATATATAACGCATACTTGTAAGGATGTGGTCACTCTTACATCACCATTGTAACTCGCTGCCTCAAGTGCCTGCCAAAGACTAATAGTGCGAAACAAAGCATCAGATGCCAAGTCCGCTTGCTATCCTGTTTGGACCCCAACACGGTAGATGTTATGTTGAGTGTTTTGAGCAACTAATCTAAGGACCGGTGAGAAACTCCAGAAAAATGCCCAATTGTATGACATCAAAAGGAGCAAAAGTAAGAAGGTTATCAAGGTGGCACTGTATATCAGGTGATTTTGGTGGAGGCCGACTTAGGTGGAATACATAAATAGATCCTTACAAATTGTTAATATTTATTTTAATCACTGAAGAATCAATCAAGCTAACAAGCTAACAAGAGGAGGTGGCGTTTTGCTACACTGAAATGAATAAGAACGTAATGGATTGGATTGAAGTGGATAGGAGATTCCTTTTCCAACCATTGTAATTAGATGTCAAGATGGAATAACCTTCAACTCTCTACAACTTGCAATTGTTCCTTATTAGTGTCCGAAAGGAATTACAAAATGATGGAAGTTTACCGATGTCCAAAATACAAAATATCAAACGTTCTTTAATCAATTGTTAAACTTATGTACACCAATAAAACACTCAACTCATATTTTATCTAGGTTACTTTATTCTTTATACAGTATTTTACTTTTTTTCATCTATAATAACAATTATACAGATAAATTAGAGAAAATGAATTATAAATAAATATATAGTATCTGTTTTGACTCATGCAAAGTATTAGTAATAATTAGAAACATAACAAAAAGTAAATGAGAAAAAATGTAGAGAAATAATTAGTCTTGTGCATCCGAGATTAGTTAGAAATATAAAAAGATGGTAGAAGAGTCCAAAGAAATACTTTTTCCTACTTATGTAAGAAAGACTTTACCTTGCTTAAAGATGAGGAATCGTTTTTCCTAGAATAACCTTTTCAAAAGGAATAGTCTTTCTCGCTTAAAGAATCCATACCAAACATGAGAAAAATGGAAAATCTTCCCTTTCCTACCCTGTGTGTTGTGCCTACCGTCACCTAAGGTCTCTAGATGATAAGAATATAGCAATACAAGGGAAAATATGGTCACAGCAATAAGCCATGTCAAAGACACGCATACTCTTCATGACTTTCAGATGCAAGCCTTAGCTGTAAATTTAAACTACCACCTCACATTGCAAGATCCCCTATACTGCTTTATTTTGAATACCGCAAAGTATTAAGAAGCAGAGAATGTAACTTACTCTCTAAATCACTGAAACAAGATAGAATGCAAATCAAGCATAGACAAGTATAAGATTCAAAAAGCAAGCTAACATACTGCTGAGAAGTGAAAAGCAGCCAGTTCCCAAGAGGGTAGGGACTGCAGCTGCATTTAAAGCATTGGCAGGGTGCAAGCCTTGTGCAGGATTAGCTGCATTTAAGATCAGCTGCTTCAAAAGCTTTACCAAATGATCCTTTTCTACATGAGGATACCTAAAAACAAGGAAATATCCACAGTTACAAATTTGTAACAATGATGTAACACAGTGCTATTAGGGCTTGTCGCTGTCTCATTTGACCAGTTTTCCAACATCCCTTTTATTCAGGAGCTGCTCAAACTTTTTGCAAGTGTATCATAACAAAATTCAATAGCATGTCTAGGCATCTTAACGAAACCCTATGCAATGTGAAACCACAATCCTCTATTCCCTCATTTAGGGGTGAGAAGGCTAACCAATGGCCAAACAATGCAAAGTAAACATTCAATAGTCCTTAACTACAAGGAATATCAATTCGGTGCCTTTTCATAGAACATGTACAGATTACCAAGAACTTAAGAACATTACAAAAGCCTAAAAAGCTTCCCAAGCTGCAGTTCTACGAATTGTCATAATCAACTGCTACTGTTGGCCAGGACTTCATCCACACAGACCAGCACATCTGCAGAGCAAATTGCATGTCCAAGATTCGGGATTGCTAAAATAACAAGCTATGTCTTGAACTATTTGGTTCCATTTAGAAAGCTTCTCAATTTTTCCACTCATCATGTTCGAAAAGTCACAAGTGACAAGATTCATGGAATCACATTTGATCAATACAGACCCCAATGCCTAAGGGAAGGGGCGCAGCATCCCTCAAACCACCCAAATCTACAATTGAAATAACTGTTATATTCTGCAATCTACTAGCACAATAAACAAAGACATGGCTGTTGACAATAAAGTAGACCATATCTTCTTTATAAAAGAAGGGGGGGGGGGGAAGCAGGAGTGCATGAGAAACTGATGGTTACTGGAATGAGATGAGATGCCATGAAAAGACAAATAAATGAAAATTAAAAGAAAAAAAAGGAGGCTGCAAAAAGGAAACAAAATTGGGACGAAGAAGAAAGTGAAAAAGATGTTGTGGGTAGTACGAACACCAGAACGACCCACAATATTGGGGGAAATGTCTAAGAAAACTACCAGCTTCCCCCTTTACTCTAGACCAGATCCTTAGCATGGTTAATTGGCCTTATAAAAACCTCTTTACTCCAGCAGAGAAGGAGAAAAAGTGTTTGTTTATCCACGTTATCAAATATCAATAACCTTGACAAGAACAGGAAACACAGTAACAGTACCATGTGCAAACTAGATCAGAATAGCAGTTGAATAAATATAGTTATTGTGAATAAATGATAATTTTGCACTTCTTCCTAACATAGTAATCTTTTAGATGAGGTGGTAATTATCATTTTATCAAAGCAGAAGATCCATACAACTAAACCTGGTTGCCCAAATTTCTGGAAAAAACTATGAGAAATTGAAATTTAACAATGATATTGCAGACGCACAAGAATGGGACATCTGAGCTCACCTCTCAACCAATTTGCTATAGCTCAATGGTAGCGACATTCCATCATCATCCTCATGTCTACTGCACCCTCCACTTCTAGAATACCAAGAATGGTATCTTCTTGGTAAAAGTTGGTGCTCAAGAAGCTCATTCCACAACTGCCCACTAGCCCTTTGGCATGGTCCAGCCGAGAGAAAATGCATTATCAAAAAATAGACCTCCCTGAGGTCCACTTCCAAATCAGAATCATTTTCACCTCTCCGCAGATCTGTGGGTTGGACTTTTACATTTTTCTTAATGGAGAAACACAATGGTTTCATATTCACAGGAGGTGCATCACCAGAGGGAACATGTTTTTGCAGAGCCATTTGTTTTCTGTTGATGAAAAGAAACTGTGAGCTCTATAAGTAGACATGCAACTGAAAGTTCTATTATGCGTCATAATAACCGGACAAAATATTAACGGCAAAAGACATTGAGAGCCCTTTAACTATTGCGATGTTAGCCTTTTGGCTTCTTATCTAATTTGTTTAACAAAGAAATCCCTAATCTGAATTTGTTTTTGTAACACACTGACCCACACTTATAAACTATTGGCCATTGCGGCACTAAAAACTCATTTTATCACACCCATGCGAATTCAACGCAACAAACAGCGTAAAAACGGACTTCAAAATCACCGTCCAAAATCAATGTTGACCATGATACAATATCAACTTTGACCGCATAATTGCCGATGATTTTGAAGTCCATTATTTTACATCGTTTGTTGTGCTGAACTCATGGAAACAATAATTACATAAGGGCTAATACAAACCATTTCTAAGTGATTAGGGGTCAATATGTTACGAAAATGATTAGGGGGCGTTTTGATACAAAAAAAATACAATGGGAGCCACTTTGTAATAAAGAATTAGATAAATGGCCAGGAGTTTACCATCACACCACTTAAAGGGGCCCTAAAGTCTTTTGCCTCAAATATTAATCCAAACAAGCATAGTTAAATTATGCAACATTGCAAGCAAACTATCATATAAATGAAACAATAAAAACCCTTTCGCCACCGAGATAGGGAGGAAACCGTACCTTTCTAATTGATTAAGGCCATTGAACATGGAGGGCAATAACCCGACCCTGAAAATTGGAAAAATCAAGAGAATCTTCCAAAACCCTTACTTCCACAACCCTCAACCATCCCACTGTTCCATAAAAACAACAGCCAACAAATTAATCCTATAATTTACCTTAATTTCCATTCTACACCCACATCACAACTAAAACGCATATCACAAAAACAATTACTAATTTGCATGCGGGAAAAAAAGTAGAGTTTCAACGGCAATGTAGGATAAAAGTAGAAAAAGACAAAATTTACCTGCAACGGAGTTAGCCAAACAGCAAGTAATCAAAGCTGGAGTGAAACTGAAAACAGGGATCCAAGAACTGAATGGCAAACCGATAAATTTCTGGCAAAAACAAAAAAAAAATTGTGCGGAAGATGGAAAAATATAAATTTACTAAATAAGGAATATCCTGAATTTTTCCAGTTAATGATTGAATTATATTAATTTTTAAAAGATAAAATAGGATGCAACTCTCTGCTTGTTTTTGGTGGTATTGAGAGTTGCGAGAGCTATGGCATATTGGTGAAGAAACAAACGAAAATTTATAGAGAGAGAAAATTAGGAGAGTTTTATATACATATCTCTATAGGCCCACTGTTCATATACCTTAAATTAAAAAATAGGATTGAAATTCTTTTTTATTTTTTTTTTATTTTTTTTATTTTTTTAAGAAGAATAAAATTGAAATTCTAGAAAAGATATATATCATTACTGATGTTGTCTTCTCTCTTCTTTTTCTCTCTTTCCGAGTATTATTTCCTACCTCTCTGTTCTTGTCCGATTAAAGAATCGGGTTACCTTCCTTCCTCTACTACATAGGATGAAGATAAAATGTTTAGATCCTCTAAAAATATGAAATTTGACGATTCCTCTGCTGAAGAATCTGTAGATGAAGATTGCATGTTGTTGGATGATCATCTTAAGGAGACTTCAATTTCTAAGAATGATGGAGATGAAATCTTCACTTCCGGATATGTCTCTTCGATCAAAAGACCTTACAGTGCCGTTGTTTCTGGAAACAGAGTCCGGAATTTCAACCGCCGATCATCTTCGATGAAAATTTGTTAGTTCTTGATGGGAACCGGATTGTAGAACCAAACAAAGAAAAACCCTATGCTCATATTCGGTTTAAACCGGAGTACAAACAGGTTCTGCATACGAAGTGGAAATATGCTATTATTCTGAAATTACTAGGAAGGTCAGTTTCTTATAACATTCTTGCTGCTACACTCACCTCTATGTAGAAACTTTCTAATGATTTGAGTTAATTGATATTGGTCACAACTGCTTTATTTTCAAGTGTGAAAGAGAGGACATAAGACTGAAAGTTCTGAGTGAAGTACCTTGGATAATAAATGGTTGTTATATTGTTCCAATGATGTGGATTCTTGGAGTCATGCCTTTTAAGGACAAGATAAAATCTACTATTGCTTGGGTCCATGTTGCTAAACTTTCAGCAGAGCTTTGCAATGAAGAGTGTCTGTTTTCGATTGCTAAACTTATAGGGAAACCCATCAAAGTTGACCACCATACCTATTATTCCATTAGAGACGGTTTGCTAGAATGTGTGTTGAAGTCAACTGTGCTATGGCAGGGGCTTCTTCCTTGTTGTGTTGCGAAGAGCCATCTTCATATGATTGTGAGATGAGAACTCGGGAGTCGCTCGCGAAACCAAGCTGCGAGTTGATATGCGGTCTGCCAGGGAGGTCTTCGTCAAACCCTTGGCTGAGAAGAAGCTAAGCGCGGTGAGGTGGTGCGCCGTACATCAAAGCAGCCCCAAATACCAGGGACTTCGCCTATGATAAAAAGGTATCCATGGCGAAGCTCAAATCCGAATTATCAAACAGAAGTAAAAACCGCAGGGAAGAAGTCATCTACGGGTAGTAAAACTTGCTTCGAAAGTCGAGACGTCGTGTGTTAGAACTGAAGCGGCACTGAGGACATTTGAGAAATGTATTTCAATTGAGGAAGTCACTGAGATCACAAATGTGAGTTGTTGTCGAGGTCACAAAAGTGAGTCGTTGCTGACGTCGCTGGAACTGAAGCCGTTGATGGTCGAGTTGCGATGATTCTCGAGGAACACTAGAAGTCTGTCGACTGAAAAAAGCTGTTGGTGGCGAAGCAAGATCGGTGCGGTATCATTCGATTACCCTTTTCGGCGAGATTAGATGGGAAAGTATATCTATGGTCGAAGAAAACTACTGGAGCGATGCACTGAACCGTTGAAGCGCACTTCAATGGTTAACGAGGCGGTGTTCCATGTAGTTGGCGCGGTGCAATGAACCGTCCGAGGCGGACTCTAAACAATTGAGGTCAGTCTTGCTAGATCGCTCAACAAGTCTGTCTATTTTCGCAATAAAAATGCAAGCACCGAAAGAGTATGTACACATATACTCCTGATTCCAAACTTTGTAAAAACAATTTCATTTGATCTCTGGAAAAGTTTTAATTTTCCCAATTAAAACACAAGTACTAAGACGAGGGGGTACACCCCTACTCCCTCTTTTTTTTTTGTGCGAGTAGCTATGACGTGTAGAACCTCTCAAGACTGCGAGTGGCGAGGTGTCTAGATCGATCGAGGCCAAAGCTAAGTCGAGGCCTTCGGAGGCCGAAGCTATGGCGAGGCCAAAACGAGGCCGTTGATGTCGAGGACGAACAAAAGCCAAAGCTAAGTCGAGGCCTTCGGAGGCCGAAGCTATGGCGAGGCCAAAACGAGGCCGTTGATGTCGAGGACGAACTAAAGCCAAAGCTAAGTCGAGGCCGACTGAGGGCCGATAATATCGAGGCCAAACTGGGGCCGAAGATGTCGAGGCCGACTGAGGGCCGATCTGAAAATAACATAACCAGGCCGATAGAGGCCGCAGGTAAAAAATATAGCGAGGCCAGACTGTGGCCGCTGAGTTTACATGTAAAGATGGGCCTATAAGGGCCGTCTCTAGAACACCGCAGGGGGCGATTTAGCCCGCGGTTCCAGAAAGGTCGCGAGGCGAGTTGTTCCGCCGAGCCCGATAAGAAAACCATAAAATCCGAAAAATCCAATCGCGAGGCCCCTTGTCTCGGCTCGTTTAAGCACTAAAAGAGGTTTGGCTTGACCCAAGTAATTCCAATATGTAATTTAACGGGTCCAGTAAAGCCTGAAGAACTCTTGCACCAGCTTGACCGTCGAAGTGGCGGGGGAGTAGATGGGTCTGGGCCATAGCTTCATCGCCGGAGTCTTTGACCGGAACCTTCATCTCCAGTGAACATGCATTGGCCGGAGAAGAAGCGTGAAAAGGCCCGTGAATATCTGCTCTCGATTGGGATTGCGAACAGGCGGTGGTGCTGCAAAATTCGATGGTGGAGCTGGTGCAGCAGAGGACGGAGATGAAGAGGCGCAATCTCCGGCGGAGGAGTCGCTTTAACGGTAGTCGAGGTAGTTGGAGGAGCTGATGGTTCCGGTGGTGTAGCAGAGAACAAGAAACCTTGACTCCGCTAGTGACGTCCGGTACCCATGACGAACGCATCTTCATCTTCGTTCAATATTTTCCTCTTTCTTTTGTTCCCGATGTAATAAAACGATGGTAATAGCTAAAAAGTGTTGAATCTATGGTAGATCTTGTAAAATGATGAAGATCTTGTTAAAACAGTTGACCGGAAAGAGTAAATCTCGCCGAGAAGAAAAGCAGATCCGCCGAAAAATGCGATCCGGCCGGAAAAAGATGGCTTTCAAGTCATTTCCGGTAACGGAGCCAATTGACGATGCCAAAATGGTACATCAATGTTATCAAACGGAAGGATATCATTTCTCGGTGTGCGCGGGTGGCTCTCCGGCCAAATGGATGGTGTTTGGGGTGGTTGTGAGCTGAGCCGTGGAGGCTGCCTACGTACCCTGTAGAGAGGGATCAAGCCACGCGTAGTTCTCCGTATTGGAAGAGTTGGTTCATTTAGTGTGGAGCCAAGTGTTGTATTAGGTATCTTCCGAGTGAGTTATGGTGGAGGGAGACCTCCTATTTATAGGTATGAGCCCATTTAGGGCTTAGTCTCAGATTACGGTTAAGGCCAAACGAGTAGGATAAGACACGTGGCTAAGATAATGGGCTCGGATACGAGGCTTAGCGGATGATCGATGCCTCGAGCCGAGGTAGACGAATCGAGGTCAAGAGGCCGAGGTCGACGAATCGAGGTCGAGAGGCCGAGCCCGGTGATCTTCACAATAGATAAGCTCGCCGAAATAGGCGAGGTCACTGATAAACTCGTTGGGCGGGCCCCCTGGTTTGGGGTCCGCTTCGCAGATACATGTCGCGGAGGGGCTCGATAATCACTGGTTTAATCGATGGCGAGGCGGTGACATACTTGACCGGCCGTTGACTGATCTCGCTGGGAAGATAAAATATTATAATAGGAGCGGGGCAATTTCTGGTGTATCAAGTATTTACATATCCTTTTGTTATTTTCGTTATATATATTCAAAAAGCCATAAAAATATAATTTTCAAAGCTGAATCGTTTGCTGTGCTTTAATCAACGATCCTACGAGAATCGGTTTATATCACTCATGAATGGAGAGAAAAAACCACTAATGGCAATTCATTTGAACCTTTTATTACAAGGGCATATCTTAATCCAAAACCTCTGAATACTCTTTCTGGACATAATGGCTTTGAGTCTGTGGCACAAATCCTTCCTCAGTACAAATCTACATCTGATGGAGGAGGAAGAGATGTGTCTAATGATGGAGTACATACATAGGGTGAAGGATTGTTTCTTGGCAATAGAATGGAAAGAGACATTGAAGGCATAGAGTGTGAATCTTCTGCCAATTGGATTGAAGATCCCAAGCTGGATCTCCTATAAAGGATGATTTATAAGTCTTTCTCTTCTTTTGATAATGTTCCCCCTCATCAGACTGAATCATGAATATGTTAATTTGGAACTGCATGGGTGCTGGCTTCAAGGAATTTAGGGGACACTTCAAGGACCTGTTTATAAATCATAAACCTGAAATTGTTGTGTTGATTGATACTAAGGTCCAAGTTAAAAAGGCTTTAAAGGTTAAATCTAAAATTGGTGTGGGTGGTTCTATCCACTCTCCATCCCGAAGGCAGGTCTTGTGGCATTTAGGTCCATTGGAACCCCGGTCTCATTGACATCCACTGCTATGCCAAAACTCCTCATGTTATTCATGTTATTATTAATGAAAAACAGAACAATGAATGGATGCTTTCAGTCTGTTATGCTAGACCTGGTCTTATGAAAAAAGTTGAATTGTGGAGTAATCTTCTGGATGATATTATGGATATTCCTTGGCTGGTTGTTGGAGATTTCAATGAAATTAATCTATACTCCTTTTGAAAAAGTTGGTGGTATGCCTCATTCACCTTCACGAATGGCTAGGTTTAACAACAACCTTGACAAATGTGGCTTAGTAGATCTTGGCTTCTCTGGACCATCATTCACTTGGAGTAATCACAAAGAAGGATTAACTCATATTCAACAAATAATTGACAGGTACCTTGTTAATTCTGACTGGAGAATCATTTTCAATGATACTGAGGTAACACATCCTCCTAAAACCGTTTCATATCAAAATCCCCTTATTTTGACCTCATGTATTATCCCCCAGACTAGATCTAATAAGCCCTTTAAATTCAAATATATGTGCGCTTCTCAATCTGGTTATGAAAATATTATAAATAAGTGATGGGGAGATGTTAACAAGTTAGTTTCATTGCTCTTTAAGATTGTACTCAATCTCTGCTTGGCTGGAATGAAATCACTTTTGGTAACATTTTTCAAAGAAAAAGAAAAGTTATTTCTATGATTAATGGCATCCAACAATCTCTTGCTTTCATATGAATCCCTATCTTATTAAGCTGCAAAATGACTTTGATGAAAGAGTATGATGATCTTCTTAAACAAGAAGAAATTTGATGGTTTTAGAAATCCAGAATCAACAGGCTCAAATTTGGAGATTTTAACACCTCTTTCATTCATGTTTATACCATTATCAGAAAGAAGAAGAATGATATTAAGCAGTTGTATGATTCCTCTGGGAGTTTTACTTCTGATCCTTTTAAAATTCAAAGCATGTTTAATCAGTTTTTTACTTATCTGTGTTAGGATAGTGTATCGTGCGTGGAGTAATTTACGGAACAGATCCGTAATTTACGGATTAAATTACGGAAAAATAATCTAGAAAATAAATAATGTGAATAGTACGATTCATATTATTTAGCAGATCTAACAGAATAAATATCATCGTGCATATCTGATTCAAACAATAGACAATAAATGTAGTATGCACAAAATAAAGGACTAAGACAAACCGAGGCGAGTAGTTACTCTTTCCTTAAGACAAATTGCTCGGTATGGTGCCCACGGTAGTAGCAAATGTCTCCCAAGATACAACGGCTTTACGCCCTCGGATTTAGAGGCACTTCAAAAATCCGAGCTCCGCGAACTTACATAGTGCTCCAACTTCTCTTCGACTCAATATCTAAATCTATATGACTGGCTCTTTGTGGTGGAAAGACACAAGAGAAAATTCGATGCTTAAACTCTCATTCATGGGGTTCTTTATATAGTGGAGAGGAGGAACCAATGCTCAAATATGATTGGCCGAGACACATCATCAAACTTTTCCCCTTGGAAAAGTAATGGCCGACTTTTCCTCAAGAAAAGTCATTGGGGCGAAATTAATATGATTAATTTCAAATAATCAACTCCTCTCGATTGGTTGGATGATGTGTCGCTGCGAATTCTAATTGGTCGAACGACTCAATGAATTACGATTGGTCGAATAACACAATAATATTCCAAAATTAATTTATGGTAAATTTCATAAAGAAATTTTGTCCAAAAATTAATAGTAACACCCGCATTGCCGAGCCGGACGGCGGCGGCGGCGCAGCGCTGCGTGTGGGAATAATCTAAGTCCTCCCTCCCGCACAAAAAAGTGTCTTGCCCTCAGGGCACATCTATAAGAGAATACACTAGCTCTTATATATGGAGCACAAGTCTCCCATCTTTCCAATGTGGGAGAATGAGTTGAGTACTCCTTCAACTCTTATCTCCAACACATTTTCAACCAACTTTAGGCATTAATTTCTCATTCACCCGATATCCGAATCGAGTGATTCAAAAGCCCATCATCAACTACTCCGTATGGAGTATTTAATGATATCATTAACTCGATGACATACATCGGAGTCTATCCGTAAATCGCGCTAAAGTTGACCGTTCAACCCTTTAAAAAGGGCTTTTTCTCCAACAATCCCTACATGAATGAAAATTAATGCAATGCAAATGCAGACTCAAGAGAAGTCGAGCGAAAAATATTGCATCGGGAGAGGTAGCTTCGCCTTGAACTCCGCCTTAGTGAAGTACTATCGGATTTACTCGCTAATCGCTGAACTTGGTCTTGAATCGTTCACCTTTTTAGTGTAAACCAAGACAATAGCACTCACACAATATTTCCCAAGCATCTTTCGTTCTCATGGTTGTGTCCATCTCGGCCCTGGACAACACTTGGTTTCGTAAAGTGCTTTAGAGAATTCAAGCCTCAAAACTCTCATGAAGCGGCTCCACTTCGCACTTACATGTGTGACCTCCTATCAAGTGGTATTCTCGCCTACCCCACTTGAATATCAAGATATAGAATCATTAAAAGCTAAGCTTAACCTCACACCTCTGCAGATAGCACTTTTATTCTCTCGTAATGGGTAAGTCTTTGACTGCTCTTTATAGCTTAGTTGTCCCTTTTGAACCATGATCTTGGGATCTCCAAATAACATGGTTGGGTTGCCACTACAAAGAAACATGCGTAATAGGCTTGGTCCCATTCCGGTTGTCAAAATTGACATCCGATCTCTAGTCAACCTTTTGTACGCGGATCCGCAAGATTCTCCTTCGACCGTATATAATCGATGGAAATCAAACCATTAGAGATCATTTATTTAATGGTATTGTGTCTCCGGCGATGCGTCGAGACTTACCATTATACATACTACTTTGTGTCCTTCTTATAGTCAACTTACTATTGCAGCAGTATCTTTGATAAGCGACCACTAGTATAGAATATCCTAAAGGAAATTCCTAATCCATTCAAATTTCTTCTCTAGCCTCATCCAGGTGCTATGAACTCGGCCTTCCATTGTGGAGCAAGCTATGCACGCTTGTCTTGTATACTCGTGACACAACAAAGACCACCAATCATGAATTTTTGTATCACAAGATCCTTCTAATATCATTGGATATCGTAATCCTGCACTCATAGTGTACTTCATGTACCTCAACCAACCTATTTAAGGCTTTCCAGGTGGTTATGGTCCGATTACTCGTGAACCTACTCGCTTTCTTCACCGAACATGCTAAGTCTAGTCGTATATACAGCTTGGTTATGTACATCGACTTCCAATCACTTGAGAATATCTCAATTGATGCACGAGTTCATCTCTGCTCTGACTAAGTACATACTTAGGTCAAGTGGAGTGCTCACAGGACTTTCATTAAAGACATTAAGTCTTTTAAAACAGACTCACGATAGTGAGTTTGTGACAACACAAGTCCACCGTGATAAACTAGATATCTTAATCCCTAGTATCACATCGGCAACTCCCGTGTCCTTCACATCGAAGTTCCTTGCCAAAGATCATTTCCGTATTCATGATACTCTCACGAGTACTCCCATTATTAGCATGCCATGACATACTATCACAAAGGTGTGTTCTCAATGTGTATATATATATGTCCTACCCACTTGACAACACGACATTGTCAAACTTGATATGCCGTTGCTCACGCTATTATTCGAGCCACGCAGGACTTAACAAGTCTACACATCTTACTCTCTTAGCTCTGGAACTATGAACCCATCGGGTTGTTCCAAGTACATCTCTTCCTTCAACTCACCACAAACATCCATTTGATGGATTTCCGTGTTATTGTCTCCACTATACCTTATATAAGTAATTCTTGTAATCAGAGTAAAAAGTCAAGGCCTTCTTTCTGTTGATACCTCAGCTACCAACAACGCCTTACAATAAATCCATCAATCTTAAACTTTTCTTGAAGATCCACTTGGAACCAATCAACTTCCAAGTGTGGTTTTGCATGACGGATTTTATTTCACTACATATAGCTTCTTTCCGAAAAGGAGCTTATGGAATTGACATTGCCTCAAAGATATGTCTCGGGTTCATTTTCGCGCCACATAGGTCGAAAATCGTGAGCAAAGGACTTTGGAGTCCTAGCCTTTACACTACAACGAAGCTCCTCAAGTTCTTGAGGATGACACTCTTCACATGTCCGCTTACTCAAGCTTGATTCTTCTTTTCCTTATATTGAAAGAGATCTTCAAGAACACAACATGGTGATGACATCATCATGTCGGTTTTATGCACTTGAACAATAGGCATTACTCTTGAGAGTATATCTAATGATTATACAATCAATAGTTATAAGTCCTATATCCGTTTGCTTTGGTCTGTAGTACTACCTTAGCCAAACACCCCCACATTTCCCGTAATCTGTAGTAAGACCTTGGCCTTTCCACAACTCATACTGGTGCCATCCTTCTTCTTTGAAGGGATCTTGTTCGAATGAATTTTGCCGAGAGGAAGCTCCCCACAAGTTACGAGGTAAACCCGAACTTAACAACATAGCATTCATCAACTCTTTAAGAGTTAGGTTCTTGCGCTTAGCAATACCACTTGATCGGGTGTGTATGATGTAGTTGTTTGATGAATGATGCCGGGCCCTTAGCAAGACTCATGAAACAATACATCATATCCACCGCTACAATCACTACGGATATATCTCATCCGCTTGCTATGTTTATTTTCACTTTCATTCTCGATAACCCTCAAGGCATCACGAGCCTTATCATAATATTTTTCGGTGCTATACTCAATAAAAGTAGCGAGATACTTCTATTACCTTCTAGTTTACACGAATCTGTGAGGTTTCGTGTTCCTTTGTACCGGTTTACGGTGAGTTAGCCAACATGGCTTCAACACATACCAGCACACTTGTGATTAGGATCAAATTTCAAATTTGGTAACAACACCATGTTCATCAAAGGATGAACGGATTTGAACTTTGCGTGTCCTAGTCATAAGTGTCACAAGCAAGATTATTCAAGCATGTAAGCGCATCTTTAAAGCCAATCTCACTCGCCTTTTTATGGAGCATCACTTTTGTGCTCAATGATAGCTTTCACTTTGTCATTATACCGATCAATTTGGTTTGATCATTCAACACATCGTTCGTTGCACCACCGAACTTCTCCATCCAAGAGATGAGATTAACCGGTCATTGGTGCTACGTGCCTGGTGCTAACAGCACTTGTGTCACAAAGACACAATCACATTTGGATTCACCTCGGTGTTTCTTTCATTTCCGCTCAACGAACGTAAGATCACAATACATGGTTTCATTCGACTAGAACACCGATTTTTGGAATTTGAAATCCCAAAATTTTTAACAATAGATCTTATTGCTTACTACCAAGAATCTTTATACTACCGGTTCACCAAATAGCAATATGTAGGAGACATTTCGAGCCGAAAGTTCAATTGTGACATGTGATCACTAACTCCGGTTGACTTATAGCACTATATTGTCACAAAATTATATAATGCATAACAAAACTTATATTACTTGAAGCAAGCAACCCGAGAGTTGTGCTCGTATCATCTATCAAGGAGCATTGACTACTTAATCAACAAAGTAGTAACATAATAAACAGAAACTGCACAAGACAAATGGGTCCAAATATATATTATTCCCAAATAGATAAACGGAAGACAACCACCCCATATTATGCACTTAATCAGAATGACCCACACGAGATATATAGCAATATTAATTGATGTATAGTATCAATTATCATTACCAAATCAATTAAATTTTGGCTTTCTTACGGTACACACATCTATTCGAATACACCTTATGGAAGAGGAGGTTGTTCCGAGTAACATTATTACAATTGTGTATAAAAATATTTCATGGTTCTTTTCTTTTCCGGATCACGGAAAAACACATCCAAATTTCAATTTTCATGGATAAATTAATCTGTAAGGTCATCACAGGCATCACATATATTATAATATGCCTTCCATAAATTAATGTATTGATTGATACAAATATCTTACATGTATTAGACATAAATATTTTGGCAAAGGAGACGCAAGAAATTAATCCAACGCTTAATAAAACCCTTTTCCATATTGGTGTACCCTTTTTATTACCCAATACAAAGATTCAATAAATGAACCACAATAAATTTCTCCTTTTTTCTCTCTTCTTCGATTTGTTGGAAAGATTATACTGCACACCCAATCAATTACTATTTCCTTTGATATTAAATTATAGTAATCTCACACCCAAAAGATCCACACAACAGAACGAATTTACCGGAATTATATAATTGTAACCACTACTTCGGAACAAAAGTAATCGCCATCGCTTGTGAACCATTCGACGGAAATTGTTAAGTAAGTAACCCAAGTTTAAATTATGGTCTCGAGAATATCCTTTAATAAGGAGACACAAATTTGCGTAAAAATAAAACATATTGTTACTACGACCAATCAAACGATTTGCTTTTTCTAATTCGCAAGAAGACTATTAATGGCATGAAAATAAGCAATTCAACCAGATCTCTCAAGTAACGAGTTCAAATGATCCTACTACACACACGATACTTAAAGCAAACGGAAAATTTGTCTTAAGCTTGTTAGATAGTGTATCGTATGTGGAGTAATTTACGAAATGCATCCGTAATTTACGGATTAAATTACGGAAAAATAATCTAGAAAATAAATAATGTGAATAGTACGATTCATATTATTTAGCGAATCTAACAGAATAAATATCATCGTGCATATCCGATTCAAACAATAGACAATAAATGTAGTATGCACAAAATAAAGGACTAAGACAAACCGAGGCGAGTAGTTACTCTTTCCTTAAGACAAATTGCTCGGTATGGTGCCCACGGTAGTAGCAAATGTCTCCCAAGATACAACGGCTTTACGCCTCGGATTTAGAGGCACTTCAAAAATCCGAGCTCCGCGAACTTACATAGTGCTCCAACTTCTCTTCGACTCAATATCTAAATCTATATGACTGACTTTTTGTGGTGGAAAGACACAAGAGAAAATTCGATGCTTAAACTCTCATCCATGGGTTCTTTATATAGTGGAGAGGAGGAACCAATGCTCAAATATGATTGGCGAGACACATCATCAAACTTTTCCCTTGAAAAGTAATGGCCGACTTTTCCTCAAGAAAAGTCATTGAAGCGAAAATTAATATGATTAATTTCAAATAATCAACTCCTCGATTGGTTGGATGATGTGTGTCGTCTCAATTCTAATTGGTCGAACGACTCAATGAATTCTCGATTGGTCGAATAACACAATAATATTCCAAAATTAATTTATGGTAAATTTCATAAAGAAATTTTGTCCAAAAATTAATAGTAACACCCGCATCGAGCCGAGCCGAGCCGGACGGCGGCGCGCGCGCGCGCGTGTGGAATAATCTAAGTCCTCCTCCTCGCACAAAAGTGTCTTGCCCTCAGGCACACATCTATAAGAGAATACACTAGCTCTTATATATGGAGCACAAGTCTCCCATCTTTCCAATGTGGGAGAAACGAGTTGAGGTACTCCTTCAACTCTTATCTCCAACACATTTTCAACCAACTTTAGGCATTAATTTCTCATTCACCCGATATCCGAATCGAGTGATTCAAAAGCCTATCATCAACTACTCCGTATGGAGTATTTAATGATATCATTAACTCGATGATATACATCGGAGTCTATCCGTAAATCGCGCTTAAAGTTGACCGCTCAACCCTTTAAAAAGGGCTTTTTCTCCAACAATCCCTACATGAATGAAAATTAATGCAATGCAAATGCAGACTCAAGAGAAGTCGAGCGTAAAAATATTGCATCGGAGAGGTAGCTTCGCCTTGAACTCCGCTTTAGTGAAGTACTATCGGATTTACTCGGCTAATCGCTGAACTTGGTCTTGAACTGCTCAAATTTTTAGTGTAAACCAAGACAATAGCACTCACACAATATTTCCCTAGCATCTTTCGGTTCTCATGGTTGTGTCCATCTCGCCCCTGGACAACACTTGGTTTCGTAAAGTGCTTTAGAGAATTCAAGCCTCAAAACTCTCATGTAAGCGCCCCACTTCGCACTTACATAGTGACCTCCTATCAAGGGTATTCGCCCGCTACCCCACTTGAATATCAAGATATAGAATCATTAAAAGCTAAGCTTAACCTCACACCTCTCGCAGATAGCACTTTTATTCTCTCGTAATGGGTAAGTCTTTGGACTGCTCTTTATAGCTTAGTTGTCCCTTTTGAACCATGATCTTGGGATCTCCAAATCAACATGGTTGGGTTGCCACTACAAAGAAACATGCGTAATAGGCTTCAGTCCCATTCCGGTTGTCAAAATTGACATCTGATCTCTAGCTGAACCTTTTGTACGCGGATCCGCAAGATTCTCCTTCGACCGTATATAATCGATGGAAATCAAACCATTAGAGATCATTTATTTAATGGTATTGTGTCTCCGGCGATGCGCGAGACTTACCATTATACATACTACTTTGTGTCCTTCTTATAGTCAACTTACTATTGCGTTATGTATGCGATAAGCGACCACTAGTATAGAATATCCTAAAGGAAATTCCTAATCCATTCAGCTTCTTCTCTAGCCTCATCCAAAGGCTATGAACTCACCTTCCATTGTGGAGCAAGCTATGCACGCTTGTCTTGTATACTCGTGACACAACAAAGACCACCAATCATGAATTTTTGTATCACAAGATCCTTCTAATATCGTTGGATATCGTAATCCCGCACTCATAAGGTACTTCATGTACCTCAACCAACCTATTTAAGGCTTTCCAATGGTTATGGTCTAGATTACTCGTGAACCTACTCAGTTTCTTCACTGAACATGCTAAGTCTAGTCGTGTACAGTTGGTTATGTACATCAGACTTCCAATCACTTGAGAATATCTCAATTGATGCACAGGTTCATCTCTGTTCTTGACTAAGTACATACTTAGGTCAAGTGGAGTGCTCACAGGACTTTCATTAAAGACATTAAGTCTTTTTAAAACAGACTCATGATAGTGAGTTTGTGACAACACAAGTCCACCAGATAAACTAGATATCTTAATCCCTAGTATCACATCGGCAACTCCCAGGTCCTTCACATCGAAGTTCCTTGCCAGCATCATTTCCGTATTCATGATACTCTCATGAGTACTCCCATTATTAGCATGCCATAGACATACTATCACAAAGGTGTGTTCTCAATGTAGACATATATATGTCCTACCCACTTGACAACACGACATTGTCAAACTTGATATGCCGTTGCTCTGGCTATTATTCGAGCCACAGAGGGACTTAACAAGTCTACACATCTTACTCTCTTAGCCTGGAACTATGAACCCATCGGGTTGTTCCAAGTACATCTCTTCCTTCAACTCACCACAAACATCCATTTGATGGATTTCCAGGTTATTGTCTCCAGCTATACCTTATATAAGTAATTCTTGTAATCGGTGAGTAAAAAGTCAAGGCCTTCTTTCGTTGATACCTCAAAGCTACCAACAACGCCTTACAATAAATCCATCAATCTTAAACTTTTCTTGAAGATCCACTTGGAACCAATCAACTTCCAAGTGTGGTTTTGCATGACGGATTTTATTTCACTACATATAGCTTCTTTCCGTAAAGGAGCTTATGGAATTGACATTGCCTCAAAGATATGTCTCGGGTTCATTTTCTCGCCACATAGGTCGTAAAATCGTGAGCAAAGGACTTTGGAGTCCTAGCCTTTACACTACAACGAAGCTCCTCAAGTTCTTGAGGATGACACTCTTCACATGTCCGCTTACTCAAGCTTGATTCTTCTTTTCCTTATATTGAAAGAGATCTTCAAGGAACACAACATGGTGATGACATCATCATGTCGGTTTTATGCACCAGAACAATAGGCATTACTCTTGAGAGTATATCTAATGATTATACAATCAATAGTTATAAGTCCTATATCCGTTTGCTTTGGTCTAGGTACTTCTACCTTAGCCAAACACCCCCACATTTCCCAGAATCTGTAGTAAGACCTTGGCCTTTCCACAACTCATACTGGGTGCCATCCTTCTTCTTTGAAGGGATCTTGTTCAGAATGAATTTTGCTGAGAGGGAAGCTCCCCCCACAAGTTCTGAGGTAAACCCGAACTTAACAACATAGCATTCATCAACTCTTTAAGAGTTAGGTTCTTGCGTTTAGCAATACCACTTGACTGAGGTGTGTATGATGTAGTTGTTTGATGAATGATGCCGGGCCCTTAGCAAGACTCATGAAACAATACATCATATCCACCGCTACAATCACTACGGATATATCTCATCCGCTTGCTATGTTTATTTTCACTTTCATTCGATAACCTCAAGGCATCACGAGCCTTATCATAATATTTCGGTTCTATACTCAATAAAAGTAGCGAGATACTTATTACCTCTAGTTTACACGAATCTGTAGGTTTCGTGTTCCTTTGTACCGGTTTACGGTGAGTTAGCCAACATGGCTTCAACACATACCGCACACTTGTGATTAGGATCAAATTTCAAATTTGGTAACAACACCATGTTCATCAAAGGATGAACGGATTTGAACTTTGCGGTGTCCTAGTCATAGTGTCACAAGCAAGATTATTCAAGCATGTAAGCGCATCTTTAAAGCCAATCTCACCGGCCTTTTATGGAGCATCACTTTTGTGCTCAACAGCATTTCTTTCACCATTATACCGATCAATTTGGTTTGATCATTCAACACATCGCTCGTTGCACCACCGAACTTCTCCATCCAAGAGATGAGATTAACCGGTCATTGGTGCTACGTCTGGTGCTACAAGGCACTTGTGTCACAAAGACACAATCACATTTGGATTCACCTCGGTGTTTCCTTTCATTTCCGCTTCAACGAATGTAAGATCACAATACATGGTTTCATTCGACTAGAACACCGATTTTTGGAATTTGAAATCCCAAAATTTTTAACAATAGATCTTATTGCTTACTACCAAGAATCTTTATACTACCGAAGTTCACCAAATAGCAATATGTAGGAGACATTTCGAGCCGAAAGTTCAATTGTGACATGTGATCACTAACTCCGGTTGACTTATAGCACTATATTGTCACAAAATTATATAATGCATAACAAAACTTATATTACTTGAAGCAAGCAACCTGAGAGTTGTGCTCAGATCATCTATCAAGGAGCATTGACTACTTAATCAACAAAGTAGTAACATAATAAACAATTGCACAAGACAAATGGGTCCAAATATATATTATTCCCAAATAGATAAACGGAAGACAACCACCCCATATTATGCACTTAATCAGAATGACCCACACGAGATATATAGCAATATTAATTGATGTATAGTATCAATTATCATTACCAAATCAATTAAATTTTGGCTTTCTTACGGTACACACATCTATTCGAATACACCTTATGGAAGAGAGAGGTTGTTCCGAGTAACATTATCACAATTGTGTATAAAAATATTTCATGGTTCTTTTCTTTTCGTATCACGGAAAAACACATCCAAATTTCAATTTTTCATGGATAAATTAATCAGTAAGGTCATCACAGGCATCACATATATTATAATATGCCTTCCATAAATTAATGTATTGATTGATACAAATATCTTACATGTATTAGACATAAATATTTTGGCAAAGAGACGCAAGAAATTAATCCAACAGCTTAATAAAAACCCTTTCCATATTGGTGTACCCTTTTATTACCCAATACAAAGATTCAAGAAATGAACCACAATAAATTTCTCCTTTTCTCTTTCTTCCGATTTGTTGGAAAGATTATATCACACACCCAATCAATTACTATTTCCTTTGATATTAAATTATAGTAATCTCACACCCAAAAGATCCACACAAAGAACGAATTTACCGGAATTATATAATTGTAACCACTACTTCGAACAAAAGTAATCGCCACTCGCTTGTGAACCATTCGACGGAAATTGTTAAGTAAGTAACCCAAGTTTAAATTATGGTCTCGAGAATATCCTTTAATAAGGAGACACAAATTTGCGTAAAATAAAACATATTGTTACTACGACCAATCAAACGATTTGCTTTTTCTAATTCTCAAAGAAGACTATTAATGGCATGAAAATAAGCAATTCAACCAGATCTCTCAAGTAACAGTTCAAATGATCCTACTACACACGATACTTAAAGCAAACGGAAAATTTGTCTTAAGCTTGTTAGGATAATGTATCGTATGCGAGTAATTTACGAATGCATCCGTAATTTACGGATTAAATTACGGAAAAATAATCTAGAAAATAAATAATGTGAATAGTACGATTCATATTATTTAGCGAATCTAACAGAATAAATATCATCGTGCATATCCGATTCAAACAATAGACAATAAATGTAGTATGCACAAAATAAAGGACTAAGACAAACCGAGGCGAGTAGTTACTCTTTCCTTAAGACAAATTGCTCGGCATGGTGCCCACGGTAGAGCAAATGTCTCCCAAGATACAACGGCTTTACGCCCTCGGATTTAGAGGCACTTCAAAAATCCGAGCTCCGCGAACTTACATAGTGCTCCAACTTCTCTTCGACTCAATATCTAAATCTATATGACTCGACTTTTTTGTGGGTGGAAAGACACAAGAGAAAATTCGATGCTTAAACTCTCATCCACGGGTTCTTTATATAGTGGAGGAGGAGGAACCAATGCTCAAATATGATTGGCCGAGACACATCATCAAACTTTTCCCTTGAAAAGTAATGGCCGACTTTTCCTCAAGAAAAGTCATTGGGGCGAAATTAATATGATTAATTTCAAATAATCAACTCCTCTCGATTGGTTGGATGATGTGTCGCCTCGAATTCTAATTGGTCGAACGACTCAATGAATTCGATTGGTCGAATAACACAATAATATTCCAAAATTAATTTATGGTAAATTTCATAAAGAAATTTTGTCCAAAAATTAATAGTAACACCCGTGCGAGCCGAGCCGAGCCGGACGGCGGCGGCGCGCGCGCGCTGTGTGGAATAATCTAAGTCCTCCTCCTCCGCACAAAGTGTCTTGCCCTCAGGGGCACATCTATAAGAGAATACACTAGCTCTTATATATGGAGCACAAGTCTCCCATCTTTCCAATGTGGGAGAATGAGTTGAGTACTCCTTCAACTCTTATCTCCAACACATTTTCAACCAACTTTAGGCATTAATTTCTCATTCACCCGATATCCGAATCGAGTGATTCAAAAGCCCATCATCAACTACTCCGTGATGGAGTATTTAATGATATCATTAACTCTCGATGACATACATCGGAGTCTATCCGTAAATCGCGCTTAAAGTTGACCGCTCAACCCTTTAAAAAGGGCTTTTTCTCCAACAATCCCTCACATGAATGAAAATTAATGCAATGCAAATGCGGACTCAAGAGAAGTCGAGGCGGAAAAATATTGCATCGGAGAGGTAGCTTCGGCCTTGAACTCGCCTTAGTGAAGTACTATCGGATTTACTCGCTAATCGCTGAACTTGGTCTTGAATCTGCTCAAATTAGTGTAAACCCAAGACAATAGCACTCACACAATATTTCCCTAGCATCTTTCGGTTCTCATGGTTGTGTCCATCTCGGCCCTGGACAACACTTGGTTTCAGAAAGTGCTTTAGAGAATTCAAGCCTCAAAACTCTCATAGAAGCGGCCCCACTTCGCACTTACATAGGTGACCTCCTATCAAGGGTATTCTCGCCTACCCCACTTGAATATCAAGATATAGAATCATTAAAAGCTAAGCTTAACCTCACACCCTCTCGCAGATAGCACTTTTATTCTCTCGTAATGGGTAAGTCTTTGACTGCCTTATAGCTTAGTTGTCCCTTTTGAACCATGATCTTGGGATCTCCACAACATGGTTGGGTTGCCACTACAAAGAAACATGCGTAATAGGCTTCATCCCATTCCGGTTGTCAAAATTGACATCCGATCTCTAAATGAACCTTTTGTACGCGGATCCGCAAGATTCTCCTTCGACCGTATATAATCGATGGAAATCAAACCATTAGAGATCATTTATTTAATGGTATTGTGTCTCCGGCGATGCGTCGAGACTTACCATTATACATACTACTTTGTGTCCTTCTTATAGTCAACTTACTATTGCAAAGTGTATGCGATAATGAACCACTAGTATAGAATATCCTAAAGGAAATTCCTAATCCATTCAAATTTTCTTCTCAGCCTCATCCAGGTGCTATGAACTCGGCTTCCATTGTGGAGCAAGCTATGCACGTTTGTCTTGTATACTCGTGACACAACAAAGACCACCAATCATGAATTTTTGTATCACAAGATCCTTCTAATATCATGTGGATATCGTAATCCCGCACTCATAGGTACTACTTCATGTACCTCAACCAACCTATTTAAGGCTTTCCAATGGTTATGGTCCGATTACTCGTGAACTACTCGCTTTCTTCACTCGAACATGCTAAGTCTAGTCGTGTACAGTTGGTTATGTACATCAGACTTCCAATCACTTGAGAATATCTCAATTGATGCACAGGTTCATCTCTGTTCTTGACTAAGTACATACTTAGGTCAAGTGGAGTGCTCACAGGACTTTCATTAAAGACATTAAGTCTTTTTAAAAGCAGACTCATGATAGTGAGTTTGTGACAACACAAGTCCACCGGATAAACTAGATATCTTAATCCCTAGTATCACATCGGCAACTCCCGTGTCCTTCACATCGAAGTTCCTTGCCAAAGATCATTTCCGTATTCATGATACTCTCACGAGTACTCCCATTATTAGCATGCCATGTACATACTATCACAAAGTGTGTTCTCAATGTAGATATATATATGTCCTACCCACTTGACAACACGACATTGTCAAACTTGATATGCCGTTGCTCGCTATTATTCGAGCCACGCAGGGACTTAACAAGTCTACACATCTTACTCTCTTAGCCTGGAACTATGAACCCATCGGGTTGTTCCAAGTACATCTCTTCCTTCAACTCACCACAAACATCCATTTGATGGATTTCCAGTGTTATTGTCTCCAAATATACCTTATATAAGTAATTCTTGTAATCGGTGAGTAAAAAGTCAAGGCCTTCTTTCTGTTGATACCTCAAAGCTACCAACAACGCCTTACAATAAATCCATCAATCTTAAACTTTTCTTGAAGATCCACTTGGAACCAATCAACTTCCAAGTGTGGTTTTGCATGACGGATTTTATTTCACTACATATAGCTTCTTTCCGTAGGAGCTTATGGAATTGACATTGCCTCAAAGATATGTCTCGGGTTCATTTTCTCGCCACATAGGTCGAAAATCGTGAGCAAAGGACTTTGAGTCCTAGCCTTTACACTACAACGAAGCTCCTCAAGTTCTTGAGGATGACACTCTTCACATGTCCGCTTACTCAAGCTTGATTCTTCTTTCCTTATATTGAAAGAGATCTTCAAGGAACACAACATGGTGATGACATCATCATGTCGGTTTTATGCACCAGAACAATAGGCATTACTCTTGAGAGTATATCTAATGATTATACAATCAATAGTTATAAGTCCTATATCCGTTTGCTTTGGTCTAGGTACTTCTACCTTAGCCAAACACCCCCACATTTCCTAATCAGAGTAAGACCTTGGCCTTTCCACAACTCATACTGGGTGCCATCCTTCTTCTTTGAAGGGATCTTGTTCAGAATGAATTTTGCTGAGAGGGAAGCTCCCCCCACAAGTTCTGAGGTAAACCCGAACTTAACAACATAGCATTCATCAACTCTTTAAGAGTTAGGTTCTTGCGTTTAGCAATACCACTTGACTGAGGTGTGTATGATGTAGTTGTTTGATGAATGATGCCGGGCCCTTAGCAAGACTCATGAAACAATACATCATATCCACCGCTACAATCACTACGGATATATCTCATCCGTTTGCTATGTTTATTTTCACTTTCATTCTGATAACCCTCAAGGCATCACGAGCCTTATCATAATATTTCGGTGCTATACTCAATAAAAGTAGCGAGATACTTCTATTACCTCTAGTTTACACGAATCTGTGAGGTTTCGTGTTCCTTTGTACCGGTTTACGGTGAGTTAGCCAACATGGCTTCAACACATACCGACATACTTTGTGATTAGGATCAAATTTCAAATTTGGTAACAACACCATGTTCATCAAAGGATGAACGGATTTGAACTTTGCAGTCCTAGTCATGAGTGTCACAAGCAAGATTATTCAAGCATGTAAGCGCATCTTTAAAGCCAATCTCACTGGCCTTTTTATGGAGCATCACTTTTGTGCTCAATGCATGCTTTCACTGTCATTATACCGATCAATTTGGTTTGATCATTCAACACATCGTTCGTTGCACCACCGAACTTCTCCATCCAAGAGATGAGATTAACCGGTCATTGGTGCTACGCCTGGTGTGCTACAGGCACTTGTGTCACAAAGACACAATCACATTTGGATTCACCTCGGTGTTTCCTTTCATTTCCGCTCAACGAATGTAAGATCACAATACATGGTTTCATTCGACTAGAACACCGATTTTTGGAATTTGAAATCCCAAAATTTTTAACAATAGATCTTATTGCTTACTACCAAGAATCTTTATACTACCGAAGTTCACCAAATAGCAATATGTAGGAGACATTTCGAGCGAAAGTTCAATTGTGACATGTGATCACCTAACTCCGGTTGACTTATAGCACTATATTGTCACAAAATTATATAATGCATAACAAAACTTATATTACTTGAAGCAAGCAACCCGAGAGTTGTGCTCGTATCATCTATCAAGGAGCATTGACTACTTAATCAACAAAGTAGTAACATAATAAACAGCTTGCACAAGACAAATGGGTCCAAATATATATTATTCCCAAATAGATAAACGGAAGACAACCACCCCATATTATGCACTTAATCAGAATGACCCACACGAGATATATAGCAATATTAATTGATGTATAGTATCAATTATCATTACCAAATCTGAATTAAATTTTGGCTTTCTTACGGTACACACATCTATTCGGAATACACCTTATGGAAGAGGAGGTTGTTCCGAGTAACATTATCACAATTGTGTATAAAAATATTTCATGGTTCTTTTCTTTTCCGGATCACGGAAAAACACATCCAAATTTCAATTTTTCATGGATAAATTAATCTGTAAGGTCATCACAGGCATCACATATATTATAATATGCCTTCCATAAATTAATGTATTGATTGATACAAATATCTTACATGTATTAGACATAAATATTTTGGCAAAGGAGACGCAAGAAATTAATCCAACAGATTAATAAAACCCTTTCCATATTGGTGTACCCTTTATTACCCAATACAAAGATTCAATAAATGAACCACAATAAATTTCTCCTTTTTCTCTTTCTTCCGATTTGTTGGAAAGATTATACTGCACACCCAATCAATTACTATTTCCTTTGATATTAAATTATAGTAATCTCACACCCAAAAGATCCACACAAAGAACGAATTTACCGGAATTATATAATTGTAACCACTACTTCGAACAAAAGTAATCGCCATCGCTTGTGAACCATTCGACGGAAATTGTTAAGTAAGTAACCCAAGTTTAAATTATGGTCCGAGAATATCCTTTAATAAGGAGACACAAATTTGCGTAAAATAAAACATATTGTTACTACGACCAATCAAACGATTTGCTTTTTCTAATTCGCAAGAAGACTATTAATGGCATGAAAATAAGCAATTCAACCAGATCTCTCAAGTAACAGTTCAAATGATCCTACTACACACGATACTTAAAGCAAACGGAAAATTTGTCTTAAGCTTGTTAGATAGTGTATCGTATGCGTGAGTAATTTACGAATGCATCCGTAATTTACGGATTAAATTACGGAAAAATAATCTAGAAAATAAATAATGTGAATAGTACGATTCATATTATTTAGCGAATCTAACAGAATAAATATCATCGTGCATATCCGATTCAAACAATAGACAATAAATGTAGTATGCACAAAATAAAGGACTAAGACAAACCGAGGCGAGTAGTTACTCTTTCCTTAAGACAAATTGTCTCGGTATGGTGCCCACGGTAGTAGCAAATGTCTCCCAAGATACAACGGCTTTACGCCTCGGATTTAGAGGCACTTCAAAAATCCGAGCTCCGGCGAACTTACATAGTGCTCCAACTTCTTTCGACTCAATATCTAAATCTATATGATCGACTCTTTGTGGTGGAAAGACACAAGAGAAAATTCGATGCTTAAACTCTCATCCATGGGGTTCTTTATATAGTGGAGAGGAGGAACCAATGCTCAAATATGATTGGCGAGACACGTCATCAAACTTTTCCCTTGAAAAGTAATGGCCGACTTTTCCCTCAAGAAAAGTCATTGGGGCGAAATTAATATGATTAATTTCGAAATAATCAACTCCTCTGATTGGTTGGATGATGTGTCGTCTGAATTCTAATTGGTCGAACGACTCAATGAATTCTGATTGGTCGAATAACACAATAATATTCCAAAATTAATTTATGGTAAATTTCATAAAGAAATTTTGTCCAAAAAATTAATAGTAACACCCGTACCGAGCCGAGCCGAGCCGGACGGCGGCGGCGGCGCGCGCGCGCGTGTGGAATAATCTAAGTCCTCCCTCCTGCACAAAAGTGTCTTGCCCCTTGGGGCACATCTATAAGAGAATACACTAGCTCTTATATATGGAGCACAAGTCTCCCATCTTTCCAATGTGGGAGAATGAGTTGAGGTACTCCCTTCAACTCTTATCTCCAACACATTTTCAACCAACTTTAGGCATTAATTTCTCATTCACCCGATATCCGAATCGAGTGATTCAAAAGCCCATCATCAACTACTCCGTATGGAGTATTTAATGATATCATTAACTCTCGATGACATACATCGGAGTCTATCCGTAAATCGCGCTAAAGTTGACCGTTCAACCCTTTAAAAAGGGCTTTTTCTCCAACAATCCCCCACATGAATGAAAATTAATGCAATGCAAATGCAGACTCTGAAGAGAAGTCAGGCAGAAAAATATTGCATCAGGAGAGGTAGCTTCTGGCCTTGAACCTGCCTTAGTGAAGTACTATCGGATTTACTCGGCTAATCGGTGAACTTGGTCTTGAATCGTTTCACCTTTTTAGTGTAAACCAAGACAATAGCACTCACACAATATTTCCCTAGCATCTTTCGGTTCTCATGGTTGTGTCCATCTCGGCCCTGGACAACACTTGGTTTCGAAAAAGTGCTTTAGAGAATTCAAGCCTCAAAACTCTCATGGCGGCCCCACTTCGCGCACTTACATAGGTGACCTCCTATCATGGTATTCTCGCCTCTACCCCACTTGAATATCAAGATATAGAATCATTAAAAGCTAAGCTTAACCTCACACCCTCTCGCAGATAGCACTTTTATTCTCTCGGAATGGGTAAGTCTTTGGACTGCTCTTATAGCTTAGTTGTCCCTTTTGAACCATGATCTTGGGATCTCAGAATCAACATGGTTGGGTTGCCCTACTACAAAGAAACATGCGTAATAGGCTTGATCCCATTCCGGTTGTCAAAATTGACATCCGATCTCTAATTGAACCTTTGTACGCGATCCATAAGATTCTCCTTCGACCGTATATAATCGATGGAAATCAAACCATTAGAGATCATTTATTTAATGGTATTGTGTCTCCGGCGTATGCGTCGAGACTTACCATTATACATACTACTTTGTGTCCTTCTTATAGTCAACTTACTATTGCGGTGTATCTTTGATAGCGAAATTACTAGTATAGAATATCCTAAAGGAAATTCCTAATCCATTCAGCTTCTTCTCTAGCCTCATCCAGTGCTATGAACTCAGCTTCCATTGTGGAGCAAGCTATGCACGTTTGTCTTGTATACTCAGGACACAACAGCACCACCAATCATGAATTTTTGTATCACAGTATCCTTCTAATACTGTTGGATATCGTAATCCCAGACTCATAGTGTACTTCATGTACCTCAACCAACCTATTTAAGGCTTTCCAATGGTTATGGTCTGGATTACTCGTGAACCTACTCAGTTTCTTCACTGAACATGCTAAGTCTAGTCGTGTACAGTTGGTTATGTACATCAGACTTCCAATCACTTGAGAATATCTCAATTGATGCACAGGTTCATCTCTGTTCTTGACTAAGTACATACTTAGGTCAAGTGGAGTGCTCACAGGACTTTCATTAAAGACATTAAGTCTTTTTAAAACAGACTCATGATAGTGAGTTTGTGACAACACAAGTCCACCAGATAAACTAGATATCTTAATCCCTAGTATCACATCGGCAACTCCCAGGTCCTTCACATCGAAGTTCCTTGCCAGCATCATTTCCGTATTCATGATACTCTCATGAGGGTACTCCCATTATTAGCATGCCATGACATCTTATCACAAAGGTGTGTTCTCAATGTGTACATATATATGTCCTACCCACTTGACAACACGACATTGTCAAACTTGATATGCCGTTGTTCGCTATTATTCGAGCCACAGAGGACTTAACAAGTCTACACATCTTACTCTCTTAGCCTGGAACTATGAACCCATCGGGTTGTTCCAAGTACATCTCTTCCTTCAACTCACCACAAACATCCATTTGATGGATTTCCAGGTTATTGTCTCCAGCTATACCTTATATAAGTAATTCTTGTAACTGGTGAGTAAAAAGTCAAGGCCTTCTTTCTGTTGATACCCTCAGGCTACCAACAACGCCTTACAATAAATCCATCAATCTTAAACTTCTTCTTGAAGATCCACTTGGAACCAATCAACTTCCAAGTGTGGTTTTGCATGACGGATTTTATTTCACTACATATAGCTTCTTTCCAGAAAGGAGCTTATGGAATTGACATTGCCTCAGCATATGTCCTGGGTTCATTTTCTGCCACATAGGTCAGAAAATCAGGAGCAAAGGACTTTGGAGTCCTAGCCTTTACACTACAACGAAGCTCCTCAAGTTCTTGAGGATGACACTCTTCACATGTCCGCTTACTCAAGCTTGATTCTTCTTTTCCTTATATTGAAAGAGATCTTCAAGGAACACAACATGGTGATGACATCATCATGTCGGTTTTATGCACCAGAACAATAGGCATTACTCTTGAGAGTATATCTAATGATTATACAATCAATAGTTATAAGTCCTATATCCGTTTGCTTTGGTCTAGGTACTTCTACCTTAGCCAAACACCCCCACATTTCCCAGAATCTGTAGTAAGACCTTGGCCTTTCCACAACTCATACTGGGTGCCATCCTTCTTCTTTGAAGGATCTTGTTCGAGAATGAATTTTCTTTGAGAGGAAGCTCCCCCCACAAGTTACGGTAAACCCGAACTTAACAACATAGCATTCATCAACTCTTTAAGAGTTAGGTTCTTGCGTTTAGCAATACCACTTGACTGAGGTGTGTATGATGTAGTTGTTTGATGAATGATGCCGGGCCCTTAGCAAGACTCATGAAACAATACATCATATCCACCGCTACAATCACTACGGATATATCTCATCCGTTTGCTATGTTTATTTTCACTTTCATTCGATAACCTCAAGGCATCACGAGCCTTATCATAATATTTCGGTGCTATACTCAATAAAAGTAGCGAGATACTTATATTACCTCTAGTTTTACGAATCTGTGAGGTTTCGTGTTCCTTTGTACCGGTTTACGGTGAGTTAGCCAACATGGCTTCAACACATACCGACACTTGTGATTAGGATCAAATTTCAAATTTGGTAACAACACCATGTTCATCAAAGGATGAACGGATTTGAACTTTGCAGGTCCTAGTCATAGTGTCACAAGCAAGATTATTCAAGCATGTAAGCAGATCTTTAAAGCCAATCTCACTGGCCTTTTATGGAGCATCACTTTTGTGCTCAACAGACAGTTTCACTGTCATTATACCGATCAATTTGGTTTGATCATTCAACACATCGTTCGTTGCACCACCGAACTTCTCCATCCAAGAGATGAGATTAACCGGTCATTGGTGCTACGTGCTGGTGCTACAAGGCACTTGTGTCACAAAGACACAATCACATTTGGATTCACCTCGGTGTTTCCTTTCATTTCCGTTCAACGAACAGAAGATCACAATACATGGTTTCATTCGACTAGAACACCGATTTTTGGAATTTGAAATCCCAAAATTTTTAACAATAGATCTTATTGCTTACTACCAAGAATCTTTATACTACCGAAGTTCACCAAATAGCAATATGTAGGAGACATTTCGAGCGAAAGTTCAATTGTGACATGTGATCATTAACTCCGGTTGACTTATAGCACTATATTGTCACAAAATTATATAATGCATAACAAAACTTATATTACTTGAAGCAAGCAACCTGAGAGTTGTGCTCAGTATCATCTATCAAGGAGCATTGACTACTTAATCAACAAAGTAGTAACATAATAAATGAGTTGCACAAGACAGTGGGTCCAAATATATATTATTCCCAAATAGATAAACGGAAGACAACCACCCCATATTATGCACTTAATCAGTAATGACCCACACGAGATATATAGCAATATTAATTGATGTATAGTATCAATTATCATTACCAAATCAAATTAAATTTTGGCTTTCTTACGGTACACACATCTATTCGAATACACCTTATGGAAGAGGAGGTTGTTCCGAGTAACATTATCACAATTGTGTATAAAAATATTTCATGGTTCTTTTCTTTTCCGGATCACGGAAAAAACACATCCAAATTTCAATTTTCATGGATAAATTAATCAGTAAGGTCATCACAGGCATCACATATATTATAATATGCCTTCCATAAATTAATGTATTGATTGATACAAATATCTTACATGTATTAGACATAAATATTTTGGCAAAGGAGACGCAAGAAATTAATCCAACGATTAATAAAAACCCTTTCCATATTGGTGTACCCCTTTATTACCCAATACAAAGATTCATAAAATGAACCACAATAAATTTCTCCTTTTTCTCTTTCTTCTGATTTGTTGGAAAGATTATACTGCACACCCAATCAATTACTATTTCCTTTGATATTAAATTATAGTAATCTCACACCCAAAAGATCCACACAAAGAACGAATTTACCGGAATTATATAATTGTAACCACTACTTACGGAACAAAAGTAATCGCCATTTGCTTGTGAACCATTCGACGGAAATTGTTAAGTAAGTAACCCAAGTTTAAATTATGGTGCGAGAATATCCTTTAATAAGGAGACACAAATTTGCGAAAAATAAAACATATTGTTACTACGACCAATCAAACGATTTGCTTTTTCTAATTCTCGCAAGAAGACTATTAGCGGCATGAAAATAAGCAATTCAACCAGATCTCTCAAGTAACAGGTTCAAATGATCCTACTACACACGATACTTAAAGCAAACGGAAAATTTGTCTTAAGCTTGTTAGGATAGTGTATCGTGCGTGGAGTAATTTACGGAACAGATCCGTAATTTACGGATTAAATTACGGAAAAATAATCTAGAAAATAAATAATGTGAATAGTACGATTCATATTATTTAGCAGATCTAACAGAATAAATATCATCGTGCATATCTGATTCAAACAATAGACAATAAATGTAGTATGCACAAAATAAAGGACTAAGACAAACCGAGGCGAGTAGTTACTCTTTCCTTAAGACAAATTGCTCCGGTATGGTGCCCACGGTAGTAGCAAATGTCTCCCAAGATACAACGGCTTTACGTCTCGGATTTAGAGGCACTTCAAAAATCCGAGCTCCGGCGAACTTACATAGTGCTCCAACTTCTCTTCGACTCAATATCTAAATCTATATGACTGACTCTTTGTGGTGGAAAGACACAAGAGAAAATTCGATGCTTAAACTCTCATCCATGGGGTTCTTTATATAGTGGAGGAGGAACCAATGCTCAAATATGATTGGCGAGACACATCATCAAACTTTTCCCTTGGAAAAGTAATGGCCGACTTTTCCTCAAGAAAAGTCATTGAAGCGAAATTAATATGATTAATTTCAAATAATCAACTCCTCGATTGGTTGGATGATGTGTCGTGCGAATTCTAATTGGTCGAACGACTCAATGAATTCTCGATTGGTCGAATAACACAATAATATTCCAAAATTAATTTATGGTAAATTTCATAAAGAAATTTTGTCCAAAAATTAATAGTAACACCCGTGCATGCCGAGCCGAGCCGAGCCGGACGGCGCGGCGGCGCGCGCTGCGTGTGGAATAATCTAAGTCCTCCTCACTTGCACAAAGTGTCTTGCCCGGCAGGGCACATCTATAAGAGAATACACTAGCTCTTATATATGGAGCACAAGTCTCCCATCTTTCCAATGTGGGAGAATGAGTTGAGGTACTCCTTCAACTCTTATCTCCAACACATTTTCAACCAACTTTAGGCATTAATTTCTCATTCACCCGATATCCGAATCGAGTGATTCAAAAGCCCATCATCAACTACTCCGTATGGAGTATTTAATGATATCATTAACTCTCGATGACATACATCGGAGTCTATCCGTAAATCGCGCTAAAGTTGACCGTTCAACCCTTTAAAAAGGGCTTTTTCTCCAACAATCCCCCACATGAATGAAAATTAATGCAATGCAAATGCAGACTCAAGAAAAGTCGAGCGAAAAAATATTGCATCGGGAGAGGTAGCTTCGGCCTTGAACTGCCTTAGTGAAGTACTATCGGATTTACTCGGCTAATCAGTGAACTTGGTCTTGAACTGTTCAGCCTTTAGTGTAAACCAAGACAATAGCACTCACACAATATTTCCCCTAGCATCTTTCGGTTCTCATGGTTGTGTCCATCTCGGCCCTGGACAACACTTGGTTTGAAAAGTGCTTTAGAGAATTCAAGCCTCAAAACTCTCGTGGCGGCCCCACTTCGCACTTACATAGGTGACCTCCTATCAGGGTATTCGCCTTACCCCACTTGAATATCAAGATATAGAATCATTAAAAGCTAAGCTTAACCTCACACCTCTGCAGATAGCACTTTTATTCTCTCAGAATGGGTAAGTGCTGGACTGTTCCTTATAGCTTAGTTGTCCCTTTTGAACCATGATCTTGGGATCTCCAGTCAACATGGTTGGGTTGCCACTACAAAGAAACATGCGTAATAGGTTCCATCCCATTCCGGTTGTCAAAATTGACATCCGATCTCTAAATTTGAACCTTTTGTACGCGGATCCGCAAGATTCTCCTTCGACCGTATATAATCGATGGAAATCAAACCATTAGAGATCATTTATTTAATGGTATTGTGTCTCCGGCGTATGCGTCGAGACTTACCATTATACATACTACTTTGTGTCCTTCTTATAGTCAACTTACTATTGCAGTGTATGCTGATAGCAGCCACTAGTATAGAATATCCTAAAGGAAATTCCTAATCCATTCAGCTTCTTCTCTAGCCTCATCCAGTGCTATGAACTCAGCTTCCATTGTGGAGCAAGCTATGCACGTTTGTCTTGTATACTCAGGACACAACAGCACCACCAATCATGAATTTTTGTATCACAGTATCCTTCTAATACTGTTGGATATCGTAATCCCAGACTCATAGTGTACTTCATGTACCTCAACCAACCTATTTAAGGCTTTCCAATGGTTATGGTCTGGATTACTCGTGAACCTACTCAGTTTCTTCACTGAACATGCTAAGTCTAGTCGTGTACAGTTGGTTATGTACATCAGACTTCCAATCAATTGAGAATATCTCAATTGATGCACAGGTTCATCTCTGTTCTTGACTAAGTACATACTTAGGTCAAGTGGAGTGCTCACAGGACTTTCATTAAAGACATTAAGTCTTTTTAAAACAGACTCATGATAGTGAGTTTGTGACAACACAAGTCCACCAGATAAACTAGATATCTTAATCCCTAGTATCACATCGGCAACTCCCAGGTCCTTCACATCGAAGTTCCTTGCCAGCATCATTTCCGTATTCATGATACTCTCATGAGTACTCCCATTATTAGCATGCCATAGACATACTATCACAAAGGTGTGTTCTCAATGTAGACATATATATGTCCTACCCACTTGACAACACGACATTGTCAAACTTGATATGCCGTTGCTCGGCTATTATTCGAGCCACAGAGGACTTAACAAGTCTACACATCTTACTCTCTTAGCCTGGAACTATGAACCCATCGGGTTGTTCCAAGTACATCTCTTCCTTCAACTCACCACAAACATCCATTTGATGGATTTCCAGTTATTGTCTCCATTTATACCTTATATAAGTAATTCTTGTAATCGGTGAGTAAAAAGTCAAGGCCTTCTTTCTCGTTGATACCTCAGGCTACCAACAACGCCTTACAATAAATCCATCAATCTTAAACTTCTTCTTGAAGATCCACTTGGAACCAATCAACTTCCAAGTGTGGTTTTGCATGACGGATTTTATTTCACTACATATAGCTTCTTTCCAGAAAGGAGCTTATGGAATTGACATTGCCTCAAAGATATGTCACGGGTTCATTTTCTCGCGCCACATAGGTCGAAAAATCGTGAGCAAAGGACTTTGGAGTCCTAGCCTTTACACTACAACGAAGCTCCTCAAGTTCTTGAGGATGACACTCTTCACATGTCCGCTTACTCAAGCTTGATTCTTCTTTTCCTTATATTGAAAGAGATCTTCAAGGAACACAACATGGTGATGACATCATCATGTCGGTTTTATGCACCAGAACAATAGGCATTACTCTTGAGAGTATATCTAATGATTATACAATCAATAGTTATAAGTCCTATATCCGTTTGCTTTGGTCTAGGTACTTCTACCTTAGCCAAACACCCCCACATTTCCCAGAATCTGTAGTAAGACCTTGGCCTTTCCACAACTCATACTGGGTGCCATCCTTCTTCTTTGAAGGGATCTTGTTCAGAATGAATTTTGCTGAGAGGGAAGCTCCCCCCACAAGTTCTGAGGTAAACCCGAACTTAACAACATAGCATTCATCAACTCTTTAAGAGTTAGGTTCTTGCGTTTAGCAATACCACTTGACTGAGGTGTGTATGATGTAGTTGTTTGATGAATGATGCCGGGCCCTTAGCAAGACTCATGAAACAATACATCATATCCACATTTACAATCACTACGGATATATCTCATCCGTTTGCTATGTTTATTTTCACTTTCATTCGATAACCCTCAAGGCATCACGAGCCTTATCATAATATTTCGGTGCTATACTCAATAAAAGTAGCGAGATACTTCTATTACCTCTAGTTTACACGAATCTAGAGGTTTCGTGTTCCTTTGTACCGGTTTACCGGTGAGTTAGCCAACATGGCTTCAACACATACCAGACACTTGTGATTAGGATCAAATTTCAAATTTGGTAACAACACCATGTTCATCAAAGGATGAACGGATTTGAACTTTGCAGGTCCTAGTCATAGTGTCACAAGCAAGATTATTCAAGCATGTAAGCAGATCTTTAAAGCCAATCTCACTGGCCTTTTATGGAGCATCACTTTTGTGCTCAACAGACAGTTTCACTGTCATTATACCGATCAATTTGGTTTGATCATTCAACACATCGTTCGTTGCACCACCGAACTTCTCCATCCAAGAGATGAGATTAACCGGTCATTGGTGCTACGTCTGGTGCTACAACAGGCACTTGTGTCACAAAGACACAATCACATTTGGATTCACCTCGGTGTTTCCTTTCATTTCCGTTCAACGAACAGAAGATCACAATACATGGTTTCATTCGACTAGAACACCGATTTTTGGAATTTGAAATCCCAAAATTTTTAACAATAGATCTTATTGCTTACTACCAAGAATCTTTATACTACCAAGTTCACCAAATAGCAATATGTAGGAGACATTTTGAGCGAAAGTTCAATTGTGACATGTGATCACTAACTCCGGTTGACTTATAGCACTATATTGTCACAAAATTATATAATGCATAACAAAACTTATATTACTTGAAGCAAGCAACTTTGAGAGTTGTGCTCGTATCATCTATCAAGAGCATTGACTACTTAATCAACAAAGTAGTAACATAATAAATAAGCTTACACAAGAAGAGTGGGTCCAAATATATATTATTCCCAAATAGATAAACGGAAGACAACCACCCCATATTATGCACTTAATCAGAATGACCCACACGAGATATATAGCAATATTAATTGATGTATAGTATCAATTATCATTACCAAATCAATTAAATTTTGGCTTTCTTACGGTACACACATCTATTCGAATACACCTTATGGAAGAGGAGGTTGTTCCGAGTAACATTATCACAATTGTGTATAAAAATATTTCATGGTTCTTTTCTTTTCCGGATCACGGAAAAAACACATCCAAATTTCAATTTTCATGGATAAATTAATCGTAAGGTCATCACAGGCATCACATATATTATAATATGCCTTCCATAAATTAATGTATTGATTGATACAAATATCTTACATGTATTAGACATAAATATTTTGGCAAAGGAGACGCAAGAAATTAATCCAACAGATTAATAAAAACCCTTTCCATATTGGTGTACCCTTTATTACCCAATACAAAGATTCAAGATAAATGAACCACAATAAATTTCTCCTTTTTTCTCTTTCTTCCGATTTGTTGGAAAGATTATACTGCACACCCAATCAATTACTATTTCCTTTGATATTAAATTATAGTAATCTCACACCCAAAAGATCCACACAAAGAACGAATTTACGGAATTATATAATTGTAACCACTACTACGGAACAAAAGTAATCGCCACTTGCTTGTGAACCATTCGACGGAAATTGTTAAGTAAGTAACCCAAGTTTAAATTATGGTCCGAGAATATCCTTTAATAAGGAGACACAAATTTGCGTAAAATAAAACATATTGTTACTACGACCAATCAAACGATTTGCTTTTTCTAATTCTCGCAAGAAGACTATTAAGCGGCATGAAAATAAGCAATTCAACCGATCTCTCAAGTAACAGTTCAAATGATCCTACTACACACGATACTACTTAAAGCAAACGGAAAATTTGTCTTAAGCTTGTTAGGATAAGTGTATCGTATGCGTGGAGTAATTTACGAACAGATCCGTAATTTACGGATTAAATTACGGAAAAATAATCTAGAAAATAAATAATGTGAATAGTACGATTCATATTATTTAGCAGATCTAACAGAATAAATATCATCGTGCATATCTGATTCAAACAATAGACAATAAATGTAGTATGCACAAAATAAAGGACTAAGACAAACCGAGGCGAGTAGTTACTCTTTCCTTAAGACAAATTGCTCCGGTATGGTGCCCACGGTAGTAGCAAATGTCTCCCAAGATACAACGGCTTTACGTCTCGGATTTAGAGGCACTTCAAAAATCCGAGCTCCGGCGAACTTACATAGTGCTCCAACTTCTCTTCGACTCAATATCTAAATCTATATGACTGACTCTTTGTGGTGGAAAGACACAAGAGAAAATTCGATGCTTAAACTCTCATCCATGGGGTTCTTTATATAGTGGAGAGGAGGAACCAATGCTCAAATATGATTGGCCGAGACACATCATCAAACTTTTCCCCTTGGAAAAGTAATGGCCGACTTTTCCCTCAAGAAAAGTCATTGGGGCGAAATTAATATGATTAATTTCGAAATAATCAACTCCTCTGATTGGTTGGATGATGTGTCGTCTGAATTCTAATTGGTCGAACGACTCAATGAATTCTGATTGGTCGAATAACACAATAATATTCCAAAATTAATTTATGGTAAATTTCATAAAGAAATTTTGTCCAAAAAATTAATAGTAACACCCGTACCGAGCCGAGCCGAGCCGACGGCGGGCGCGCGGCGCTGCGTGTGGAATAATCTAAGTCCTCCTCCTGCACAAAGTGTCTTGCCCTCGGGGCACATCTATAAGAGAATACACTAGCTCTTATATATGGAGCACAAGTCTCCCTTCTCTTCCAATGTGGGAGAATGAGTTGAGTACTCCTTCAACTCTTATCTCCAACACATTTTCAACCAACTTTAGGCATTAATTTCTCATTCACCCGATATCCGAATCGAGTGATTCAAAAGCCCGTCATCAACTACTCCGTATGGAGTATTTAATGATATCATTAACTCTCGATGACATACATCGGAGTCTATCCGTAAATCGCGCTAAAGTTGACCGTTCAACCCTTTAAAAAGGGCTTTTTCTCCAACAATCCCCCACATGAATGAAAATTAATGCAATGCAAATGCAGACTCTGAAGAGAAGTCGTCGCGAAAAATATTGCATCGGGAGAGTAGCTTCGGCCTTGAACTGCCTTAGTGAAGTACTATCGGATTTACTCGGCTAATCGCTGAACTTGGTCTTGAATCGTTCAACCTTTAGTGTAAACCAAGACAATAGCACTCACACAATATTTCCCTAGCATCTTTCGGTTCTCATGGTTGTGTCCATCTCGCCCTGGACAACACTTGGTTTCGAAAGTGCTTTGAGAATTCAAGCCTCAAAACTCTCATGAAGCGGCCCCACTTCGCACTTACATAGGTGACCTCCTATCAAGGGTATTCGCCTTACCCCCAGCTTGAATATCAAGATATAGAAATCATTAAAAGCTAAGCTTAACCTCACACCTCTGCAGATAGCACTTTTATTCTCTCGTAATGGGTAAGTCTTTGGACTGCCTCTTATAGCTTAGTTGTCCTTTTGAACCATGATCTTGGGATCTCCACCAACATGGTTGGGTTGCCACTTACTAAGAAAACATGCGTAATAGGCTTCATCCCCATTCCGGTTGTCAAAATTGACATCGATCTCTAATTGAACCTTTTTGTGCGCGGATCCATGAATTCTCCTTCGACCGTATATAATCGATGGAAATCAAACCATTAGAGATCATTTATTTAATGGTATTGTGTCTCCGGCGATGCGTCGAGACTTACCATTATACATACTACTTTGTGTCCTTCTTATAGTCAACTTACTATTGCAAAGTATCTTGATAGCGACCCACTAGTATAGAATATCCTAAAGGAAATTCCTAATCCATTCAACTTCTTCTCTCTAGCCTCATCCAAAGGCTATGAACTCACTTCCATTGTGGAGCAAGCTATGCACGCTTGTCTTGTATACTCGTGACACAACAAAGGCACCACCAATCATGAATTTTTGTATCACAAGATCCTTCTAATATCATTGGATATCGTAATCCCGCACTCATAGTGTACTTCATGTACCTCAACCAACCTATTTAAGGCTTTCCAATGGTTATAGTCTGGATTACTCGTGAACCTACTCGCTTTTCTTCCTTTGAACATGCTAAGTCTAGTCGGTATGCGAGTTGGTTATGTACATCGGACTTCCAATCAATTGAGAATATCTCAATTGATGCACAAAGATTCATCTCTCTGTTCTTGACTAAGTACATACTTAGGTCAAGTGGAGTGCTCACAGACTTTCATTAAAGACATTAAGTCTTTTTAAAACAGACTCATGATAGTGAGTTTGTGACAACACAAGTCCACCAGATAAACTAGATATCTTAATCCCTAGTATCACATCGGCAACTCCCAGGTCCTTCACATCGAAGTTCCTTGCCAGCATCATTTCCGTATTCATGATACTCTCATGAGTACTCCCATTATTAGCATGCCATGACATACTATCACAAAGGTGTGTTCTCAATGTGACATATATATGTCCTACCCACTTGACAACACGACATTGTCAAACTTGATATGCCGTTGCTCTGGCTATTATTCGAGCCACAGAGGGACTTAACAAGTCTACACATCTTACTCTCTTAGCCTGGAACTATGAACCCATCGGGTTGTTCCAAGTACATCTCTTCCTTCAACTCACCACAAACATCCATTTGATGGATTTCCAGTTATTGTCTCCAAATATACCTTATATAAGTAATTCTTGTAACTGGTGAGTAAAAAGTCAAGGCCTTCTTTCTGTTGATACCCTCAGGCTACCAACAACGCCTTACAATAAATCCATCAATCTTAAACTTCTTCTTGAAGATCCACTTGGAACCAATCAACTTCCAAGTGTGGTTTTGCATGACGGATTTTATTTCACTACATATAGCTTCTTTCCAGAAAGGAGCTTATGGAATTGACATTGCCTCAAAGATATGTCTCGGGTTCATTTTCTGCCACATAGGTCAGAAAATCAGGAGCAAAGGACTTTGGAGTCCTAGCCTTTACACTACAACGAAGCTCCTCAAGTTCTTGAGGATGACACTCTTCACATGTCCGCTTACTCAAGCTTGATTCTTCTTTTCCTTATATTGAAAGAGATCTTCAAGGAACACAACATGGTGATGACATCATCATGTCGGTTTTATGCACCAGAACAATAGGCATTACTCTTGAGAGTATATCTAATGATTATACAATCAATAGTTATAAGTCCTATATCCGTTTGCTTTGGTCTAGGTACTTCTACCTTAGCCAAACACCCCACATTTCCCAGAATCAGTAGTAAGACCTTGGCCTTTCCACAACTCATACCGGTGCCATCCTTCTTCTTTGAAGGATCTTGTTCGAGAATGAATTTTGGCCGAGAGAAGCTCCCCACAAGTTCGAGGTAAACCCGAACTTAACAACATAGCATTCATCAACTCTTTAAGAGTTAGGTTCTTGCGCTTAGCAATACCACTTGATCGAGGTGTGTATGATGTAGTTGTTTGATGAATGATGCCGGGCCCTTAGCAAGACTCATGAAACAATACATCATATCCACCGCTACAATCACTACGGATATATCTCATCCGTTTGCTATGTTTATTTTCACTTTCATTCTGATAACCCTCAAGGCATCACGAGCCTTATCATAATATTTCGGTGCTATACTCAATAAAAGTAGCGAGATACTTCTATTACCTCTAGTTTACACGAATCTGTGAGGTTTCGTGTTCCTTTGTACCGGTTTACGGTGAGTTAGCCAACATGGCTTCAACACATACCGCACAACTTGTGATTAGGATCAAATTTCAAATTTGGTAACAACACCATGTTCATCAAAGGATGAACGGATTTGAACTTTGCAGGTCCTAGTCATAGTGTCACAAGCAAGATTATTCAAGCATGTAAGCAGATCTTTAAAGCCAATCTCACTGGCCTTTTATGGAGCATCACTTTTGTGCTCAACAGACAGTTTCACTGTCATTATACCGATCAATTTGGTTTGATCATTCAACACATCGTTCGTTGCACCACCGAACTTCTCCATCCAAGAGATGAGATTAACCGGTCATTGGTGCTACGTCTGGTGCTACAACAGGCACTTGTGTCACAAAGACACAATCACATTTGGATTCACCTCGGTGTTTCCTTTCATTTCCGTTCAACGAACAGAAGATCACAATACATGGTTTCATTCGACTAGAACACCGATTTTTGGAATTTGAAATCCCAAAATTTTTAACAATAGATCTTATTGCTTACTACCAAGAATCTTTATACTACCGAAGTTCACCAAATAGCAATATGTAGGAGACATTTCGAGCCGAAAGTTCAATTGTGACATGTGATCAGCTAACTCCGGTTGACTTATAGCACTATATTGTCACAAAATTATATAATGCATAACAAAACTTATATTACTTGAAGCAAGCAACCTGAGAGTTGTGCTCGTATCATCTATCAAGGAGCATTGACTACTTAATCAACAAAGTAGTAACATAATAAACAGTTGCACAAGACAGTGGGTCCAAATATATATTATTCCCAAATAGATAAACGGAAGACAACCACCCCATATTATGCACTTAACTGTAATGACCCACACGAGATATATAGCAATATTAATTGATGTATAGTATCAATTATCATTACCAAATCAAATTAAATTTTGGCTTTCTTACGGTACACACATCTATTCGGAATACACCTTATGGAAGAGGAGGTTGTTCCGAGTAACATTATCACAATTGTGTATAAAAATATTTCATGGTTCTTTTCTTTTCCAGATCACGGAAAAAACACATCCAAATTTCAATTTTTCATGGATAAATTAATCAGTAAGGTCATCACAGGCATCACATATATTATAATATGCCTTCCATAAATTAATGTATTGATTGATACAAATATCTTACATGTATTAGACATAAATATTTTGGCAAAGGAGAGACGCAAGAAATTAATCCAACAGATTAATAAAAACCCTTTCCATATTGGTGTACCCCTTTATTACCCAATACAAAGATTCATAAATGAACCACAATAAATTTCTCCTTTTCTCTTTCTTCCGATTTGTTGGAAAGATTATACTGCACACCCAATCAATTACTATTTCCTTTGATATTAAATTATAGTAATCTCACACCCAAAAGATCCACACAAAGAACGAATTTACCGGAATTATATAATTGTAACCACTACTTCGGAACAAAAGTAATCGCCACTCGCTTGTGAACCATTCGACGGAAATTGTTAAGTAAGTAACCCAAGTTTAAATTATGGTCTCGAGAATATCCTTTAATAAGGAGACACAAATTTGCGTAAAAATAAAACATATTGTTACTACGACCAATCAAACGATTTGCTTTTTCTAATTCTCGCAGAAGACTATTAATGGCATGAAAATAAGCAATTCAACCGATCTCTCAAGTAACAGTTTCAAATGATCCTACTACACACGATACTTAAAGCAAACGGAAAATTTGTCTTAAGCTTGTTAGGATAGTGTATCGTGCGTGGTAAATTTTTGAATGCATCCGTAATTTACGGATTAAATTACGGAAAAATAATCTAGAAAATAAATAATGTGAATAGTACGATTCATATTATTTAGCGAATCTAACAGAATAAATATCATCGTGCATATCTGATTCAAACAATAGACAATAAATGTAGTATGCACAAAATAAAGGACTAAGACAAACCGAGGCGAGTAGTTACTCTTTCCTTAAGACAAATTGCTCCGGTATGGTGCCCACGGTAGTAGCAAATGTCTGTCTCCCAAGATACAACGGGCTTTACGCCTCGGATTTAGAGGCACTTCAAAAATCCGAGCTCGCGAACTTACATAGTGCTCCAACTTCTCTTCGACTCAATATCTAAATCTATATGACTGACTCTTTGTGGTGGAAAGACACAAGAGAAAATTCGATGCTTAAACTCTCATCCATGGGGTTCTTTATATAGTGGAGAGGAGGAACCAATGCTCAAATATGATTGGCCGAGACACATCATCAAACTTTTCCCCTTGGAAAAGTAATGGCCGACTTTTCCCTCAAGAAAAGTCATTGGGGCGAAATTAATATGATTAATTTCGAAATAATCAACTCCTCTGATTGGTTGGATGATGTGTCGTGCAATTCTAATTGGTCGAACGACTCAATGAATTCTGATTGGTCGAATAACACAATAATATTCCAAAATTAATTTATGGTAAATTTCATAAAGAAATTTTGTCCAAAAAATTAATAGTAACACCCGTACCGAGCCGAGCCGAGCCGGACGGCGGCGGCGGCGCGCGCGCGCGTGTGGAATAATCTAAGTCCTCCCTCCTGCACAAAAGTGTCTTGCCCCTTGGGGCACATCTATAAGAGAATACACTAGCTCTTATATATGGAGCACAAGTCTCCCATCTTTCCAATGTGGGAGAATGAGTTGAGGTACTCCCTTCAACTCTTATCTCCAACACATTTTCAACCAACTTTAGGCATTAATTTCTCATTCACCCGATATCCGAATCGAGTGATTCAAAAGCCCATCATCAACTACTCCGTATGGAGTATTTAATGATATCATTAACTCTCGATGACATACATCGGAGTCTATCCGTAAATCGCGCTAAAGTTGACCGTTCAACCCTTTAAAAAGGGCTTTTTCTCCAACAATCTGTTGGGTAAGGGAAGTGATAATTTTATCTTATTTGATGGTCCCAAACTGTCAATGGAACAATTTCGACTTTGAATAATGATCTCACATTTGAGGAAGTCACTAATGAGGTTAATAATTTCAATCTCTACAAAAGTTCTGGCACTAATGGTTATCAAGCTTGCTTTTTTCAGAAATTCTGGAATCACATTGGTTCTAGGGTTTTCGAAGATATCAAGGATTGGTTTAATGGTAATTTGATCCCTAAATAAGTTAACAGCACCTATATGGCCTTAATTCCTAAAGTAGATAAACCTACCAAGGTTCAACACTTTAGACCTAATTCTATGTGTAATATGTTCTACAAAATTTACACCAATACTATGGCTTACATGCTAAAACCTTTTCTATGAAATATCATAAGCCCTTTGCAGTGTGGCTTTATTCCAAATAGACATACTAGGGACAATATCCTCATTGCTCAAGAAATTCTTCACAAAACCAGAATTTCTAAAAACAAAAAAGGTTACGTGGTCCTTAAAATGGATATGGAGAAGGCTTATGACAAAGTCTATTGGAATTTTCTTAAGCAAATGCTGATTAAATTCAATTTCCTTGAAAATTGGGTGGATATTATCATGAAATGTGTCTCTACTCCCTCATTTTTTGTGCTTTGGAATGGTGAGCCCCTTCCTGAATTCCATGGTGAAAGAGGGCTAATACAGGGAGATTCATTTTCTCCCTATGTTTTTGCCATATATATGGAATATCTTTATAATCTTCTCATTGCACGTGTCTTAAACAAGAAACGGAAGGGATTTGTACACAATCATGGTCCTATGATTTCTCATTTACTATTTGCTGATGATCTACTCATATTTGTGAAAGTTGATAGGAAGGGTATCAATAATCTGATGAATGTTTTGGATCATTTCCTTCAAGTTTCTTGCCACACCTTCATCTTGGAAAAATCCAAGCTTTATTTTAATGAGAAAATAGATAGTGATCTTGCTACCTATATCACTACTTGTACTGGTCTGCATAGAACCTGCAACTTGGGGACGTATCTTGGCATTCCCCACTGATAAGGTTACTAGCAAAAACATTGACTTTCTTATTAGAAAAGTTCAGACAAGGCTGTCTGGATGGAAAAGTAAATCCCTAAACTATGCTGGAAGGTTAACTCTTATCAACTCTATGAACACTTCTTTTTCTGCCTATTTGATGCAAAGCGTGTGGCTCCATAACAAAACCTGTGATGAACTTAATTGATAGATTAAAAATGAATTTCTTATGGAGAAACAACTCTGGATCCAAAAGTGTCCATCTTCTTGATTGGAATACTATTGTTAAACCCAAACCTCGGGGTGGCCTTAGAATTAGAAGAGCTAAGGAACACAACATTGCTTTGCTTGGAAAAGTTGGAAATGATCTTCTATTTAAAAAAATGATCTCTGGTGTTCTACCTTGAATTACTTTTATTTGAATGGTAAGGTTATTACCAGTTGTGAAACTAAACCTATAAATTATTATTCAGGGACGACCCTCGCATTTGTTGGGCTTAAGACCAAGTCCCCGAATTGGGCCTTTTAGTTGAAGTTGTCTTTTTTTTTTTAAAAACATACTTATCACGTTTTTAACATCCGTAAGTACAAAATTCAAGTTATTTTTTAGACACGTGATTTCGTAGAAGGGATTTTTCATTGGGACACATCATTTTGGTTGTGCATGGTCATTGGGACACATCCTTTGAAGACGAACTGGTTTGTTTTTTCGTGAAGAGGGACAATATCTTTTCGTTGTCTATATATAGAGAGACATCATCATTCGTGTGAAAGATAATGAAGTTTTTTAGAAGCATCATCAAGATAAAACATATTGTGTCTCTAAAGTAGTACTCATTGAATATTGAGAGAGATCTTAAAACATCTCTTTAAAGAAACGCTTTATACGTGCCTTGGAGATCATTCAATTCGCTTTGTTTTATCACATTTTTCTAACATTATTGATAGTCTCAAACACGCCTAGAAAGTAGTCTTTTCTAGCATATTTAGAAACAAAACCAAATTCATACACGTATACATAAAACATACTTACATATTACTATTTCAAGATCGCTCTTGCAACACATTTAGAGACGAAATCACTAATCAAAGTAGAATTGTCAATTTCATTAACCATATTCTTCTCAATTGAGAATTTGAGAATAGAATTTATCATTTATAAATGGGAAATTGAAAGAAGGAAAGGAAAACAAAAAACAAAAAAAAAATAAAAAAAATCAACAGCTCAAGCGGCAGGGGAGCTGGGGAAACGAAGGTAGGACTGAAGGGGAGGGCCGGAACTTAGGAGTGAAAAATGAGTTCTATCTATTTTTGTTTGTTTTATTTATTTTTGTGTGTGTTTTTTTTCTTCTATAATATAGATATATATAATAAATTAATAATATAGATAAAGTCATAAAACAAAAAAAAAACTTGTTTGTATATATCTATTTTTTTTTGTCAAAATTTTTTTTTTATTGGGGCCTTTATCAGTTAGAGTAAAAAAAAATTTGGGTCTTTATCAAAAAAGAAAATTAACATATTATATTAGGTTGGATCGGATTAAATCTACACGAATTTTTTTTTTCTTTTAGCGAAACATATACCGTTGGGCCTTCCGACACAATTGGGCTTAAGACCCGGGTCTCGCCGGCCTTAGCATAGGGCCGGCCCTGTTATTATTCTTGGAAAGGCCTTGTCAGAGCCTTTGGTTATATTAAGGCATGTTGGGGATGGTTCTCATATCTCCCCATGGTTTGATACATGGCTCAAAGATTCTTCTCTTGATAACTTGCTTGATGGAGATATATCTTTAAAGGATATCAACTAAACTGTTAAAGACATCATCTCTGTCTTTAGGGATTGGATCTTTCCTATTTAAATACCTTTATCCCTATAGATATTAATATGGAGATCCACGAAAAACCTTTAACCATTGTGGCTTCAGATTATGATCATAGAGTTTGGTCCAAACACCGTTCTGGCATTTATAGTGCTAAATCTGGTTATAATGCTTTGCTTGGGGAAGAAAGTAATAATAATGTTTCCAATCTGAATTGGAGGGAACTTTGGAAATCCAAAGCTCCCCAGAAAATCAAATTTTTTATGTTCCTTTGTTGGCATTCTAGAGTTTTCACTAATGTTTTGAGATGTAAAAAGAAAACGACTCTTTCTGATGCTTGTGATAGGTGCAAGATTTACAGTGAAGACATTGATCATCTTTTGAGGAGTTGTTCATTTGCTAAAGATATCCGGAATTCCAGTCCCATTCTTCAATCCTTTGAAAACAACAACCTGAATTTTAGTGATTGGATTATGGTTAATTCGTCTAACTCTGGAGTTATAAGATCTGGGTCCTTTAATGGCCCTAAGAACACAATGTTCATGTTTACTATTTGGCAGATTTGGAATGATAAGAATCTTTTTATCATTGAACACATAAAGAATAGAACTCAAGATTCCTTAAGGTTTATCCTTTTATGAGCTCAAGAATATGTTCAAATTTGTCATTCTAAGTATGTGAATTTTTGGCAGAAAGAGCCTCAATGGATTTCATGGGAACCACCTCTTAAATGGTGGATTAATGTCAATAAAGATGTTAGCTGCATTAACACTGATGACTATGGGATTGGCCAAATTGCTATTGAAGGGGTTTTAAGGGATTCAGATGGCCGAGGATGGATCAGAGGCTTCATTGGAAACAAAGGAAGAAATAACATCTTCATAGCTGAGCTACTTGCCATAAAGAAAGCCATTTGGATTGCTAAAGACTATGGGATCCATTCTCTTGAAGTTGAATATGATTTTGCATCTGTTGTGCTTGTTGTCAATATCAGGAGCAAGAGTGAAGATTGTGTTGCTATTATTGATGGCATTGTCACTATGTTGGATTGTGGCATGATGGTTATAATTGGCTACAGGCCCATGGAAGCCAATAGAGCTGCAGATATTATAGCTAGGGTTGATCAATTGATGGATGATGGTGTCTCAAGAGTTGATGATCCTCCTAATGAGGTTGAAGATATTTTAGCTGAAGACATGATAGGCCTTAGTTTGCCTAGGTTTTAATTTGTTGTTGCTTTCGAGGTCCTTCGGACCTCCTTTGTATAAAAAAAAATTACGTGCTTATACAACGATTTTAATTTTGTTTATTGATGAGAGTCAAATTGGCTATCATTTACTATGTAATTATACCCCATTTATACCTCGTTTTATATGTTTCCGGAGACATTTGATTGTATTTTGATGTATTTTACACCTTGGTTATCATTTCGAGACCTAGGACGAAAAGTCCGGAAATCTCATTATTTTTCGGTGTTTTAATACATTCTCGGTCACCCTAGTGTCCTGTAGGGATTACGTGTGGTATTTGTTGTGATCTTGTACAGGAATTAGGTGTTCGAGAAGGCCGGAATGCGAGTTACGAGGATTGGAACGTGTGCCCGAAGCTTAAACGTTCAAACGGATCAAAACGCGGTGGTACTACAACCATACCTTCCATTGATCTGAATTTTGATCCGCCTTAGAGGCATTTTCTGGGCTGGACATCTTCATTAAAGTTTTAGACAATTGAATGAGCTTTCCAACGCATCTTGAATCACTCAAATCGGAGGTCTACAGACAAAGTTATGGCTGTTTTTCTGAGGGTGTGTCAGTTAGGCGCGCGCCTGACAAATGCTAGGCGCAGTCAATTTTGGCCAGAAGTTTCAGTGCGTGTTTTTATCATCATAGTCGTGCGCCTACACTTTCCTAGGCGTACGCCTAGCGTCCAGAACTCATAAAACACTATAAATACCCCCATTTTGGATCTAGATCCACACATCTTCTTCCCAACTCGTTTTTTCACCATTTTTTTGCATTTTTCATTAGTTTAGCTTAGTTCTTAGGTATATTAGCTTAGTTTAGTTGTAGATTGTTGTAATCCGTTGATTCTCGAAGATAGCTTGACGCGTTATTGACGGGATTTCGTTCGGTGGATCGATTCTCTACGGCATAATATATTTGGTATTTCGTTTTCATTTCTTGTTCTTGTTTTTAATCTTGTTTGTGTTATTGTTTATTTCTTGTATTTTGTTGTTAGAATGAGTAGGTAATCGTTATATAGTCGAGTTATGTGATAGTCTTCGAAATCGAACCTTAGCCTGTTCATGTGGTGTTCTTGATGTTTGATTGTTGATTCTCGATGTTACCAATAGTTCTAGAACTTATTCTTATCACGTTTGATGAATTGATCACTTAATAAACGTATCACACGTATCGTCATTACATATGTATTTTGCGAGAGGATACGGGAGCCGGGGTTCTAGGATCACCGTGTAAAACCGACTGAGTTGTTCAGACTCAGTTTCGTTGTGAGGTTTTGTATCGACTTGTCGAGCGTTTCATGAATCGTAGACCGTGTGAGGTCAGTTAAATCCGTTGAGCGGACTGTTGAACCTGACATATGAGGGTAAATTATTGAAATAATGTTTATTCTCAGAGCCAGGAAACGACACCCTTTGTGACATCGAGAACGTTTAGGTGAATCAAGAATACCTCGGGACTTAGCTAGGGTTTGTGAGTAGTAGATTGGATCATAGCTCGGCTATCTCTTTTATATAGTTTTAAATCTTTCATTTTGTGTATATTTCGTTTGTAGAACCGGTGATCTGACAAGTCACCACGTTCAATAGTTGTGTTGGCTGAACTAGGGGACGAGACCCGACTTTGGTACTCCACTAGATTCCCATTCCTCATCGATACGACTTCACTCACCAATTTCTGATTGGCCGTCTGACACTCGCCGGTGAGATTGGACACTTAGAAAAGGCCGATCATTTATCCATAATCATTTTTATTTGTTTCTATTATCCAAAGTTTTTTTCCCTCAAAAAAAAAATATCTGTTTGATTCTACTTGGAAGATATAATAATGTAACTTATATCGTTAAAAAAGAATTATGGGACCTTTTATATACACCACGATTTTATAGGTACATCCGGTTATCATGCACAACACTAGATCAACATTTTATTTCGTAGCCCAACCCAATTGAAGGTGAAAAAAACATTCGGCCCAAAAAAAAAATATAAATGTTCGCAGGGCCGGTCTCATAAACTTCAGAGCCTTAGACGGTTATGGCGTACGAGGATTTTTCAGTTAAAGGTATAATTTTGTTTATGAAAAAAATTAAAGAAACAAAGCTAACCGATAAAAGATATTAAAGTTAATATTTCATTTCAAAATCATAGACATAACACATGACATAAACAATAGGGCTCTTATTATTATTATTATTATTTTAATATATAGATTACCCAGAGTAGGAAAGTTTGGGATTTGGGTTTCGATACATATGTAGTATGTATTATATTGCATGAGACTAACTGAGTTTTTTAAAGCATGACTTGTAAATGTTTTTCTCGTGGTTCTATTGTCACCCTCTAATTACTTATAACACAACACTTATAAATTAAAAATTGTATGATATTGAAAGTAATTAAGGAGTGCCATTTTCTTACAAACTATGGAAAAAAATTGTTTTCGGGGAGGGCCCATATACTAAAGGGCCTATGGCCATTGTTTACTTTGCCTAAGGTGTAAAGGACCGGCAAATGTCATGCCCAAATTTAGATCGCATGTTTGGTAATATGCCCTATGTGTAATCAATTTCAGTTACAAGTCTGCTTTCTAACTTGTTGCCATTGTCGTGAGGAACTTTCAACCAAGGCGGCTGTAGGAATTTAGGGATACAAGTCGTAAATTTATCACATTTTATAACTAGTGAACTTAGTCTTATTTATTATAGCTCAAAATGGAGCAATACGAATCAATATATAAAAATATGCAGATCAATTTCACATATCTGCTAATGTAACCTATGGTGCAACCGCTCATCCTCCTTTCAAGTATAAATCAAATTATGAGAGAATGGAGCAGAATTTGAAAAGCATGGAAAAATGATACTTTTTATTAATACTTGAGATTGGGAAGGACGATTAACAATGCTAGGAAAGTAAGGGGTATGTATTACTTCAACCAACCATTCATTCCATCCACCATCCAACAAAGTCTCAAGTATGCCCGATTAGTTTATTACAATGTCAATTAGGACATCATAGTTTCAATTATATACAAAACATGTATCCTGGCATTTCCAAAAACTAAAAAAGAACAATGATTTCCAATGTGATATTTGTGAGATTTCTAAACACCAAAGACCCGCGTTCCGATCGAAACCTTGCAGGTTTTACATCTCCACTAACCCTCATTCACATTGATGTTTGGGGACATTCTCATGTCCCAAACATGACACCAACTCATCGGTTTGTGACTTTTATCGATGATCAATACACGTTTGACTTGGGTATACTTTATGAAATATATGTCTGAGATTGGGTCCATATTTAAGCAATTATATTCAATGGTTGAAACTCAATTCCACAACAAATCTCAAGTTTTCTGGACCGATAACGGGGCTGAATACTTTAATTCAGTTTCTAGTCCATTCATGAACAACAAATGTTCCGCAGTATTACTGGGGGGATGCAGTCCTTACGACTACGTATGTTCCTCATTAACAGAAAACATTAAAAATATAATTATCTATCTAATAATATACTAATTATTTTCTACTAAGGAAATGTTTTCATGTCTATTCCAAGCAAACTTGGGCACCTCTACCACTATAAAAGGGAGGATAGTTTGACTCTTCTCCAAAAAAACTCCAATATCAAATTGGATGAGAAAAACATAAGATTTTCTCTTAAATTTATCTAAAAAAGAGTTAGATGACGGTACCGAAATTAAGGACTGGGGGAGAAAATATGGTATAACAACCATACTTTTCGAGTAAAGATCCTAGGAAGATTTCAAGGAGTTGTTCCTGCAGATCGCCGTTAGAGGTCGGACGCGTGGACGATTATTGCGAAATCAAACAAGATTTCTATATACCTAAGTCATGCTTTCCAACATGATTGGTCGATCTCCGGTGTTATGTGTTGGTAGCGATGGCAAAGCTTTGTTACCCGACATGATTGCATAAGCACGTACGAGTGATCATTTATTGTAGTTGTACATACTAAAGGTGCTAAACGATGTTAAGTCTGATTTTCATAAACATTCTTATGTTTATCTTTGATTTAGAGAAAATTCTTGTGTAGCCTGAGACACGAAGTCGAAGAATGAGGTGATGGATGGGGTACATCAACTTGGATTTGCAGTGTATCCATGCACCAATAAGATGTAGAAAGATCTGAAAAGTGAAATTGCAACTCATGTGTCTCGATGTTTTCTTGCTCGACATCCTAGTTAGTGATGCAGTGAGGATCAACGAAGACATTAAGCTGAGCGTTAATTTGTCTATTTATATTAATAATGTAATAGGGGGCATCTTTGTCTTTTGATGTGTTAAGCATTGGGGGTATTTAAACCCAAAAACCTTCTTAGCGATGGAGCTTTTGACATTTTTTTTTCAGATTATAGTCGAACTTGCTGAGAGTTTCAGCTCCTTTTGGATTCTAATTGAATAGCCTTTACATCGGTTAGCCAACATATCAAGCAAGGACAATATTCGACTATATCGAAGAGTGTTAGCTTCCACACCTTCGACATCAAGTATCATTGACGGCACCCAACACTGTCGTCATTCATCTTGCGCTACCTACCCTCATAATAAATACCTTCACTCTTATAGTAGAAAGGTACATTCACTTTTACACTACTGAAACAATCTTTAAATAAAAACATTCATATCTAAGGTAATATCGTCTATAATTAACTTATTGAGAATCTCTAATTCATAAACCATCCACGGTCACCTACATCCTTATTTACAGATTTGAGCATCGAATGGACAGCCCAGACGGGCGTCTTTTTAATGGTACAATGTAGAAGCGACACACGTTCACGCACAATAAATCAACCATATATGGTCAATCAAACATAGTTCTATACGTTGACAATTTCCAGCATCGTCAAGCTCCTGTTAAACGAATGACATTTATTTTAATTTTCGTTTTCTTACAACTTACCACCATTCAAAAGTTGAAATTAATTTGGCCGTTATTATATACTAGCAAAATGCACGTGCGTTGCACGTGTTCAGCTAATTTATTATTTTTAAAATATTTTTGATATTATATCTATATTCTTGACTATACATTTAATCTACAAAATAAATATATGTTATCCGGCAAGAAATAAATAAACAAAAATATATGTTAAATAATGACAATTGTTGTACAATGATTTTATGCTTGATAGAAATATTTTAGTTCTCTTACTCATACGTATTGAATTAAACTCGAAATCTTACATTTTCATTCTTTAAATATGATAAGCTTTTTTAGTTATAAAATCATGCATTTTATTGCAGATGAAGATTTGTCTCAACTATTCAGTATATATTTAGATACTCTCTAAGGACCTTCTAACCTAAAAAGAATTGTCACAATATTACGTGTCCAAAAAATCCTGTAATGTTTTAATTGCATATATTTTTATTTTAACATTCTATTACAAGTGCAAATACTTTTTGTTAAATAATTTGCTAATAGCCGAATTCAATAATCATAAAGACAAAGAATCATTAATTGTGTCATGAGGGTATTCATGAGTTATATTTATTCTTAGATAAAACTAACTGTGCAAGCAAAATGCCGTACAAATCAATTTGCAGGATATTTATTTTGACCATTTAAGTATTATTCATGTTTTATACCACACTTTTATGATTTTATTTGCCTCTTTTTCTCAAGTGGAATAAAATGACTGAATTTGGTTAGCATGTCCACTACTACCATGATGACTTCCTTTCCTGCGGAGTTATGCAATCCACTTGTAAAATTGATCCATGTTGAGTTGGGACCATTCGCATGTGTTTTGGTTAGTGAACGTATTTTCACACATAGAGTGTCTTGAACATATTTTTATTTTTTTCGATTGTACCCTTTAAATTATCCCTATTTCGCGCTTATTTATTCTGAGCCAAATTTAGGCAGAATGTTGCATTTTTTCAGCCCACATTTGGGTCAGATTATATGAAATAGGCTTTCTGACAGATATTGGATCTAGAAAACTTGAATTTATGACTGAAACTAAGTCATAATAAGCAACCACAATCTGACTAATGTTGGGTATAGTGCGTGATATTAGAAAAGATGTTCCCTTTGGTTGAAACACATGTTCTTAAATTGATTTTTTTAGGAGTTAAAATTGATAACTTTAGATAATATCTTGTATATTGTTATTATATCACAAAATGATCTCATGCTTTTTGTATGTGTTTGAATTGGTGAGAGTATTTTATTTAATTTTTCTTTTAATAATACTTTTGTCATCCTTTACTTGATACATTTATATTTCATCTAAAAACGATTACTCGATTAGCATTCTTAATTTGCACATTCATGCTTTTTTACTTGTATCGATGAAGAGGTTGTCTCAATATTTAACTTGATATAAAATATTGACAAATTTTATAATTGTCACTAATCACCTAACTCGGTGCAAATTGTCAAACCTTGGACGATAATGTGTTTATTTATCAACATCTTATTGCTTACTCTCAACATTGACTTTGAAGGTTGAATGCCATGCATAATTTAAATTTACCTATATGGGTTATATTTCATGTATCTAAAACTCAAAATTTTATATCAAGTTGAATAATTATCGATGTGCATTATAAAATAAATTTTGAATTTACTTTTTAAGAAGTTGATAGAATTCCTTTTAAGTTGTGAAATAATAAACATGTACTACTACATATTATTCATATTGAATATGGTTGATTTCTAAGTTAATTTTTTGGGCATTTTTAATGGCACCATAACCAATTTACTCGAGCACCACACTTCGTGCATATTTCGATTTTACATAGGTAGAAATTTGTTTTTAACCCCTCCATAAATTCGACCCTAGAGAAGTCAAACTAAACAACGGTAGATTGATTGTGGTGTCATTAACAATGTCATATTTTTCGTGTGTAGTTTTAGTCTCTGTAAATGCATTCACATCAGATCATCTTAACAAATTATATATTTTACAGTTATAAACACATTTTTCTAGTTTACAGAATATTTATCCAAGATGAAATGCACCAGATTCTCTATTTTATATAATGTGGTAGATATAAAGGAAAACTTACATAATCTGGATGAATACATGATACGGTAGATGTAATTTTTTTTTACAGAATCTATATTTTACAATAATAAATAAAGTATATACTTACTGCAGTGTTATTTTTGCTATTGAAATCTCTAAATTAGAGTTATTAAAGGATCTATGCAATCTACTGCAAGTTCTTTAAAGTGGATAAAAATTAATTATGATCAATATTTATTTGTAACAAAAATTTACTTAATAAATACAAGACTTTCGTAATAAAACATGGTGAAATATCTCATAGGAAAACATACAATTTCACTTTCAGACAAGCTGGATTTATTTCTACGTCCAAAACATTCGTAAAAAGAATGATAAAAAATTCTTTTATCTTCTAATATTTATGTATGTGTGTGTGTGTGTATATATATATATATATTTAGTCGTTTATATATATATATAATGCATTTTATATACATTAAGACATATATATAAGATTATCAATATTTACAATGAATCCATAAGAACATAAAATGTATGAAAATACGATACAACAATAATAATCAATTGATGAGCGAACACAATTTTCTTTTAATCATTCGTATTATTGAGTAAAACAATTCCATCAAGATTATAATCCGAAGAAACATTAATCAACATCTTCTTTTACCTGCCTCTTTTTTTAAATGAAAAAAATATATGAAATTGAAACAAATAGGTTCGTCTCAAGCAAAATGATCCATACAAAATATGTACAAAAAAGATGCCAAGTGCCTAAATAAATAAACAGGGCAGGAGGAAATAGTGCAAACAAAACCAATTGCAAACAAAACCACTTTATTATACTGAGATACATAGACAATGGCATTTTTCGTTATCAATGACCATTAAATGAACATTTAAAAGAACGTGATTTATCAACCTCACACATCTCTCGAAACTTTTTGCAAAATACAACATCCAACTTATCATTCAAAGTGTTGATAAGATCTTAGATCCATAGAAAGCTTTCTGTTATGCTTGGTAACCACCATCGACTTTCTTCTGCTAGTCCAAAACCGTGCATCATGCACGGGAGGAATTAACTTTAAAAAAATTATTAAAGAAATGGAACAGGTAAAAACACTTAATGCATCAAAACATATTAAATTAAGATATGTAATATCATCATCTAATAAAGTGAACTAAATTTTGAAAAAAATGACAATACAAAATACGAATGTAAAATGAAATCAATAAGAGATAAATTACTAAGTTGAGAGATAATACTACCATAGAAAATACACCCAAACATCACAATAAGCAAAGCCTTTGGTAAACAAATCATTCCAATTTACCCATAGGAACATGAATAGATTGAAACCCTTGTACACTACAATTTTTTTGTCTACGCCTATGCATATTTCGTGCCAATTCCAACCTAAAATTTTTCCCTTCAAGTACTCATTTTCCATTAAAGGCAAAAAATAAACGATTAATAGCTATTATGTTTTCTTCTTGGACTACAAATGAAAAACGTGATATTTTAGATGAACCCAGACTCTCCACCTCATCCTTGCATACCTAGAACTCCACTAAGGCCTGTAAGTTCCTGTCAAAGTCCCAATTAAGCATTTCAAGCAGCGTTACTGGAACCCAATCACTCAAATGACATCACAGCACCGCATTGTATCAAAGAATATAGTGGATGAGAAGTAATCCCTCAAAGTATAGACTGACAAATAGTTGTCGATATCCTAGATCTAAATCTCATGGTTCAATTAGAACATATTACGATTTTTTGAGGAAATAAATAGCATATATTTATTGAATCATCAATTGAACAACACTACATATATTTATTGAAACATCAACTTGAAAGTAAACTCCAACTTCTTGAAAATTAATTTTATAACAACAAAAAATATCTGAAAATGGAAATAACGATTTGCGAAACAATGATAAGACATAATGAAACTGCCATTCTAAATGAAAATAGAAGTTCCTAAAGGTAGTATTGTTTAGTTAACGCAAAAATTACTGAAAGTTATCCATTTGTATAAGAAAGTAGTTGAAAAATTCATGTGATTTTCCAAGATGCAGTTCTTTGAAATGTCAGAGTTAAGCTCACCAAACACTAACAACATAAGCAAAGTTGCAAAAATGTGAACACGTCATATATCTCAATCGGTAGCATTAACAATTTTCTAAAATCAAAGACACCATTTAAAAGCACCGCCACGTTGGATCGAGATCAAAATTGTTAAATATCCGAAGGCATGAAGAATAACCACAATGAAGTCATTGCTCATACCTTCGGATACATGACAAAAAAACATTCATGCTCGATGCCCTATCTAATGAAATAACAAAGCAAAAAGAATGGATCAACTTCAATATCACTATTTACAAAACAGTTAGCGATGTATATATGTCGTGAAACCAAAACCAATGGTAGGTCATAAACAAAAATATGATTTCAACGAAACCCACGGAGATACATGGAAGATCCACAAAAAGAGTTTCATGCATAAGTTAGCGCTTAAAAGCGTGATAAAGCTAATGACTAAATGCAAAAGTTATATTATAATACACTCCAAATCAAATTGAAGCACTTAAATAATAAAAGAATGAAGAACAAACCCTTGTTGCCAATTAAAATAAATATGATTAGATTATCATAGTTCGCCCGAGCTCTTACATGTGGGGCAACCATTTCAAGAATCGCATGAATAAGTTTACAATGGACAACAATTAAACTAAAATCTCGAACCACGATGAAATTGAAGGTGATAAATTCGAAAAATTACCTATTATAAGCCCCGACAACAACGAACTCAAGTTATGGAATCTCCTCAAAAAGCAACACTTTTGGGGATTATCTCTTGTCAAGAACAATATATGTTGAAAAAAGAAACACTCCCAATACCGGCCAAAAAGAGAATAGCAGCAACGATAAAGGGGAATAAGCGACAATGCCGACACCACGAATCACACGCAAAACAACCACACGAAGATAGAAGAGGATAAAAATCGGTGCAAAATACCAGGACATTGAGTAAGCGAAATCAAAGTCGAACCATCAAAGGCATTGAGTACTCGCCACTCTATCCTTTGACTTCAATTCCACCACAAAAATAATGTAACTCCAATCGCGGAGTAAGGAACGGTCAGTAGAATAAAGTTCAAATTCAAAAAAGAAATCCGGAAATAAGAATGACAAAGCAAAGAGTCAATTTCTTATTCATAGATAGATATATTGACTCTTTGCTTTGTCATTCTTATTTCCGGATTTCTTTTTTGAATTTGAACTTTATTCTACTGACCGTTCCTTACTCCGCGATTGGAGTTACATTATTTTTTGTGGTGGAATTGAAGTCAAAAGGATAGAGTGGCGAGTACTCTGCGTCTTTGATGGTTCGACTTTTGATTTTGCTTACTCAATGTCTGGGGTATTTTGCACCAGTTTCTTATCCTCTTCTATCTTCGGTGTGGTTGTTTTGCAGGTGTTTCGTGGTGTCGGCATTGCTGCTATTCCCCTTTATCGTTGCTGCTATTCTCTTTTTGGCCGGTATTGGGAGTGTTTCTTTTTTCAACATATTTTGTTCTTGACAAGAGATAATCCCCAAAAGTGTTGCTTTTTGAGGGAGATTCCATAACTTGAGTTCGTTGTTGGGGGCGATAATAGGTAATTTTCTGAATTTATCACCTTCAATTTCATCAGGGTTCGAGATTTTAGTTTAATTGTTGTCCATTGTAAACTTATTCATGCGATTCTTGAAATGGTTGCCCCACCTGTAAGAGCTCGGGCGAACTATGATAATCTAATCATATTTATTTTAATTGGCAACAAGGGTTTGTTCTTCATTCTTTTATTATTTAAGTGCTTCAATTTGATTTGGAGTGTATTATAATATAACTTTTGCATTTAGTCATTAGCTTTATCACGTTTTAAGCGGCTAACTTATGCATGAAACTCTTTTTTGTGGATCTTCCATGTATCTCCGTGGGTTTCGTTGAAATCATATTTTTTGTTTATGACCTACCATTGGTTTTGGTTTCACGACATATATACATCGCTAATCTGTTTTGTAAATAGTGATATTGAAGTTGATCCATTCTTTTTTGCTTTGTTATTTCATTAGATAGGGCATCGAGCATGAATGTTTTTTTTGTCATGTATCCAGAAAGGTATGAGCAATGACTTCATTGTGGTTATTCTTCATGCCTTTCGGATATTTAACAATTTTGATCTCGATCCAACGTGGCAGGCTTTTAAATGGTGTCTTTTGATTTTAGAAAATTGTTAATGCTACCAGTTGAGATATATGACGTGTTCACATTTTTGCAACTTTGCTTATGTTGTTAGTGTTTGGTGAGCTTAACTCTGACATTTCAAAGAACTGCATCTTGGAAAATCACATGAATTTTTCAACTACTTTCTTATACAAATGGATAACTTTCAGTAATTTTTGCGTCAACTAAACAATACTACCTTTAGGAACTTCTATTTTCATTTAGAATGGCAGTTTCATTATGTCTTATCATTGTTTCGCAAATCGTTATTTCCATTTTCAGATATTTTTTGTTGTTATAAAATTAATTTTCAAGAAGTTGGAGTTTACTTTCAAGTTGATGTTTCAATAAATATATGTAGTGTTGTTCAATTGATGATTCAATAAATATATGCTATTTATTTCCTCAAAAAATCGTAATATGTTCTAATTGAACCATGAGATTTAGATCTAGGATATCGACAACTATTTGTCAGTCTATACTTTGAGGGATTACTTATCATCCACTATATTCTTTGATACAATGCGTGTCGTGATGTCATTTGAGTGATTGGGTTCCGTGAACGCCGCTTGAAATGCTTAATGGGACTTTGACAGAACTTACAGTGCCTTAAAGGAGTTCTGTATGCAAGGATGAGTGGAGAGTCCGGTTTCATCTAAAATATCACGTTTTTCATTTGTAGTCCAAGAAGAAAACATAATAGCTATTAATCGTTTATTTTGCCTTTAATGGAAAATGAGTACTTGAAGGAAAAATTTTAGGTTGAATTGGCACGAAAATATGCATAAAGCGTAGAAAAAAATTGTAGTGTACAAGGGTTTCAATCTATTCATGTTCTATATGGGTAAATTGGAATGATTTGTTTACCAAAGGCTTTGCTTATTGTGATGTTTGGGTGTATTTTCTATGGTAGTATTATCTCTCAACTTAGTAATTTATCTCTTATTGATTTCATTTACATTCGTATTTTGTATTGTCATTTTTCAAAATTTAGTTCACTTTATTAGATGATGATATTACATATCTTAATTTAATATGTTTTGATGCATTAAGTGTTTTACTGCTCCATTTCTTTAATAATTTTTTTTTAAAGTTAATTCTCCCGTGCATGATGCACGGTTTTGGACTAGCAGAAGAAAGCTGATGGTGGTTACCTAAGCATAACAGAAAGCTTTCTAAGGGATCTAAGATCTTATCAACACTTTGAATGATAAGTTGGATGTTGTATTTTGCAAAAAGTTTCCAGAGATGTGTGTGAGGTTGATAAATCACGTTCTTTTTAAATGTTCATTTAATGGTCATTGATAACGAAAAATGTGGTTGTCCTATGTATCTGGTATAATAAAGTGGTTTTGTTTGCGCAATTGGTTTTGTTTGCACTATTTCCTCCTGCCCTGTTTATTTATTTAGGGCACTTGGCATCTTTTTTGTACATATTTTGTATGGATCATTTTGCTTGAGACGAACCTATTTGTTTCAATTTCATATATTTTTTTCATTTAAAAAAAGAGGTAGGTAAAAGAAGATGTTGATTAATGTTTCTTCGGATTATAATCTTGATGGAATTGTTTTACTCAATGTCTGAATGATTAAAAGAAAATTGTGTTCGGCTCATCAATTGATTATTATTGTTGTATCGTATTTTCATACATTTTATGTTCTTATGGATTCATTGTAAATATTGATAATCTTATATATATGTCTTAATGTGGTCCCGTGCATTATGCACGGGTAAATGACTAGTAATAGTATAAACGGAAGTCTATTTTATTTTTTTAAATAATTTTATAGTGGATTCTAATATGCACTTAGACTCCATCTCATATGTAAGATTGCTCTTATCTTTACGGTGTAAATAGAAATAAATGTGATTGGATAGACGGGATTTGCAATTAAAAAGTCGATATCAGATATGTTATGGTAAAATTATTATATAATAGTTTTAATGTAATTGTAGTATTTATGGACTAATTAATTATTATTTTTGACTGAGACTAATTAAAACTTGTATATCCTTTATGACATTTAGGACATAGTACGTGCATTATGTTTTGATTAAATCACCCTTATACTTTATTAACTCCTTATTCTCGAATTGTATTCTTTCTTCTACATCCTTCTCATTTTTCTCCCCGACACCGTTAATAACATTCTAGTGCATATATCTCTATACCTATATATTTAAAAATCATGATTCTTTTAGTATAAATTTCATCTTTTCGATCTCTTTTTTTACGATCCATATGTACCTTATTTTGATGTCATTTATGTACTATCATCAAATTAATGCACTGTTGAAATACACGTCAATTATGGATTTTGAAAGTAATGTGAAAATGCATTCACTTAGATTTCCTGAATGAATGAAAGGTGATTCAAGAGTTTACTGTATATGTTTTTCTTGTTGTTTTCAACTGTTGCAGTAAATTGTAACTTATGCACTTTGTTACCCCAAGGAAAAAAAGATTATGTTTAACTGAGTGATCTCTTTCTTTTTATGTTTTCACATAAAATAAACTCGAACACACTTTTTACGAGCAAGGTGATTTATATCATGTTTGTATCTTAATTTTTTTCAGTTAATCTAAGGTTTTCTTATAATTTGGACACATGTTGTTGGTATCTTAATTAGGGTCACATAATATGCGGTTTTTTTCAAATACTCATGAGTAACATTGTTTTTTAGGGGAAGTTACATTACTCTCACAAGGCTGTATTTCTAGTCAATTTGGTGGATTCGTACATATTCATTGTATTCGGGCAAAACTCTTTGAAGTTATTATCAAAGTGAAAATTAATCACGACATGCAGCTTGTTGATTAGACAACATATACTTTCATTATTCACTATAATAACAATGGGTTGATTTCACACCATTGTGCACTTAATAAGTGATCGGTTGAGTGGTAAATGTAAGCCAAAAGAAATTCACTATGACTTTTCAGTGTGATCGGTTGAAATTACATGCAAGATGTATTGGGGTAAAAAATAGAATCTTTTTTCTTTACAGTAATATCTACTGTGATAAGAAAGCGCTCTTAGTTCAGTTCAGTAGAATGTGGGTCTTCAAAACCCGATGTCGTACTACAGAGCGTGATTTTTATATTCTTAGATCAAATTAGACTGAAAAGTCACTTACACATTATCCAGATTATTAGCCTACAACCACCTATGGTTTTACATAACAAGTCTTGTGAGTTAAGATGCTTTGCCTTGAGCACAATAATATCTACATTTTTCTTCATGATTTATGTATCTTTATCTTCAACCTCAACACTCTGTCCATTTACCAACCTACAATATAAATAACTAAAAAAAAACACAATAAGACACTTCAATGATGCATGACTATTTATTTTGGTGTTGCGTGTATACATATACATATACAATGTCATTTGTCACTTCGTAAATATAATTATTATTGATAGTGAAATGGTTCTTACACCCTATTAGCCACTATTATGACAATGAATATACCTAGAAAATTGTTCTTAAAGAATGTTAATTTAATATGTCACCATTTGGTTGCCACATATGAGTTAGGAGAAATGAACCTTAAAGCCACATTGATAATATAAAGTCAAATACCATTTAAATATAAATTATTCTTATTTATTTTTGTGTATTCTAAAAGTGAGAAAAGTACATATTATAGTAATTATAAATCTTAATATTATCTTATATATGCAATATATATTTATTAACTATTACAACTATTATCTTATATACTCTTCCATGTAATGTGGATGCCGTTGTACAAGAGGATAGGGCGGGTGTTTGGCTTGTTTTTCGGGACCCGACAAAGGCAGTCACGCACTCGATGAGTTACCCCTTTGACGGGGGGACGACCGGAATTTGGGGAGCTTTGGGCTATTTACTTGGCACTGGTGAAGGCACAACGTTTGAATGTGCTTCGATTAGAGGTGGAAAACGGTTGTTTAGCATGTGTGCAACTGCTCCGACAGCCTGTGGAGGAAATTACTGCTTAGGCGCGGGCTGCTTACTGCAGGACTGTTTGGCTCTACTTCCTAGTTTTACCTCTATTTCTTTTTCTTTTGTCCGCCGGACTGACAATGTACCTGCGAGTATCCTAGCGCGACACGCTTTGTCTTTAGATGTTGTTACTTCTTGAGGCACTTTAACTCCTGAAGACGTTTTGGCCGCATGTTATGCGGACGTTGATTAATAAAATTCTTTGATTGCTAAAAAAAAATATAAAAATGACGGGAAAAAATGAACATATATTTGCCCTTTTGTTTGACTTTTGATGTCAAACTTATGAAAAGATTGTTCGTTTCATGTTTTGTTACTCGACGTGTTCACAATTAGGTTATCTTGTATTGGATAACCTAGTTTTGATACTTATGGATTGATTTGTGATACATTATAATAGCAAAGTGGAAAGTTAACTGTCTAAAATACCCATTAACCGTCATTTTTACAATATTTATTAAATAATTAAAAGGGATTTGATTGATAGTAAATTAGGAGTACAATACTATAAAGGGTAATAAACGTTGCATTGGTAACTGTGAGACAAATGTAAAGATGCAGGATGACTTATATTTTGCGACGGAAGAAGTGAATTTTTTTATATAATAATAATGTTACTTTTTAATATTTATATTAATAAGTATTCCGTACGGGAATTGTAATTTTAGGAGGAAGGGGCCAGAAGGACAAAAAAATTCATAAATGGGTCCAGAATGATGTTACTACATGTTTTGTGATTAAAAATGACAAATTCATAATAAATGGACAAAAATACCCTTTTACACATTAAACATGTAGTAACGCTAGATAAAGTGTAATGTGACCAAGAAAACAAATAATAATAATGCCAAGAAACAAGTGGTAATAACCCATAAAATGTCGTAAAATCCAACGAAAAAGTAGTAATGTGACCAATAAACAAGTAATGTAATGTACCTAAAAGAAATACTTAACACCCGTAAAAATGTAGTAACGGCCAAAAAACAAGTAGTAACAACCCATAAAATGTAGTAATTTCTGAAAATTAATAGTAACAACCCTAAACCCTACAATTTCTCAACCAAAAAAAAAAAAAAAACAGCATGAAGAAACAATACAGCCATCACGTCCGGCCACCACCAAAAAAATAATCGTGCGGCCACCATCACATCCGGCCATTAGCAATAATCGTCCCCTCTTTTTTTTCTTTTCCGTTCTCAAATATATGTCAGAAAAAAAAGAAGAGGAATAGCTTTTCCGGCATCGGATGCCATGTTTTCCGGCCGTCTGCAATTGTTGATGCTGTCTGCAAATACAAAGATTTCACGGCAGGGTTTAAGGCTACAATGGCGGCAGGGTTGGATTAGCGGGAGGTGGTGGTTGGACGGAAGTTGCAGATGCGGCGGAGCTATAAAAAAAATCCAAAATCGGCGCACCAGGCAGCCGGCAACCCTATAATTGACTCCCTCTCCGATCTATGGTATAACCGACGACAAGCAAAGAAATCGGAAAAGGTTTGGCCATGGAAAATACAAGCAAATAAATTGGAAAAGGGTTAGACGGAAACACATGGAGAAATTGGAAAAGCCATAGACGGAAGAAGATTGCTGCGTCTGGATGAAAGAAAAATTAATTAGATTAATTAGGTTTACTTAGAAAAAGGGTATTTTGGTAAGTTTAATTAGGTTTTGTCCTAATTAATAATCTACTTCCTTGTAGCCTAATAAATAAATTAGTTTGTCCGTCCCAGGGCACGGCCTTAGGATTAGCGATGGCGTGGGCTGCGTAATTGCGGCTGGCGGGAGGTTAGAGGCTCGATTCGCAAGCGCGAATTATTCCTCCTGTAGCAGTAAGCGGTGTTTTTGATTTCTGAGGATCTTGATTCTGTCTCCACTCATCCCGTGGGACGGGAGTGAGGACCTCTGAGGTAGGGTTTACCTTTTTTTTTTTTTTTATTATAATAAATTAGTTTGTCATTTTAGACAAAAACCTATTAATTTTATATATCGAAATAAACCTAACAGTAGCCGAATAGGTTATAAATTGAACAAGATATTATATTATATTAATTTTAGTAGTATTACTTACGCGAATATTCATTCCAGATATTGAAAGAAACCTTACAGTAGGCATTAGATAGATTATTTATTTCTTATTATTCTTGTCTAATGATAAAATGAGATAATGATTAGTATTGTTATTTTACTTTTACGTTTAATGATAACGATAAAATTAGCACTGTAATCAATTCTAGTCAATTGATGGCGGTCAAAAAAGGGAAAATTAATATGGTCAATGGTTAGCTTTTTTTCTCGCCTAATTATTAGTGCTATTTTCTTTTTACATTTAATGATAAAAAAATAAAACTAAATCGTGGAGGAAATACTTTTGAAGAAAAACACATTGACTTTTTTAATATAGTTTTATTTTATTTATTTTATGATATGATATACATCACACTATTGAATTATACCTCTAACAAGATAAACTAAACATCCGACCTCTATAATAAAAACGAATGTTGAGTTTACATTTTATTTTATTGAAAACCGGAAGTTTTTAAGTACCAAGAAGTTTCATATGACTTCACCCAAGGAGGACATTGACATCGACAGAGATACAGTCTGTGTTGTAGACTTTTTCTTTGTCCAAACTGGATTGAGTTGTTCTGGAAATTAGTTGCTTTATGAATATTTAGTTTCTGAATTTAATTTTAATTAAATAGGAAAAAAGATAAGCTGGTGCAGTTCGTTTAGATCTACGGTAAGGGAGGAAGCGAGATAAATGGCGGAGGAAAAGTACAACCGGAAGAATCCGGCGGTGAAGAGGATCTTGCAAGAGGTCAAAGAAATGCAAACTAATCCTTCAGACGATTTCATGAGTCTTCCTCTCGAGGTAATAATCGCTGGTTTCCTATTGTTTTCTGTACAATTTGTAGCTGGTTTTTTTGTTGTTTAAATATTAGCTGCTTTTGTGTTTGAATGGAATTGGTGGTTAAGGATTATTATGAGTCGCCATAGCTGAAATAATGATTGAGAATCTCAAGTGTTTCTGGATCCGAGTTGACTCCATAGTTCTTCATGATAGTTTGGACGGATGAATCTTGTAAAGGAATTATAGCTGAAAAACCTACGAAATAGGCATGAAATGTGAAGTTGATAATTGTGATTGATGAATCGAAACAGGATGAAGAATTACGCCTGTTCGGCAGGGAACTGTTAATGATTTGCAATTTGTATTGATAGGAGAACATATTCGAGTGGCAATTTGCAATCAGGGGACCGAGTGATACGGAGTTTGAGGGAGGGATATATCATGGTCGAATCCAATTGCCTGCTGATTATCCTTTCAAGCCGCCTTCGTTTATGCTCTTGACTGTAAGGCTTGGATTCACTCAGTTGTTTTTCAGTTTAAATTTTGTTGTCTGTTGAATGGCTTAAAAATGTTGATTTGGCCTCCCTTTTTCAGCCTAATGGACGTTTTGAAACACAAACGAAAATCTGCTTGAGCATTTCAAATCACCATCCTGAGCATTGGCAGCCATCATGGAGCGGTATGTTTCTTTTCCTTGGTTTCAGTCAACTATGTTGAGCTTTTGATCTAGAAAATATGCAGTTGAAAGCTTTTAAGCTGTACAAGGTCACAGTATAATTTAAAAAATTAACAAGGATTTGATCAAAATGTTGGCAATTGTGTTATTATGTATAACGTTTGTCATGTCAGTATGCAATAGCTTGTTATTATCCATAAACATCAACAACTCAATGCAGAAGAGGTCTTTGATTTTTGGTTCCTTGGACTTACTATGCTGGTCTTTGAGACTTTGAGTTCTTTCATTCATTCCAATAAAAAAAAATGAGAAGAGTGTGTGTTTGTGTGTGTGATGTGTTGGATGAAGATTCTGCTGGAAATGCAAAATCATAGCATCCTTGGCTTCTAGAGTGAGTCTGATATACCGATGAGCTGTCCTCCAAATCAAGTCTTGCTTCTGGAGCTAAAGCACTGTTTGTCACATGCTCATCACAGATGGAAACTCGTGTTATAGGATACGAATATTAAACCTTACAAGTGTTTCATTCTTTGTGTCAACAGTTTCATAATAAAATTTTCAGACAAGATTTTGTGGTCATGAAGGGGTTTGGACCATTTAGTTGTTTATATCATTGGGCAAGACAGTAATTCAAGATTCGGCCATATTTGTTGTTGTAACAGTTCGGACTGCCTTAACTGCTCTAATCGCATTTATGCCTACCCACCCTAATGGTGCATTGGGATCTTTGGACTATACAAAGGAAGAAAGGCGTGCCCTTGCAGTCAAATCACATGAGACAGCTCCAAGATTTGGTAGCTCTGAACGCCAGCAACTAATCGACGAGGTTTACAGCCTAAAATAATTGTCCATCCGGACTTTCTTTATTTTATGCTCTTTTATGTAGTCCCTATGCTTGAAAGTCCATTTTCATTTAACAGATCCATGAGTATATGGTGAGCAAAGCTCCTTCAGTGCCACAAGATACTGTCTCCACTGAATCATCATCTGCTGAAGTCGAGGGTAGTTCTGGAAATACAACTTCTGATGCTACTCAGGATGTCGAACCAGATCCAGATGCAGGTTTGGCTGAGGATCAACAACGGGAAGTTCCCCCGACTGCAAATTCTGTTCCTACCATGTCTTCTTCCCCACCGGATTCTGTTCCAAACACTCGTGCGGTTCAACCGAGTGAGGCAGTGGTGGTGCAGAGGCATACGGATGATCGGCTTTTTACTTGGGCAGCTATCGGGCTTGCACTTGCTATTGTAGTTCTTATACTGAAGAAATTCATGAAAGCAAACGGACACGGGGCGCTTTTCACCGATGAATCCTAAGACTTCTTGGTGGGAAAAAAGAGAGTAAGTTATTGCAACTTTTGGATTCTAATTATGTGTTTGTATTAAAAACTTCCTCAGTAAGAGAGGGTGAAAGAGAAGCATGTTTCAAGCAAGATGCAAAGTTATGTATTAATGTATAGGAAATAAAGAAAATTGTTTATTTATCGTCTGGAAAAAAGAACTTTTGTAACATGGAAATCGTGTTTACGAAAAACACAATTTTATTTCTTTTTTGTATACAAATATAATATAAGATTGCGTTTTATTGAATTTATTGGTTCTGACATTTGTTTGGATGGATACTGTCTAGCAGAATAATCGAGCTTACGAGCTTACGAGCAGAATAATCGATGCTGTCTAGCAGAATAATCGAGCTTACGAGCCGAGTCAATTTATATCTAGTTTTTGACCAATTGAGTTTGATCTTGCATTTTTACGGCTCAATTGAGATCGTTCTTAGACCGATATTCGAGCCAGAGTTTTTTTAGTCGAGTCTTAGAGAGTATTAGGGGTGTAATCGAGAGCCAAATTGAGTTGAGACTGTTTATGGCTTGGCTTGATTGAAAATATCTAGATTCGAAACTCGACTCAAGCTCGATCGAGCCTTAAGAAAGCAGAATCAGCTCGACTTGTTTGTACTCAATATAACTAGACTCGACTCGTAGGGTCGTTTATTTTTTTTAAGAATTCGTATAATGTTACAAAATATGGTAAGATCGAGCTCAACCGATTAATACTCGACTCAACGTAGCTTTGACTAATTTACGAGCTACTCGATTACTATAATTTAAAATTTCAGAACAGCTTGGTTAAATATTTGAGTAGCGCAAACTTGAAAAAAATCAAATCAAGATACACGAACCGAGTACGAGTATCTTATGAGTAGCCCGATTCACTTGCAGCCCGAGAGAGTATTGTCTTGGCTTAAGGTTCGATTACTCCACTAATTTGGATGATCATTAGAAAATGAAATTGACAAATATGCCCTTCAAGAATTACAATACACAACAATTCCAAGGAGTAAGTATTAAAAATAAAAACAAAAACAAAGCAAACCATTCTGAAGAGGAGAAAAAATAAACATAAAAATACATCTCACTAATACTTCTATCACTCATGAGATCAGTTTTATTCCTTCATCGAGAAGAGATTAAACAAAAATTCAAATACAACATTCAATAACCATATAATACATAATAATAATCTTGAATCTGGGGGTACAAGATGAAGGATTATTTAATAAAAGTTGCATCTTCATCGCAAAGAAATCTCAAGATAATCACGACCGTTTTTTTTTTTCCCTCTGTACTTTAGGCGTGGTCCGCGCTCTTGACAACCGTTACCGGGCAAGAAGCGTTGTTTACCACAAAGTTGCTAACACTTCCCATAATAGCCCTGCAAAAATGGGAAAATAATCACATTGAAATTTAAGTTCAAAATTCAACTTTGGAAAGATTGAAAACACAAAACTCGACATCTGCTAAGTCGAATTTTGCCCCGAAGTGTGGGGTGCCTCGGTAGAATCAGTACAGTGTCAATAACAATGTCCTAAAAGTAATTCAACCTTGTCTATTTGCCATATCAATGTCACATGTTTTTCACTTCTATATAGTGTGGAACATGTTATGGTTATTAGTAGATATTCCGGAAACCAACATCGGGAGATTCTTGGGCAGAGAGTCTCTATTGCACCGTCAAATGTGTGTCGTTTAAATAAAAAGACACTAAACACCCATCCAACAACACTAATACATTACAGAGCCTATGTATTTCACCATAAAGATCTCTATTCGGATTACTTCACGGATGCGTGTGTGAGTATATAGTATATACATATAGATAGATATAGATATAGATATAGGTGCGAGGATTAGACCTTTTGAGCTTGCCAAGTCCTCGGTTGCCCACGACGATGGAGTCGAGGGGTATTTTGTCAATAGCTTCACATAGCTTCTCTCTAGCATCTCCCCAATAAATTTTCATGACAATCACAATCTGCATTTTTGGTTCAGTTTTAAGTTCAACCAGCTAAAGACACAGAGGCGAAATTCCGAAAAGAATTCGTAGTCGAGACGACTCGAGGACTTTACCTCTTTCTGTCTAGCTGCCAGAGTGAGAATTTCAAGTGTTTCTGGATCCGGATTAACCCCATATTTCTTCATGATAGTTGGGACTGAAAATTCATCTAAAGGAATGAAAGCTGAAAAAAATAACCAAAAAGAGTCATTTGTAAAGCTCTGCTGCATAATCACACCACACCGGAGTTTGAGGTTCGATTTCCACACTTTCAGGATCGATTCTCAGCTCTAAAATCGACTTTCTGGAGCCCGGAAATTGATAGTGTGAAAGTCGATTCAAGAGCCGAGAAATTCCTCAAATTATGCTTTGGATCAGGTTTATATAATCACAAAACAAAATTTGCATGGTAAAAAGACCAAAAATGTTGGATCAAAATGCAATTCACTGGTTGTTATCATAAAATCTCTTAAACCTAAAAAGATCAAGTAGTAAAAATCAAAGCAATCAGACAAAATCAAAAAGAAGAATTAAATATAAATCAAAATGAACAAAAATTCAGATCAGAAGCTGTATAATCAAAGAAATGAAAGATCGATAACACAGAGTCAGAGTGAAAGACGATCAAAAGCAAAAAAAATAAAAATGGAAGCAGCTAAGAGAGAGAGAGAGGGGAAGACATACGAGAACCGGTGACCTCCCAAAGCTGCATCTCGCCGGATTCATATTTGCCTTCAGGTTGAACGGAAAGGAGAATAAGGTGATCACCTTGACGGACGACGTTATCAACCGCCCATTTAAGTGCGTTTCTGCTGCAAGGTGAGAAATCAACCGCCACTCCTACTCTTCTCTCTGCTGCCATGGCTACTTTTCTTTTTTTTTTTTTTTTTTTTTTGGATTTCTGAAGATTCAAAGGGAAAGTGGAGAAAGGAGAACCACAATATTGGTCGCCTTACAATTATATGCGGTGGACTCCAAATTCGCATATGACGTCGGTATATGACGTGTTCATCGCTAATAATGCTAACGAGAACCGAAAAGTATTATTTCCCTTTCAAATTACAAGTGTCCCTCCAACTAGGTGGCCTAATATTTGCAGAATATATAATCTATTCGTGCATTACTTTATTTGTGTATTGTTTAAATTTTATGTTGTTTTAGTTTTGAAATGGATTTAAGCGTAGATGACGAACAATCAGCTTCAGACTCGAATTTGAATGTGTTACAGAATGAATTTTCGAAAGCTAAAAAACAGTTTTGGAAACTACTAAGATAGTAGTTGATGTTAGGCTTTTGAAAACTCGATTACGATATCGTGAAATAAAAAATTAATGCCTAAAGGTAGAGTGATATAGGGGTGGCATCGGGTCGGGACCCTACCTGTAAACCTCCTACCCGAAACCCGTCCCGACAAGATTTGAGATTCCATTTATCTTCCCGAGCTCGTAACCAATAAGCGTTGGGTCCCAACAATCGAAATACCTGAATGTTCGGGATCCTGTCGGGTCGGAAATGAATATCCCGAACATATAGATTCAAAAATTGTATTTACTGTTTTCTGCAATATGTGTAAACAAGTATGCTAAGTAGTTCTAGATAAAGTTCGGGAGTTTGGTGTTAATTATAGATTTCCGTTATGTGTAAACTGAGGTAATAGCAAGATATAAAGCGAATATGACGTATGTGCTATTATGTGTATGTGATTACAGTAATTCATGGTTTAGGTACTTAATTAAAAAAACACGACGCGTTGTACGGAATGCCATGATCAAAGAATCATATAGGAAGTATGGCTAGTTGTATTACCCCGATTGCTAGCTCAATGTATTGTACATAGTATCCCGATTTACGTGTCACGTGGGATGTAGAACTAGCCATATTAACCATGCATGTTGCACTTTATGGCCTCTTGTTGGGGTTTTACCGTTACGTTGAACCCTTGAATACTCGGTCAAACCCATTTGACTAAGTATGCGTCGATCACCGACGTTATACATAGGTTACTACATGTTCTCTGTGTAAAAAATTGTTATGTATGACAAGATGCAAGTACTTTGAATATGGTCGAGTACGTAAGTAATTAAGTAGTTGCATGAACAAGAAGTAGGATTATTTTTAGGCATCAAAAGTTGTCTTTTAAAAGTATGTTGCTATGCTCTGCCTTGTCTTCTAAATTGTTTTCCCTAAAATACGGTAAGTGAATTCATGATTCGCCTCTCAGCTTTTGGTAAGAATGAATCATCACAAAGAACCATAGCACTATGAGGAAATAAAAGACTTGCCTTTAATAAAAATCATGTGTCAATTCCAGCAACTTAGGATGAATCTGGAACTTCCACATTGAAGGATCTCTCCGCATCTACAACTGCCTTTATGATCATAATAGCAGCATCCTTGTGAATAACCTCGTTATACTCGCGACAGGAATGACTCTGCACACAATTGGGGCAACCAACATCTACTTTGCACTGACAAGAAATCAGAAGATCCAAAGCAGCAACAAGGAGCTCAGTGAAAACCGGTTGAACCTGTGCAGCAATGCCTGTCCCTCCAGGATGAGGATCATAGAGCAAGATTCTTTCTGGAGCATCGCGGGAATCGTATTGGTTTACACATTCCGTCGCTATGTCAGATGAATTACACCTTACATACAAAGGAACAACTTTAAGTAGAGCACGGCCTACGGCATGTAAACCTCCACGAAACGAGTAAGACAAAGCCTCCATAGTGGGCTTTATTGATTGGGGGACTTGGATCCAAACAGCCTGTGAGTCATAAGTATAATCAGGAAGTGTCAGTTCAACGGTATCGAAAACTTCATTACTCTTCTTCCGTATACGATAGAAGCCAAACCAAGTAGTTGTTACTTTGCAATCATTAACTCGGGAAGTAGTCCATGGAGGGTAGGCAATTCTGCCATTCATAACAACAACATCTGTGTAATCACGGGTTCGTGTGTAGTAGTCCAAGTCAGCTCGTTTGCACCAAGCAAATTTGTTTGATTGATCTAACTTCTTCACTAGGTACGTATTCCCTTGATTCATGTAGACGGCACCTTCATAGACCTGAAAGAAAGCCATGCTCTCTTCAATTTCCTCAAGGACTTGATTATTTTGCTCGTTAATCACCGTGTATCTTTCAGTTTCTATTCCACGAATGTTTAAAGATTGTGAAGGCGACTTGTCAGGCCCGATGTAAGACCACATTCTAGCAGACGAATCATCGGTAATCAGCAATCCACTATTTTTAAGTGTCATTATAGCATCCTCTAAGCCAGGACTGAAATAATCTTTATCATAAACCATACTCAATGGATACTCAAGAGCAGCACAAGGTAAATGCTTTTCAAGAACCTGTTTGTTTTGAACATTAATATGACAACATTCAATAGGGCTTTGGAAGAGTTTTTCTGGAAACTTCATGAAATACTGATCCAAGGGTCCATCAAATGCTACATATACAGCAAGTGATGGCTTCTCTCTCCTGCCTGCCCTTCCAGCTTGTTGCCGAAGACTAGCAATGCTACCAGGAAAACCAAGATGCAGGGTTGCATCGATATATCCAACATCAATGCCTAACTCAAGTGCGCTTGTAGCTGCAACTCCACAAATACGACCACTGAAAATGTCTTTTTCAATGTTTCGTCTATCCTCAGCATTATAGCCACCACGATAAGAACAAATAGAATCAACTAGGGAGGGGCATGCTTCCTGAAGAATCTCACGCGTATAACACAGAACAAGCTCACATAGTTTGCGAGATCTGCAAAATGCTATGCACCGAAGCCCATGTTGTACCATTTCAGCAAAGATATGCGAGACCTCCATGATTGGGCTGGAGCGCTCTGCAACAACATGCTTATTATCAGTTTCATTTCTTCCCCTTGTGCGTGTTTGTGTTCCTCTACCATTCTGAACGGTTCTCAGACGTAAGGGTGGATTCCATAGAGCAAAAAGCTTAGGCCCAGAAGGGCTACAATCGTTCTGAATCAACTCCACATCTGGTAGACTTGCAAGTTCCATAGCATGTTCTCGGGGATTCCCAGATGTTGCAGTAGAGAGCACAAAAGAGGGATCACTGCCATAGGCATGAGAACAGATCCGGCGAAGTCTTCTCAAGATTAGGGCAGTATGGCACCCAAATGCTCCCCTGTATGCATGGGCTTCATCAACAATGACAAACCTGAGATTTGATAATATCCTTTTGAATTGTCCATGATATGGCATAATTGATACATTTAACATATCTGGATTGGTAATTAACAGTCTAGCATTCTCACGTAACCACATCCGATCATCCTTACAAGTATCTCCATCATATATACCGATTTTCAAGGTGTCCTCCTCATCATCAAACCCTTTGGTCATCTTTAGCAGTTTCCCTAGTTGGTCTTGAGCTAAAGCCTTGGTTGGAAACAAATATAGTGCACATGATTGCAGATTGTGAAACAGCACTTCCAGCACAGGCACGTTGTAGCAAAGTGATTTTCCGCTCGATGTCATGGTTGCAACAACGACATGCTTTCCAGCAAGAGAAGCCCGGATCGATTCAGCCTGATGGCAGTACAGTTTTTTTATTCCAATGCGTGTTAGAGCAGAAATCGTGCTTTCAGATAGCTCATTGGGTATGTCTACATACTCTGCAGTCCTCCCACCGATTTGTTCCACATGAACAATCTGTCCCTGAGATCCAAGACCCACTTTCAGATGCTCCACCATTTCCTCAGGTAACAGGGGATTAGTACAATTGCAAGGAAACTTGGATGAATGGGAACCTGAAACATTCGATTTATTCCGCCTAGTGCTTTTTCTTTCCCTTCCGGCTATAGCATTGATCAAAAGATCTTCTAATGAGAATGTCTCAACTTGTTTTTCCATCATAAAATCCATGATCATTTTTGAAAGAGATGATTTGAAAGTATCGTTCCTTCTGTTCATTGTATTAACCATTTTCTGTGAGGCTGCTACATGTTCTTTAGCTTCACAACTATTATCATCCTTCTGTTCAGAATCCTTCACGATTACGAGTGCATCACCCGATGATCTTCTTCTATATGCCGCTTCTCCATCAACAATCCTCACAACCTTCGGACAAAGCACTGCAAGATGTTCAACATCTGAAACAACAACTTGCAACCCGAAATTTCGAAGCTTTTCTAATGCCTTAATAAGCCCACTCAATGTAATTTTCTTCTTACGCACATGAAGAGCAGTTGAATAAATGTTTAAGAACACAAATGCTTTCATTAGTGTCCTCAACCAGGACGGGCACAAACATGAACTACACCTTCTTATACTAGGATTCATGTATTCGTCCTTTAAGCTAGTTGTTGCACCAAAAATGCAGTTCCCTGAGCTTGGATTAACCAAACAGTTCACTGAATCCAAAACCTCCATTAGTTTCAAAAAGTTCTCTTTATCAAACATACCTGTAATTGCTGATTGCAGTACCTCCTCCAATACGATATCAGATGAATGTTCATCATCAGAGTAGTTGGATTCGAACAACCTCTTGCGTTTTGTTTGCAGATTTCTTTTACTCCTATCTGTTGGTTCCTCAAATTGCCTTTCAGGACTGTCAGTGTTGTGTGAAAATGATAAATCATGCTTTATATCAGACCATACCGACTCAGCGAAACCGACTGGAACTGCTGATTGCTCCTCGGCTGCAGGTGGGTGATCGATATTCTGCGTCTGCGGCGGTCGTTCCTTCTTCTTCATCACAAATGGAATAAGAAGTATAAAATCATCCGAACCAAATGGAAAGCTATTTATCTGATCGTTCAAACTCAACTTTGAACCCTTGAAGAAGAGATGGAAATTGGGGGAAATGGAAGCAGGAGGGAAATTATTCTTCTGGAGGATAAGCTTGAGCTCTCTAATGGTGTTGCTTTCGTCCACACGCACGGTAATGGCTTCCCCGGACAAGCTGCGAACATGGAGTTCCATTGTGGCTGCACTTTTCGAAATCCGCAAATTGGCCTTTAATCATTGCCATTAAACGGTCGTCGCCATATTATCAAAGAGGTGCCTGTTATGGTTGAGAGCGGCGAATTCGCGCCATACTTTTCTTTTCTTTTTTTTTCTTTTTTTTTTTTTTTTAAAGGGAAGGGAATTCGCGCCACTCATATAACCTAAATTAGTTTAGGACACATTTCGATTCCGTTCTGTTACTAGGCCGTAACCGAAACATAATCGAAATATATAGGTTAGTGTGTTATGTGTAACGTCATGTTTTCGGACATCGAATTCTTATTCGGAAAAAAAAAACGTCGACTATAAAATAAAATAAATTTCAATTTATACGTAAGTCTCTACTACGCCATATCGAGTTAAGTAAAACGGAAGCTAAAGACTTGTGTAAAGTTTTTTCAAATATCCAAGAATAGAAATTTAACTAAAGATAGAAATGTAACATACATTACATTGGAAATAAAACCAAACGAAAAGTAAACGTACGAAAAACCTCCAAACGTATACTGAAAGGAAATTACAAAGTTTCCAAACAAACTTCAAGTCTAAAGTGTAAATGAAAACATTAATAAATAAACTCTTCAACTTCGGCGTCTTTAAACGTCGTCGTCAAAGTCCTTATAGATCTCTGGATCAACATGTTCATCTTCTCTCCACCAAACACATATAAAACAATGCATTTGAGGTAAGTACAAAGTACTCAATAAGAGGTAGAAGCTAGACATCAATTAAGGTTTATAATTTAAAGATTATCTTTGTGAGACCGACTCAATCTAGGGTTCACTTCATGTCCATCAACATGTCATGACTATACGTTTCTAGCTTAACTTAACTTGGTTATGTCATCATCCCAGGGCACTATGCATGATCTGTATCCATCACGAGATATCCTTGCCAACTACGGTGAATAGCACCAGTAGTCCCGGGATCCCCCCGGTATGCATATACGTTCGGCGAATTTCCTCCACTGCCATTTAGCCATTTATAGACCAGCAGCGTTGTTCGCTTTTACTCAACGTATTCATCGCCAATATGAATCTGTGCCTAACCGAGAATATGTGACGTTTTATATTTTACTACCACGTATGTAATTTTATTGTGTATTAACTAGCCACCTAAGTGTTTTCAAGGCAAAGCTCACCTTATCAACTCTTCTCCCTCACTTAGACAGCTAGACATCACATCCTATCAAGTACACATACATTGATGAACTCTAGTTCATCAAAGCACAAGCCTTTTCATGCTCTTCCGACGGATCCGAACTTCAACTCCCTTTAAGAGTACATCCGGTGCCGAAACCAAATGAATCGGAAGTTCAATCGAGGCTTGTTCATGTTTATTTAATGTTATTAGATCATGAAACAACGTTTAAAATCCCTAACATAGCTTAAAACAACTTATTTATTAAAAACAGGGGCAATGTGCGCACATTCCAGGGGAATGTGTGCACATTGGGCGAAAAATACATTCAGCCCAGACAGTGTGTGCACATTCCATAACCTGTCCAACTGAAACAACATTCAGCCTCAGAAATATGCGCACACTGCTAGTCAATGTGCGCACATTGAGCGCACAAAACTCCCTAAACACGATTTTTATGCACCTTTACGATCTCTACTCAAATCCAAGCATGTTCAACATCAAAATACTCATAAAAATAGCCAAAAAAAACATGACTTTTATCTACCATAACAACTCTAAATCCTTAGGCAACACGAAGGTATGATTCCTAGCATAAAAATTATCTCAAACCTTAAAACGAAACCTAATAAACCATAATTAACTTGTAGGAAGATCCTTTTACCTTTTAGCAAGCTAATCCAAATCCAAAACTCAGAAAAACTGCAGCAAACGATCTTTCCTCTCACAGAAAACCTATGTGATCAATTCCAAACTTGGTTAGATTTGATCACACGCTTCGATTAAAACAAAACTACGAAAGATATTAGTTTTGATCTCCAAAACTCATCCAAGAACACATCTAGGTCGAAATTATATACCTCAACAAAGCTCTCAACTTTGAGTATTGAAACGATGCTCCTTTGACGACGATTCCAACGCTCTACTCGAATCTAAAAATGATTGAGATTCGACTTAAAACGATAGAAAATCTCTCAGCCCTAATTGCCTCTCACGCCATTCCCTCTCTCAACGTTGGAAGAAATATTGATTTCTTTTTGTTATAGGAACTATTGGGATTTATTTTCCTTAAATAGATAATCCCAAAATAATAATTTCTTATTATTTTCCCTTATCATTAAAAATCAGATTTTCATCTCCAAAAAAAATATATATATATATTCGATATATATATATATATATAAATTAAAGAAAAATACTTAACTCCAATAAAAGAAAAGAAATAATAATATTTCGTTTTCACAAAATGACATGTCTGCCCTTTTCCGAAAATCGGAATATTACACCACGTGAATAAACAAACCAAACAGTTTTGTTTGTACTAGCAAAATGCACGTGCCTCGCACGTGTTTGGTTAGCTTTTTTTTCTTAATATCTTATCTTCATTGTTAATCTATGCACTTAATTTATATAATAATTATATGTTAAATAATGATATTCGTTATACAATGACTTTATACTTGGTAGAATTATTTCATTTCTCTTACTAATAGACATTGAATCAAACTTGACATGTTACATTTTCATTCTCTTAAATATGATAAGCTCTTTTAGTTATAGACTCTTGCACTTCTGAAGTAATACTCCATTGGGTCATTTCATGAACATCCTTCTTAAGTTGAGGCCAATAAAAAGTCTCTGAATCCTGTTATAACATGCCATGACCCCTGAATGACCCTCTATTGGACTTGAGTGCAACTGCCCTATCAATCTGGATCTCAAACCTCCACGGGGTTTTTACGTATGTCCTCTTTTTGTACTTTCGATTGGAGATACAATTCGGAAGATCACGGCTTCTCTTCTGTTGGGTAAATCTTCATACCTTCTTGTAGTTAATTAATTTATTATGTGAATTAAATCGTGGTAAAATCGCATGCGAATGATCGAGTGTCTCGATCGGTGTTGTGAATCAGATATGACGATCCAATTATGGATCGGATCCGGATTCGGGTTTCTGTATATCCAGCAGCCAAATGCGTAGTACTTAGAAAGAGAAAGTCAGAGAGAGTTGTAATGAAGGTGAATGTGATATTTATAGAGGCATGGAGCTGGCCAGCTGGTGAGAGCAGGACAACTGGCAGACTGCGAGCTTGGAGGGCTAAAAGCCCCTGGCGGGCAGAAAGCCTTGATGGGCAGAGAGCCCCGACGGACTCAGAGAGCCTATGGCGGGCAGAGAGTCTTGACGGGCAGAGAGCCCTGGCGGACTCGGAGAGCTACGGCGGGGAGAGAGTCTTGACGGGCAGAGAGCCCTGGCGGACTCGGAGAGTCTTTGCGGTGCCAAGAAAGACCGTTGATCAAGCGGGCAAGCAGGAAAACCAAGAAAGTGCCGAGCTGAGGTCGGACTTAGAGTGCCGAGCTGAGGTCGGACTTAAGGTGCCGGGCTGGAGGGACGAGCATGTCGGACCCCAGTGCTTTGTATCAAGCAAGTTGTTTGCTGCTTTATTCCCGTTGTCTTGGCTAATGATGAGGATCGTGATAGCGTGAGGCGGAGCTGGGCCGAGGACCCTATCCGATACTGGGCTTATGTCTCTTTTCTGGATTTAGCGGGGCTTTGCCGATTTTGGCATATCAAATATATATTAATATTATATATGTGGAGAAACACTTTTGAGGAAAACACCCGAGAAAGAAACACTTACGTGAGAAACAACTGGCTCTTTTAATAGATTAGAGATAGAGATATACACATGGCGTAAATCTGATAGTCAAGTGTAATAATGACTCCTTAAGTAAAAAAATTCCAATTTTCAAGGTTATTATTGCACCACGGTTATTCTATCCGTTGCCCTTCACAAATCGGTGCACCAAACCATTTTCACATAAACGATCACGTGAGAGTCAATTCTAGAACCAAAAATCGATTGGCAGAGTCGATTCAGAAACGATATTGATAAACGTACCATTTGACGGTCGATTTTAGAGCCAAGAATCGACCCACAGAGTCGATTCGGAAACGATATTGAGAATGTCGCATATTGACTTTTACATGGTCAATTCTATTGTGATGCAGAGGTAATATGCTACACCAGTCTAGTCGTAGTGATACAAATAAAAACCCCTATTTTTTTACAATTCTATTTAATTATAAACGGTTCAGATTTTTATTAGACATTTAATTTGGTAATAAACGATTTGGTTATATTGTTTTGGTATAAAAGGTTCGCTTATAATCAATTTTTATAAACAAATAAGAACTAATGATACAATTATAAAAACCGTAAAAATTATAAAAACAGTTCCCTTGTACTCATTTAGCTAGTTGGGTATAAACAGTTTAGTTGCGGTTTTTTATTTGGTATGACAATAGTATCAAATAACTATCCTTTTAAAATCCATCTAAGGCATTGATTGTGATACCAAAAGATCATTAAATTACACCGTAATCAAATGAAATTGGGTAATATTAAGCTGACATTAAACAAATAGTATATAAAGATGCCCACGAACATTTTCAAGATCTTGGTTTTTATCAAAAACAATGCAAACATATGTTAAAGCAAAAAATCCCAACTTCTCATATGTCTCATATTTTCATGGCACGAGTGATTTCCCAGGATGATATTGTTTCATTCACTTTTACCATTGAACCATCATTATTATAACTCCTGCAGTTTACTATAGCCACTGTAAATCTTTCACTCTCTAATGAAGAGGGATACATCATCTGTTCTTCCTGATTAAACAAATTCAATGTAATTATTACCATGAAACTATGACATAACCAAAACCCCATGTGATATAGGATATATTGCCAAATTAAGCTACCATGTATAACATCAACAAGTACAAGTTGTATTGCACAACTATATTCATGCATACACTCAATTGTTGAATTGCCCTGCCCATATCTTCCAAAAGTTCCAACTTGTTTTGGGAAGATAGCTAGTGTACATATTTAACCATTATATGTCCCTTCAAGTGTGGCATATAACAAAAAGTCTAGGCTAATAGGACACATAGAGACACATAAAGGGCACAACAAAGCAAACAGGGAGGTCTATCACTTCACAATATAAATGGTCTAGAAGTGAAGACGGAAAGGTTTGACCATGAACTCCTCCAATGATACCATGTTGAATTATCATATCTTCTAAAAGGTTATGTTGTTGGGGTAGTGGCGGGTCCAGCCACAAATTTCAGGGGGGTAGTAGTGCTATAACCACAACAATTGAGCCACACCATGTGTCACAACATATTTTTATACCAATGATTATGTTAAACTCGTATCAACTCATACCGTGAACAATGTTGTTTAAGTGTGTTGTGACACCTGTGTTATGGTTTAATTGTTGTGCTTGAATCTTTTTTCTTTATTTTAAAAGACATTTTTACTAAACAACAAAAATGTCCCAGTGGAATAACAGTAGCTCCGCCACTAGTTGGGGAGGTAAAGTAATTTAGATATTCAAAAAGTATGCACTTCAACACTCATGCAAACATAAATACATATATCTATATATATTTGATATGGCACAAGCGTGTGGGTGTGTATGTACACTACTGCTAAACAACATAAAGTGAAAAAAAGGGAGTTTTGAATATCGTAGTAATACCTCAGGCAGATCATCAAAATCATCAGGAGTAATCTGCAACAACTCTGCAGCTGTCTGACCAGTACACCAAGCAAATACTTTTGAAGAATCGTCTGCAATAGTAATTTCCAGATGGAAAGCACGCAATACTTCTGATGAGCTGATTCGGTGACACAAGTCACACACAAAATCCCCGTTATTAGTTGCATCAACAAAATGACCACAAAGGGAATGCAAAAATCTGGTGTTCACATGACAATGATCGATCTGATCCAGCCAGACTTGACAGATCTGAAATGACAGAAAGAGAAAGAACAATTTATACAAAGCAAAGTTCTGCATGAGAAAACTCTAGAAACAGTCAACAAGAAAATAGAAACCTCTTCATTCTCATTGAATTACAGGACGTGTTCTTAGGGCCTTGAGGGCTTGCAGCATTATTCGTGATTGCAATGCTGCAAAAGCCTAAAGTGCCGATAAATATTTCTAACAAACTGGATTTTATCTTTGAGAGGGAACATGGGTTGCATAGTAATAGAGGTAACAAAGAAAGATTTGTAATAATGACAAGGCTCTCTAAACGTGAATGCAAATTTGAACCACAATAATGAACAGGAAACAAGCATACATGAGTAGTACTGGTCTGTGTGGACAAATCAGAAAGTCGTGATAGCTTGTGCAGGCAAGATGAATTCATCAAAGCTGGTAAGCAACTGATATTGTTAAATGAGGATCCAGAGTGACTCTCCGTCCACGTGCAATGAAGTCTGTCAACCAAGAGAACCATATCAAATCGCAATGGACAGTAAAAAAAAAGGTAAGACACCAACACTAGAGTTTTTGTTATGCCACGTGACTAAAACAAATAAGGGCAACAAAATAAAATTGTGTTTGACCTATTTCCTTTGCTCAAAGAACATGTCAAACCAGTGACATACACCTTGTGACCAAGACCCAATCTTCCTATTGACCTGTAGGAAAAAGGAAGAAAGTACCATTGAGTGAGATAAGATTTGTATTCATTTTCATCGGGCAGCAACAAATCTGTTTGTACAAGTAAGATATAATGATTACCAAGATTCGGCAAAATTCAGCTTTATCCATATCATTCCAGTTGTATCCTTGATCTTCAAGGAGAAAGGATCCCTTCCATTATTTCCCTCTTGTGCAATGTGGATAACCACACCATAAAGGCTGACACCGGTCATCTTGTCACGTAGGTCAACAATAAATGACTGCAAGACTTTGACATCATAAGAGAGATAAGTGGAGGATCATAGGTTGTGGAAATAAACAAGTATCACATCAGGTTGATTCAGATTGCTGTACGGTAAACATACACGAAACGGATAATTGCTGAAGTCGATAGATCCTTGAGAATCACAACGTAAAGTGACTTGGGAAACCAGAGGTCCCTGGCTTGGATCCAAACCATTCAAAAGCCTTGATCCTTGAGAATGGATCTGCGTCAATGGTACACTGACCTAGAAAACAATTTAGTCAATACCATGATAACCAATCAGCTTTCAATAAACGCAAGATTCTTGTGTTACCTGTTCCTCATGTTGAACAAAAGGCACTAGATACAGTTGTGTAGCACTACCATATTCAAGGCAAATTTCATCACAGGACTCAAGAGCACTAGAGGAAGGCCGTGCAACAAAAGGCCTATCCAGTGCAAGCATGCTTCCAACACTGAAAAAGCACTTCGTTATGTCCAAATAACAGAGGGGAAATTGCACGACTTTACCAATAAAGAATACCTGAGCAGATTAGCTAGAAGAACCTGCTCACCCCACAGAATAAATTTCAACTTGACGCCATCATTGTCAACAAGAGTTATCTGCTTCATTTGCAAACTACCATACTGCCCCTGACTTTCAAGCGGCCCAATGGATTGAATCCTGCCCAGAAATGACATGCATTTGTACCATTTTAGTTTATCAAATGCTGGATTCGACACCTAAGTTGATGCTAATAACTGTTTGAGAGTTGGTGCTAATAGCTGCTTAAAATTGGTGCTATGGATGATTTCATATTTCCAAATGTACAGGATTGAAAGAGAAAATCAAGAATGAACTCAAGTGACTTTAATAAGCATTGATACATATAACATCAAGAGAACACTTGGCCACAGTATCAGTATGAACTGACAGAAGTTGGAAACTCAGAAAAAGGATTCATGTTGGAATCCCACTATAAAGGTAGAAAGGAGAATCCATCTGACCTGGTATAAAATGAATAACAGACCCCTTGATTTACTGCCTCATGAGAAATAGAAGAGAAGGAATCAGAACAGAACTGTGCTCCAAGCAGCATTGCATCATCGTCTTGTTCCTGCATCAAAAGATCAAACACAAAATGCGATTCTTTTCATAACCAAGAATGTATAAGTTGAAAAGAAAAGGTCCCACTGAAATATTATGATAATTAAAGCATTAGAGAAAAAAGAAGGCTATCAAAACCAATAATAATACATAGTTATGTTCTTGGATAAAGGACTGAACTATTCATAAATTCCCTATTCCATTTCCACTCTCTACTGTCATTGCAGTCTAGTTTCATAAAAGTATGGTTGGTCTATTTAAAACATGAACAGCAACAATTCCTGAAGGACCTTTTTCAAAGTTCGACTTTACCTCATCTAACAATATGATAAAATACTCGGTAGGTAAAAGTCGCGCAGACCCTCCAGTGGAAATTCGAAGATGGCATCCTGTTAGAACTACTTCCCGTCCCTTCTTCAAAATCCCATTGTTAGGGTCGGCCAACATATAAAATCTGCACTGTAAATCATGTTAAGTACTCCATACACAATGAAAATGTCAACCCAAGCATAAAGCTGGTAAGTGATTTACAAAGAAAATGAATATTTTGTGTATGTTCTAACTGCCAAATTCCACTTTTACAGGTAACCAGATATGAGATATCCTATATAAATGAGCAACACTGCCATGACCATATCCTTCATAATGGATATTATGGGTAAGTTCTAACTGCCAAATTGCCACTCTTGCAGATAATCAGATATCCTATATAAACTAGCAACACTACCATAACCATATTCTTCATAAATCATAATGAATGTGAATAAAATGTAAAACAAAAATACATGAGAATAAACATTAGTGTTTGTGTATATGCATTCCAGCTGAGCAACTGGAAGCAATTAAGGTGCAACAAATAAAGATACAAGTGATGAAACCTTCAAATACAAGACCATACCTAAAACTAGGAGAAAAGCTGCTGCAAGAAAGGACCAGAATCTTAATAAAGAATAATCATGATTTTTTTTTTTCACGAAATAGAGTGTATAAAGAGCAGAGACCAAGTCTAATGCAAAGAGACTAAAGATTATTCACTAAAGATAACGATGATGCACAAGCAATCACAATAACAACTAACTCTCATTGAAAGTAACACTCCTTTCATCACCATGAAAAGTAAGCCTTGCAATCCTCATTTTTTGTACCTAAGTAAAATCCACTCTTAAATAGGAAAAATTGTAATTAAACACACGACGAATATCTTCAATTTTTAATCATTTGAAAATTGCTCAGACTAATCCACCACAAGACATCAATTGTATATTCACACTGCAAACCTTTGATGAAGGTACAAATCAATGGAATTAGAGCTGCCAAAATCCCCTAAATTGAGCATGTATATGTTCGTTCCTGGTAGAAAGCATATACACATTTAGTAATGGCACACATAATCCAAGCAAACAACAGAATATAAAGGGAAACATGATATCAGTAGCTGGCCCTTCACTAAACAATCCACATGTCAAGTATGGATACTAGAAAATCATTAGCATTGATAAGACCAATCAGTAATAGTTAATGAAATGTACAATTCTATGTTCAAATAAACTGTGAAGCTGAATCTATGGATCACAAGTGGGACATTACAAAATGGGACTTGGATCATATCATACCTGGAAGAAGATAAGAATCAAGTATCACTGCTTCAATAACACTATTCAGTGATAAATATTTTTTTTCATAAATTGAGTCAATCGTCACAGTGCTAGGAAGCTTTTCCCTCTTAGGCTTCCTCTTTATTTGGTTAATATAATTCGGTCTCTTTTTTGAAGCCCCAGCTCTATTCTGCTCATTCCAAGCCTAAATGAAAATGAGCACAATGAAAGTAACTACAACAGTCAATAAATAGCTGAATCGGCTATGCAATCAGAAAACCAAAGTCCACGTTTTGATATTGTGCAACATAGTAGTATATGTACTCCATCATTTGAGAGAATAAAACTATACCACCATACACTAAAATCAGGAGGATACGCAGTAAGTACAAGGCATTCTGATGCGGTTCCAGAAAAAAACTGAGACATTTTGAGCCTGACTTCGACCTCTTAATCCGATGTTTTTAATCCATTACTTCAGGTTGTATCACAACTTTTGCTATTGCTATAAGGCTTCCCTTAATTAATTACATACATGATTCCTAATAATTAACTAATAAATCAGGCAGCTAAACAATGCAATTTTGATATAATCAACAGGAAAAAGAACCATGTAGAAAAGATTGTATAAGGAAATTTTGATGGACTTTGGATATAATGAACAGGAAGAAAAAAAATCATGTTCTATATGTAAGTTCATAAACAAATGAATATGCATACTAAAAAATTACATGATGTTGTAACACGATTAATGGGCAATAACCAAATATTCCTGTCATAGAGGGACCCAAACAATTAACTTAAATTTTATGAACAACAAGTACATTCTGCAATAGTGTTGGGAATGTCAGACCACAGACAGAACGAAGCTTTCTGAGTTCTGAGACATAATATCATTATCCTACCACATACTGTATGCAGCCTGAAGTTAGAATTGACATTTCTAGTAACGATCTTCAGGCATATTTATGTACATAACATAGAAAATACCATTAGATGATCAGATATTGGCATGATGACAAACTTTACAGCTGTTCTGATAAATGAAAAAGTGAAAATGAGAGGCAAAGGAACCTGAGAAAGATCAGAAAGGAGAATAGCAGGGGTAACACCACTGGAATAAGCAATACATGTCTTGAGAATATGATACGCTATCCAATTCCAGCTCGGCTCCTCCGAACCTTCAACTACGGATTCATTGAGAACGGATTTGGCGTAATCAACGAATTTCAGAAATGCATCGTCCTCTACTTCCTCAGCAGCTCCAGCTTCGAGTGATTTTGCTACGATTTTCATCCGTGAAACCTCACCGTCCACCATTGCTTCCGGTGATCGCCTGGTGGCAGAGACTCTGAAGGAAGAGGATAACGAAATGGTAGATAGATTAAAACCCTAATGGCGTCTTCAATATGTTCAGGCGATTTGGCGGGTTTTATGAGTTCATTGAAACTGTGCAATTTCCCCCTTTTGGCGCGGGAATTAACGCTATTATATTTTCAATTTTTGTTTCTTTTTTATTCCAAAATCAACGTGGGTGTGGGCGTGGCCCTTAACCCGAAAGTTTTTGGGTTCGGGTTCTACCGGAAAAAAAAGTAAGTGTAAATATGCATAAGTATATTTTGTATTTGTAATAAAAAATCATCATGGTTGTGGGGAGGTTTTTTTTTACTTTTTGGGAACCCGGATTTTTATTAATAATAAAAAAACGATATGTATAACAGTGTTTACACCAACGAGTCGATACGAACACCCTTTTGTAAAATTATCATCAACAAAAAACAACACCTAGCTATCCCAAGTAATCTTCAACTCCCTTGTTTTGCTAACCGCACGTTTAACAAAAACCGTCTTCAGGGGACAGTGAACCCCCACTAGATGAACGACCTGATTACGCCCATACCAGATACACGAAACGATCTTCCGATAAAGAATTCTCCACATCACCCGGTCGTTTTCACCAGAAAGATAATCCGGTAAGCAATCATCCACCCATTCACTTGCTTGCATACTGTCAAAGAATGTCCGTTGGTACGTGGGCCAGACCACACTCTCCCAAATAGCACGACACCAAACGCAATCAATGGGAATCGTTTCTAATTAGATTTTTTCATTATCAATCATTATGTTCGGAATGAATTTTTTCGACTTAAATCAAACCAGGAATATAAAATATAATAAAATAAAGTAAACTAATGATCGGAAAGTTGAGATTTTTTTTTGAGATTTAAGTAGATAAAAATATGGTGAGGAAGGACAGCTTTGGATCTTATTTGGGTCACAAGGACACCCAAATAGTTTGGTGGGTGAAAAGGACAAAATTAAAATAAAACCCAATACTACCCTTTTTTTACATTTTTTAATCATTTAACCTTCAAAAAGATTTTAACTCCGGCATGAATGATTCAACCCTACTAGCGCCGCCACCACCTTCTTCATCGATTCAACCTCCCCATCGCCGGCTTCATCAACAGCCACCGGTGATTCCCACAGCCCCCGCCGAAATCAATTCAACAGCAGAAACCCTACCCTTTAACCACCGTTGTTCTTCTATCCACCCAATTCTCCACATCACCGGCGTTCTCCATTGTTTTCAAGATCTGCTTTTCGCAAAGCTGTGATCTTTGCTGCAGGTATTTTCTTTTCAAAGTGGAATTCCAGTGATTGTTAACCGCATTATCAGTCCGACCCGGAAGCAACCGGGCAATTGTGGCCCATATGTTTCCATACATTGAATGAGCAGCTAAAATGGTCTCGTCCTCCGCCGGTGAAAAGGGGCGGTGCTCAACGTTTGGGCTAAGCTGATTACACCATCTTAACCTGCAAGATTTCCCTGAACGACCCTTAATGTATTTACTAATTACTGACCAGTTTCTTGGCCCGTGTTTGTCGACTAAACGGGTTACTCGATTGTTACTATTTATTTTACGGGTTCTTACTACATTTTACTCGATTGTTACTATTTATTTTTTCGGGATTGTTACTAACTTTACGGGCTGTTACTACATTTTTATGGGGTTGTTATTAATTTTAGGGTCGTTACTACATTTCTACGGGTTGATATTGACTGTTTATTAATTGTTACTACATTTTACGGGGTTGATACGATTTGTTTAATGCTCACATTACATTTTACGGATTAATACAACTTTTTTTTTGGGATTGTTACTACACTTTACGGGATTGTTACTAATTTTTTGGGGTTGTTACTATTGATTTTTAACGATTCTACATTTTCTGATGTAACTTAATCTATATTATGGCCTATTACTAATTTTACGGGTTGTTACTACGTTTTACGGGGTTGTTTCTATTTTTTTCGAGGTTGTTACTAATTTTACGGGATGTTACTACATTTCATGGGGTTGTTATAAATTTTACGAGTTGTTACTACCTTTTACGGGGTGATACGACTTACTCCCTCCGTCTCAAAATGTTTGGGACATTTCTTTTTTACTGCATTTAAAAAGTCTAATTAATCCTTGGAATTTCGTTAATTGATGTAATATTATTAGGGTTATGATAAAGTGAAACTTAAAGTACATAAATGTAAAAAGTATTAGATCATTTGATGAAATTCGAAGGATTAATTAGACTTTTCGTAACCGGTTGAAAAGTCAAACGTCCCAAACATTTTGAGACGGAGGGAGTATTTATTAAATGTTGCTACATTCTACGGGTTGATCTGTTACGTTTTTTTTTAATACTAAACCACAAATGGGAATAAAGGAAAAAAAAAAAAAATATAGTAATGGTGTTTTGGTACATCTACATGTTATTTGTCCTTCTCAACTATATAACTTTAAAACAATCCTATTTACCTATTTCACATCTTATCTTGTCCTTTAGGCCCACCACCTCAAAAATTATTGGTGAGACAAAGTGTAATAAAATAATATAATATAAATAAAATAATGGTAAAAAAAAAGTGGAGTGACCCTCAAAAAAAAAAAAAAAAAAAAAAAAAAAAAAAAGTGGAGTGAATAAAATGAAATGATGAGAGATGATTTTAATTTTTTTTATTTATAGACGAATAAATGATTAATGGAAGAAATTATAATATATGAATGGAATAAATAAAAATAATAAATTAAAAAGCGGTGGAATGACTGATTATTTTTTTATATAAATTCGATGTGATATATTTTAAAAAAAAATCGTAAAATAGAGAAGAAAACCTCACCAACAACAAGAAAAAAAGGCGGAAAATTTAAGAATGTGATAGAGATTACTACTCTGTCCCAAAAATATAAATTCATTTAATTTTTTGATTTGTTTCATAATATAAGTTCATTTAGATAACCAATAAATCATTTATTATATTTTTCTCTTTCTACCCCTTATTTATTATATAGTCACCCATTTTTCACTATTTTGCATTAGTAACAGTCAAAGATCATTTTAGACTTTTAATCAAAATTAATGATACATAACAAATTTTACCAAGTTTCTTACTAAGCGTGAAAAACCCTAAATGAACTTACATTTTGGGAATGTAAGTGGTTGAATGCAATAAATGTTGTTGAATGTCATAAATTTGATTGTTAATGTCTAAAATACCCTTTGACTATCATTAATGCAATAGTTGTTGAAAAATGAGTGGATTGTTAATAAATTAGGGATAAGATAGAGAAAAGAGTAATAAATGTTGCATTGATATTGTAGAATTACTTATATTATAGGACAAAACTAAAAGTATATGATGAGTTATATTTTGAAACGGAGGTAGTATATGTTTTCGTACCTATAATTGTACTTTGCATACTCCACATAGTTTCGCACCTTATTCACACCAGTTAAGATACACTCCTTTTTAAGATATAAGACAGCAAGTGAAATGAACATATAATAGACCTTACGATATCAAGTCTACGTGTAATTTTCATTTGATTAAAGAGGTTATATAACTCCCAAGATATGTGGAGAGTATTCATTGAATCAGACCACTAGATATGTGACAAGAATCTAAAAAGAGATGTGTCTAACGATACGATGCGATGCAATGCGATGCAATGCAATGAAGACTTACTGTAATAGAATTTCCCACAGAGTAGCCTATCCTAGTTCCCGACCCATCTCCTCTTCCGTGCGGGTCTCTGTACATTAGCATCGGCAGTTGCAGCATTAGCATGATTAACCAAAGACGTGGCATTCTCCGATCCACTTCTTATCGCGGTTGGACAGTTAAACCTTTCCCTTCTTTTCTCCATTTTTGCTAGCAACTCCTTGATTCTGGGATTCTCAGCAATCGCGGTCTCTTGATCAACTGTTTTATGAGCTGGAGGTCTCTTCTTCTTCTTCACGGTGATGGGTTTCTGAGCAAAGTCTTCAGCAGCTATTTGACCTTCTTCAGTATCCAGATAATGATTTTGGTGTGCAGCCGGAAACTTCCTACCCCGGTTTGCATCAGCACGACAGTTGTCAGTTTCGTGTATTATAGGGAGACGACGGGATTTATGTAAATCCTTGCTTTTTCGCTTCTCCAGATAATCATTTGAATCCAAGAACTTAAATACGCTCGAGGATGTAAAACTTTCAGCTTCGAAACACCTGGAAGACTGCAGAGTTCATTGCCATGAGAAACATAGATAAGTAAACAAAAACTGATCTTCTTGATTCCCAGGGTTATCATTACACCATATTAGCAGGAGGTAGAGACACCGAATGAGAGACTTTATGGTACAACCGTAGTAGCAATAGTTGTACCAAGTGGATGGATGCGATGCATCCAACTCACTCATACACGGATCTTCTATGTGAAAGAGAGTAAAATTGATTAGATCGTGTCCATCCACCTGGTACAACGGTTGTACCTACCCAAGGCCATAAAGTACAACGATCAACCATCAACTCAACTACACAGCTCTTGAAACGCATAGCATGATTCAAATCTAAGCATGAAACTGAATTTCCAGGCCTATCACATGAATATAAATACTTTGTAAATTGCATGAAACAGTTATCGCGGAATTCCACACTATATATGGGTGTGCTACCACAAAAGATTAGTTATACAATCATAATCAGGCAAATCGAAAGCTTGCTTAATCAAACTCCAGGTCATCTTCTTTATGTAGCTAACACCAGAATCATCTTACAAACTCATCAGACATATAAATCAGCAGAATAATTAGGAAAACGGCAATAGTTTTTCACAAGAACATAGACATTTCGTATCTTTTACCTGAGATAGCATATCGCACTGTCCACTGGAAAGCTAACCAGGTCTAAGGGGATTAACATCCATAACCCACTTCAGGAATCATATTTTTGTAATGAGAATAACTAAAAGAGAAATATACAGTTGCTACAATTAATCTCTCATTTATGTTATTAAATCCAGATGATGCGAAAGCGAAAAAGGATCACTCAGGCGACACACGACCATGCCAGGCAAACCCTTTCAAACATTTCTGAATATTGATAATCCTATGTAGAAATGACAAGACACCATCAAACCATGGGCCAATGAAAAATGCATAATGTTAAACCTAAGTGTGAGTCCATTGTATATCAAACAACTATTACTAAAACTATGAGAAAGAAGGGAGACTGAACAATGCAGCTCTCATATCAAATAAGACGGTGTTTATTATGCTCACATGTATATGAAAATGAAAGACTTGTATGCACATGGTAAGTGAGTTCAGCAAAAGCCTCGGATTTCCAAGTTTTGGCTGAAGAATAATCTTCAAAGCTTTATGTTTATGCGAGGCAAGAAATAGGGTGATCAAAAAGTGACATCACCTCGCCTCTCACATTGCCCCAACACTTGCGAGCTTGGGTCGCCTGGTCAGCTAGGTATGAATGATCCTAGGTGTTAAAGCGCTAGGCGGAGCCTGCGAGCTTGGGTCGCCTGGGCATGCTAGGGGATCATGGAAACAATTGAAAAATAGAAGCCGGTTGATGAGAAAATCAGTAAAAGTCCACAAAAGGCCAATTCCTATCAGACAAATATATACTTGTGCCATGTGAGCACTGAAAGCTCCATACACAAACCAATTGTAGGCGCAGCATATGTAGTATGTCCTAACCATGCATTGATATCAATTAAACTAGCTACACATGCACCAACTCAAACAGGGGTACTAAATAGTTATAAGTTTCATCATGTGCACAATCACAACCCCTTTTTTGTACAACATCTTGCCGAGGAGACCCTCGCCTACCTTATAGGTGCTAAGACCTCGCCTCTCACCTAGGCGATCGCCTTGACAGCTAGCCAAACAGCCAGACTTCTCAATCTTACAAAACAGAAAAGGTACCCATCAGACAAGACACTCACAACCTAGAGATAACCCAAACCTTCTGATTTAATTTAAATAATATTGGTGTTTCCAACACCAGCAATGGAAAAGCAATATTGACATAAGACATTAACGGGGTAGAGATCACCAGCCAAGACATCTATAAATTTCCAATACTTATAAAACTTGTAGTTACCAGTCTAAAAATATACTTCAGTCCCCATAAAATAGACGGCAGTGTATTGTGCTTTGATTACATGAAAACAATACAAGAGCACAATTTAATAAAGCAACACGACCAGAAGGTCCTCATACACTAAATTAAGACCCTTGGAAGAAAGTGTAACCTTATATTCAACATTTAAGTACTTTCTAATATCTACTTATGGAATAATTTAATATTGGTAAATTAAAAAGCATAAACTGAATCACAAACACTGTACTATATCTGGCAAGCATTAGCTATGATTGAATAAAACAGAAAAGCTAAGTTCTTATCCTCAGGACTCATGAGTAATGGGTAGATGGCTTAGCCAATCTTTGTATATGAACTTTTCAGCTATATTGAAGGAAATAAAAATTAAATAGAAAGAAAAGAAAAAATGAAAAATGTCACATCCTGGCCCTGAAAGATGCATAGAGAACAATACCAGGAATGATTATGACCACAAATTCGAGTTCAATTCTCTATCCAAGTGATCAATATTTTATCCCTTTATTTTTATGCCAATAGTAATAGCATATCAGCATTATTTATAACTAGCGAAGATGCGGGGAGAAAATTTTCCATTTATAACTAACGAAGATGCGGGGAGAAAATTTTCCAGGACAGAAAATGGCATGAGATAGTCTTACATGCTGAAGGGACTTGAGCCAAAAAAAACATACATCTACAAACACGATAAATATGGAGGAACAAGTGAGCTTGAAATGCAGAATGTTGAAGGCACGAATGTGGTAAGACACGTCTTTGAAACAAAAATGAAAGAAAAAAAAGGTGAAATAAGAGGAGTCCAATGCACGAGGAAAGGTTGGACCCAATAAGGTGTATTGTACATGGTCTTACTTTATATTTCTATAAGAAGTGGTTTCCGGAGCTCACGGCTCCAACTCGTGACTTCTGATCACATGGTGACAGAATTTCCTTTTTATTTCTTCTTTTCTTCCAAAACAAGAAAAAAAAATAAGGCGCTGGAACACAAATATGAAACCAACTTTTCCCAAAATGAGAAACATTGCTACTCAAAAATAAAATGATACATAGTTTTGGCGTCAGTTTCCCCAAGTTTACCTTTCTGTCTCCCACAGCCATCAGAGAATCACTTGAAGCCCAGTACCTTGGAAACATTTGCCGAAAATTTTCCCTAGTTATCATATTAGGATTTTGGCCAAACTGCCTATGATTTCCAACCTCTTTAGATAATCTATACCTCCGAGAGTCAAGTTCCCTGCCGTTTACAAGCTTTTCTCTCCGACAGGAACCATGCATCTTAACGTGTTTTTTACACCTTCCACTCACAGGATAAGTTCTCCTGTCAAAAGGAGAAAGTGTCTTGTCGGCTTGCAAACAATCGTATGGAATGTCTGAATTATAGTCCAATTCATCCCAAGACAATACTTCAGATTTCTGATACTCTACCCTTTTTGGAAACTCCTCCATAAAAATAGCATTTTCAGTAATCATATCATATTCAAAATCATCACTGCAATTCACCAATGCATTACTGTCTCTGCAATGTTCCGTGCGATTCAATCTCCGAAGACTACCGTTTCTTTGAAAAACGCCATCTCTCGGTGATGTGGCAGACTTCCCACTTCCCCAACTAGTATTTTGATGATCCTTGTACGTATTTAATGATAATCCATCTCTAGTGCATCTGCTTCCCATTTCATCATAAGTGACTGGACAAAATGTCTCATCGCCATTAAGTAGACCACCATAGTGTTTTCTCTCATCCGTGACAAGGCTTTTAGCGTAGTCCCTTCTATCATATAGCAAATGCCTAGCATATTTAGTTTCCATATGATCTGCAGCCCTCTCATAGCACGGGATGGATCTGATTTCATCTCGAGTGAAATCATCGGGATAACTGTATTCGGTTAAGAGACCACCAGTTCCAGTTCTCCCATTCAAATAATGCTCTTCAGCTTTTCTTTTCCTTTGAGTAAATTTATCATCAAAAATTTGAGACGATTCGGTAATCAACTCGTTTAACCTTGTGGATTCAAGGATATCCATCTCCTGAGCAAAGAACTCCCTTTCACACTGATGCAACTCCCATTCCATCCCTTCACCACGCATCACTGATATCCGTTCCAGAAAATGCTGTTTTCCTTTTGGAATCGGGCTCTGTCCCTGATCTCTATCAAAGTCAAAGTCTCGATGACCTCTCTCACGAGAGCATGCATCATAAGGACTTTCCGGAGGACAGTTGAAAAGCCTTTGCTTTTTGCGATTGGAAGAGTATTTTGGTAATTCATCATAAAAGTCGTTTTTTTCCTTGTGAAAAACATGAGGATGCATCCTACTTCTTTGTTTGTCATGCGCCATAGGGGACCGGCGTTTGTAATCATGTTTATCGTAGAATTCTCCACCAGACATATAGGAAGCACTTTCATCATCCATATGATTCTCAAGCATGGACATCCTACTGTGTTTCCCCTCATGAAACTTGAAATTATTTCTCCTACCAAAATATTTATTCTCGCCAATTGACCTTGAGCTGATACCAGATTTTCGGAAGTCTTTCCCAGAACGAATGTCAACTTTGACTGCATCTCTAAAGCCAGAATCTGAGTTTGTAAGAGCCCTTCTTGAATGGCCTTTGTATTCCCCTGACCCAGCACAAACAGCACCTTTGGAAGTCTCAGAAGGAGATGAGGAATGAGTACAACGCCGCTGCTTACCATGAAACGACTCTAGCTTCTTTCTACTTTGAGCAGCAGTAGTTTCACGGCACCTACCAACGGTTTTCTTTGGTTCCTGAAAATTACCTTCCACTTCAGGCATTCCATCCGAATCAGAGTCTGTCAACTGAAAGTGCTCATCAGGATCAGGGAGCATCAGACACCCATTCTTGTCAGGATCCATCGACACAGGATTCTTCTCACGTCCAGATGTCATTCTTAAGCACCTGAAGATTACCAGGAAAGCTGATTATTCTGAACTTTGCACCTCAAACCAAGAATGTGAGAGCACTTGCAGTAGCTACTGTAAATCCTTCAAAAATATTTCAAATGGAAAAATATACTATGTTTTACTGTAAAATATAGATTCTGTAAATTTTCTTTTACAACTACAGTATTTATCCAGATTCGGTAAATTTTCTTTTATATTTACCATATTATGTAAAATAGAGAATCCGATGCATTTCATCTTAAATAGAGATTCTGTAAACTAGAAAATTGTGTATTTAAAAGTGTAAAATAGAGTATTTATTTAGAGCATCTGATGCAAGTGCTCTGAGGAATAAAATGAAGTTAAATAAGCCAAGACCCGTTAATCATTCCTAATCCCTCTTGAATAGGAGTCCAAGAAAGGGAAATTACTAAGATAGAAAGCCAAACAGTGGCATGAGGCTAGGGTAAGCAAGTAGAACTGTAGAAGACTAGAAAGAGGAAGATAAATGCACATTTCTATGTTCCTCCTCGACCACTTCAAGATCACATGTTTTCTACATCATTGCACCAAGAAGCCCGAAATAGCAAATTTTTTTATCCTCTAGCAACAGTAAATAGCTTAGCCAATTTCCCAAAAGGACTGCATGATCTAACTCTATCATGTGCAAGACCAAAGACTATTTCATTCTAGGTCTTCAAAAAGGAATAGAAATCGTAAGAGGAAAATTAAGAAGCACAGGAGAATCCAGACAACAATATTCACACTGTATTTATCATCAACGGGGTATTGACTCCACAGGAGCATGGCGCAGAGAAAAGAAAGAGATTGCAGCATGAAAGTATATTGATTCCTATGAACTTTATTGAACGATTATCTAAAACAAAAACCTTTCAGACACAGATTTGCCTGTTCCTCCTGCAAGTCTTTCCATCTTCAGTGACTTGTCCTCACCATCACTGCTAAAATTTTGCATATCTTCAACATCACCACTGGCAACTTCATTCACAGATGCCTTATGTGGACAATTAGTGCTTTGATCAAATGGCACCTTGTTTGAAATTAGGCAATTATCCTGTAAGTTCTGTACAGGAATCTGAAAGGAAAAAAAAATATGATTAACATTGCAATAGAACAACATAATTGTGTATGGTGAACTACCTGAATAATAACATCCGGGTCTCGCTCAATAGAATGCATTGTGTCTGCAGATGGTAGGCGTTCTTTGCCATATTGTACCTCAATAGGTCTTCCCTTTGGCTGAAAAGGAAAAAAGATTTTGAAAGATCATATCCTAATTATATTTGAGAACTAAAATCCGGTTAGCATATCGGAATATATAGGAAAATTCTGATAGGTGATACCATTTCTAAGGGGTGTTCTGCGGGAAATTTCTCATCAGCGGGAGAAGCAGTTCTTTCCTGTTTAGATTTTGCATCCTTTTTAGGCACAGCCATTGTTGCTGATGTAATTGCTGCATGTTGAGAATCTATTTCTTGTTTCTACATCATCAAAAAAAAGGGAAACGCACTTTACTATGTTTGTGGAATTGGAACCCCGGCTATCAATAAATGTAGTTGTTTGATTTCGGCACCTATCCTATAACAGAGCTTGGAGTAAGTACTACAAAGAAAAGGCTAACTAAGTCAAAATAGATCAAAACTTCATTATCAATGGAATCAAAAAACGCCACCCATCAATCCGATGATCCAGAAGTAATTTGGTGCAGAGACAAGGTCTATGAAGTCTGCTAAAACATTAAAAGACAGGAGACTGATGTAGCGCAAAGTTAATTACCAGGTTGTTGCAGTATTTTTTCCAGCTATCTTCATTTAAACCAAAATTGAAATAGTCTGTCAAATCAGCTCCAGGATGCCTCCAAGGCTTATGATCAAAGGCATCGATATTGACGTCCAAAATAATCCTACAAAAACCAATAGAACGCAAGCAAAGAAGGTTTGTACTGGTTTAATGGATAGGAAATAGCTACTGGAAAGAGGGGGTATCAGATTAACAAACATTACATCACAAAGCACAAGCATAAAAGCTGGATGATTTGATGATTGGGTTCAACATATCAAGCTAAATAAAACTTAAAGTTGCTGACCTCGAATGAGGAAGGGAGAAGTAATGTCTGTGTTGATTTACTATTGACTTTGTACCGAACCTGCCAGTAAATGAGTCATCCTCCCTGTCACCTCTGTTTAATGTAGAAGAGTATGAAGAGCCTCCAATGGATGCATCGATTTCCAAATAACTTGAATGCGTTGCAGAGGGAGATTTCCCATACTACACAACAGAAACTTAACATCATAAAAAAAAAAGCTAAACCGCTAGCTCAATATAACTCTTGATTCCTTCCAGCACAAACAATGGAATTCATAATTGGATCCCAAGTTCCCAACAATGCCAATTAAATAAATAACTAAGACGGTCAGCAATATCTAGTGGGCATTGCTGCTGTTAAAGCTCATGTCAGCTAGCACCAAGCAAATTCTTGAATACAAGCAAAACACGAACTAGTAACAAAATTTCAACATACATCATTCAACAAAATGAGAAAACTGAAAGTAAGTTATTGCTGCTAATATATACCTCATGCAGTGGACTATGAGCACCATTGGTAAGGCCTCCTTTTCCTCCGATTTCTTTGTGATTTTCCCAATCGTCACCGTATTCCTCTTCGTTTATCCAATTTCCAGACCTTAGCTCTGCATTACAGCTAAGCTTCTCTCTATTGTTACTACCTTTCGCATTATCATCATTCAAGACAATGTCGAAATCATCCTCGCTGTCGCTTCCGCTCTCAGTGGCATTCAACTGACCATTACTCACGTCCTCCTCTTTCTCCTCCCCAGCATTGGCATTCTCGCCGGAGATGACTCCTTCATTTACCTCCAGCGGACCGGAATCCTCAACAGAAATCTCGGTATCAGAGGATAATTCAGTTAATGCTTGAATGGCACTGATAGCCGAAGTAGCTTGCATTTCGACGTCGGCATAGAGTTCACCGAAATCATCGTCGTCGACAGCTTCCATTCCTTGATCAGTATGAGCAAAAAAAGAAAAAAGAAAAAAGAAAAACCCTACTGGGGATGATGATGCTTAAACCCTATCAGCATTGTACCCATTCTTGAACCTGTGGTGGGGTCGCTTGCATGGTTCTACAATCGTCCTTTTGAGTAAAAACAACGTCGTTTGGTTCCGAACTTTTAAATAAAATTTAAATATAAAAAAAAAAAAAAAACACACACACATCAACGCGGCGCCGTTTTTGGCCGGAACGACGCCGTTTCGGTTCACAACAGCAGACGCGGCCACAGCAGACGATCCCAATTCGGGTTCTGTAAATGTGGCGTTTTCGGTAAGGAAATACATGAGGTGTGATTTGTGTTGTGCACAAATTTAGCATTACAATAGAACTCAACATCGATCACGAGATCACGAGTATCTTTGAACTCGAACCGAACGTGAAAAGAATTTGAACTTAATATGAAAAGAGTATAACAAATAAAAGAAACGTCACATTTTACAAATTATCGAGAAAAGACGTTGTGGATTCGTTACAAATACGAGGGTAGCTACACTTGATACGCAAGCTCCTCTACTTTCTTAGGGCGTTCCCAGCAGAATCTCTATTCTTCATCCCTAAAATAATATAAAATAATACTCTATTTTACAGCATCTCAATTCAAAACACTCCACAGCAGCATCTCTATCCCTATCTCTACAGCATTAAAATATTAATTCTTTAACAAAAACACTTTGTAACTATTTTTAAAATTTGAAATTCAAACTACTATAGTCCAACGGCTATATGCATCAGAGTCCTGACAATTTTTTCCTCTCACGGGCTATATATATAATTTTTTGAAAGTGAAAAATAGTTATACATTGAATAGTCTATTTGTCAATTGTCATGGTTCTTTTTAAAGAATACAGATTTCATTTTTCATTTTTCCCCAAATTTTTTTTTTAAAGTTATTTTTCACCAAATTTGAGAGCTCAAAAATAAACTTTTTCACATTTCAATTTTTATTTTTTTTCAAACTTTATCCTACACAATGAGTGAAAGCAATAAGTTTCTGAAAAAATTCTTGTACGGAAGCGATGATGATGATGATATGATTCAAAATCTAGCTTGGAAACGTCAAAGAGAAAAACTTGAGGCACGAGGTGAAAGCTCCCGGAAATCACGGACATCAATTGATCGTGACACTTTGCAAGGGCATCAACACTTATTCAATGATTATTTTGCTACACCACCGGTTTTTCCAGCTCAAATGTTTCGTAGGAGATTCCGGATGAGTCGTGAGCTATTTATGCGGATTCACTCGGCGGTGGAAGCATATGATCCATACTTTCAACAAAAAAAGAAATGCTGCTGGAAAATTAGGTTTGTCATCTCTTCAAAAAACAACTACGGCACTGCGAATGTTGGTGTATGGGGTAACAGCTGATTTCATGGATGAATACATACGGATTGGAGAAAGCACAGCCCAAGAAAGTTTGAGGCACTTTGTTGATGCAATCATTGAAATATTTGGTCATGAGTATCTACGAAAGCCAAACCCAGATGACATTGCAAGATTGCTTCGAGTCGGTGAAGCTCGGGGCTTTCCAGGAATGTTGGGCAGTATCGATTGCATGCATTGGAGATGGAAAAATTGCCCAACTGCTTGGAAAGGTATGTTCACTGGTCACTGTCATGAACCCACACTTATCTTAGAAGCAGTAGCATCTTATGATTTATGGATTTGGCATGCTTTCTTTGGATTACCTGGATCACATAATGATATTAATGTGCTAGAACGATCACATGTGTTTTCTGAAATAACAAAAGGCGAGGGCCCTCCGGTTAACTATTCCATTAATGGTCATGACTACACTATGGGTTATTATCTAGCTGATGGGATCTATCCTCCATGGGCGACATTCGTCAAATCAATTCCATTACCAATGAATCGTAAGACCAAATATTTCACTGCTGCTCAAGAATCATTTAGAAAGGACGTTGAACGTTCATTTGGTGTGCTACAAGCAAGATTTGCAATTGTTCGTGTTCCTGCGCGTTTTTTTGACCGTGCCACACTCAAGAAGATAATGTTGGCATGTATTATCATGCACAATATGATTGTTGAGGATGAGCGAGAACTTCACCCACAACCGGATATCTCTGAATATGATCAAATCCTTCAAGTCCTCCGATTCCCCACTTGTATCACGCACTCATACTTCGTAACTCATGAATTTCATGCAATCCTCGACGAGATCGAGAGATAGAGCAATGCATAGCCAACTTCAAGATGATCTAGTGGAGCATCTATGGAATTTATATAGTCGGACATAATGTGTGTCTTTTGTTGTTTAAATAAGTTTCGTGTTGTTTTTCATCATGTTGTTTTTATTATGTTGAATCTTTGTATTAGTCTTCTATTTGATATGAATGTCACATGTTATGTTTTTTTTAAAGTGTATTTTTAATTGACATTTAATCACACCAGTAGAACAAAGATTAAATTTTTTTTAGTAGCAATAAAACACAACACTAATATTTAGTCATCTCCAACTATTCTTCTCCTTTTCTCCAAAAGTGAACCCAAGAATAAAAACCAACATTTTGTTAAACATCATTCACAAATCCAAAAATCACAAAAATATTTACCTTCAATCTTTCATTTCAAACATAGGTCATTTTCTTCAATTCTAGCCCAAAACCCCACAAAATATCCACCAAGAGTGGTTAGAGATTTGAACAAAGTTATGTTTAGACATTCTTCTCGCAAAACCTCTCAAAATGTTACATGTTATCTTTTTTTTAAAGCATAACATAAAGTGCTATTTAGACATTCTTCTCGCAAAAGCATCGGCCTGTAGTTTTGTAAAACATTCTCGTTGCATTTTGATGTAAGTCAACTAGATGATACTTTTTATGATGTTTTATCCCCATTTTTCATGCATTTATTGATTTTTTGTATCAATTCAAGTCATTAATTGCTTAGTTTCATCCAAATTTGTAAGTAGTAATTATTATATAAAATATCATATTTTGATAGGTTTTGTACCGGTTTAGTAACCGGAACGTCGTGTCGGGTTTACGCTTGGTATTTTGGTAATTTATTGCAGGACTATAGGTTGACCAAGATCCCGATGGACGACATGTGTTGAGCCTAAACACGTATTTTGAGGGCTAGAAGATCATGCCAGAAGCTATCGAGTTCAAGCGGATCAATTGTCTTTTGCGTTTCTACCGTAGCCTATCTTCAATGGACTTTTGAACCTACTTAGAGGCATTTTCTAGAGAGGACTTCTTCATGAGAGTTTTAGATCATCAAACGAGATTTCCAACGCACTTTGAATCACATCAATCGGAGGTCTACAACTCAAGTTATGGCCATTTTACCGAACTGTTGTGAAGAACCGGCCTATTAAGTCGCCAAGCGTCGCAAAAGAAGCTGTCAGAGACCTTTAGCGGCGCACGCCGGAATATATGAAGATTTTGCTAGATTTGGCGAATATTTGGTATTTAATACGTTTGACAACTACCCACATGCCAATATTCCGGCTCAGACCGGGAATTACCGGTTTAAACCGGGAAATGGGCCCACCAGTTATTCTCCCCATCTACTATATATATATCAACGGAGAAAGAGGAAAATACACAGATATATCTTCTTATTTATTTTTTTTCTCTTGCAGGCACCATCATTTAAAGGCTCTTAGAGCCAAAATTAGTTACAATATTTAGCTAATTTCATCACAAATATAATCCTAGAATGTCAGTCTAATTTCTTGGTGTATCTTACGTGGAAGAAGCTCGACAAATTGGTGCAACCTCCATTGAAGCTCACCGGAAATGGAAACAAGCTTGCCGTTGCAAACTTATCGGTTGTAATCGGTAACATAATATTCTAGTTTTATTTTGTTTTGTTAATCCGATTACTATAAATGCTAAATTAAATATTTTAGTATTTGTAATAATGAGTGGCTAAATTTGTAACTAGCCAAGACATGTAATTGAACTATTTTGATCTTTTTAGTTAATTGGATGATGGTTATGTTATATATATTTTAATTTCAATTGTGTTGAATCTTTTTCTTCTTAAATTGATTGTTAGCTCGTGTTGGAGTAATTAATCAATATTAGCACACACACACTTAATTGATACCGAACGGAGATATTAGGTGTGAGAACGAGGTAGAAAAACCGGAAGGTAAAACTGGCCGTCTGACGGAACCCTCTTTCTTATCCGGGGAAAGATTAATTGTACTCGAGAGCTTATCATGTCAAATCATTAGGTTTAGGGCTCTTAAACCAAGGAGGAGGCATAGAACAATTTCGAACACTCGTATGAGGGGAAATTGTTAGAATACGGAGTGCACCGTTTCACACAATTGAATACCCTTAATAGGCCGAATTAATCACATCCTTAAAACTAAAAGAGACTGTAGTTCGATGAAATTGTCTTGGCTAGTACATTTATTTTAATTATTAATTTTATTAGTAAGTAAACTATCACTTTGATGTTAAAACTGCGACTTAGATCAAGATAATAATAACTAATTGGTGTTTAACCACACTTTGAATTTTATCGTGTTCCCTGAGGAGACGACCTTGTTCACTAGACTAGACTACAATTTGACCCGGTACACTGTCGGTAAGATTGGACACCCACTTTAAGCCTATCACATTTCAGTCTCCAACTTGCTTACATTCATCATCATAATTTCTTGATCTTCCTTTTTCGCGTTTTGCATCTCGTCTTTCCTTGTCAGCTTCGACCCTTATCATCTCAATGTTAAGTTTCATCTTATCCATCTCCATATGTTGTTTTGCCATCTCTATTTTCAATTCATCATCTTTAAGTTTTCCCTCCATATAGTTGCTAAAAGTGACATCAAATTGAGATGTCTCACCGGATTTCCGTTTCCTTTTCTCTTTCCCTTTCCCTTTCCCTTGCTCATCACTATCATCATCCCTTGCTATTTTTACTCCCGGTGGTCTATCCAAATCAACAAAATCAGCTGTAGGATTCTCTTCATCGTCCAAATTAATTGTGTCAGATGAAAATGCTTTTTTTTAACCGGTCCTTGACTTCCGAGATTGATCCACTTACATTCATGTCTAAGTTTATTCCAACAATGATCAAATTGAAAATCATGGTTCTCTTTTGAACGGTATACCTGTTTGGCCTCTTCAAACTGTAACGCAAAATATCAATTTATATTACTACTATTCAGCATTCATTTCATTCACATAAAGTACCAGTTTACATACCAAATCATGGCCGGTTGCTCCAGATTTACGAGCTAACTCAAGTTGTGTGTGATAGCCACAAAACTTGTTAACACCTTGTTGGATTTTTCCCCATCGATTTCGAAGAGACTTGTCCGTGCGCTGTCCATACTTACCCTCAATGGACTCATTAAAATATTTGCCAATTCTTTTCCAGTACTGGTCCGCTTTTGATTTGTGCTACGAACAGGGTCAAGACTTATGTTAAGCCAAGCAGATACCAACAGAAGGTCCTCATCTGGGGTGAAGTTCTTTGTGCGTGGCTTATTTTTCCCGGTCGTATTTGCCTCCAACTCAATAGAGGTGTCTAAATAATTTGGTGTAAATTGAGAGTAATGATCACCACTTGCTTCAGATTGGTAAAGTTCACCGTCCAACCCATCATCTGTTGCTACAACCATACGCATAATTCCAGAAATGTCGTTATTCATACTTGAAATAACATATCATATGTAGTATTCAGTTATTTTTCTGAAGTACGGCTAGTTTAAATAACCAAAACAAGAATATAGCATGAATATTTAGATGAAATGTCAACAATCCGTATGACAATATTTTTCACATCTGTATGAGAATTTCAGACAAAATGTATGAGAAGTTCACTATCTATATGAGAATTTCAAACAAAATGTCAAGCGTCATAATTGAGTACCTGCAATTTGTGTGGCATGAATGACTCATATAATCTTATGTTTAGCTTCTTGAAATAAAATACCCATGAAATATAAAGCAAGAAGATGATACATCAATTCTTGTAAACATGAAGCTAGCAGCATGCTTTTAAAACATGCTCTATCCAAGTGCAAAGGATACTGCTTTTTAAAGATGAAGCAAACTGTATTTAAACTTTATTTCCTGATATCAACATTTTAACAAAAATAAATACATATAAAATGCTTTCAAACTTCTGCCCACACGCATCACATGAAAGAACCCCAATTTCCATCTATAGTTATACAAATTCTATGGAAGGTGGAAAACAAACCAAAAACAATAACCATCATTCTGTCACACTAGAAAACAAATCATGAACAAAAATTATTGATAACAAGCAAAAAAAACATTCTCGAAGCAAATCAAAGGTAACTTTTTTTTATCACAAGAAAAAAGCTTTCAAACGAACAATGTTCAAAGACTCATCACACGTATTGCTCGATGCAACAAGAAAAATGTACCACTTGACATACTGACTCTTATGAAATCTGAGTAAAATGCAATACAGTTACTAACAGATATACTTATGTTAGTTTATGCAATAGAAAGATGGAAAAAAACAGGATCGATCTAAAACAGCCTACTATAAGAAACAGATTCAACAATGCTAAAACTAGAGAAGTTTGTTTTATAACTTGAAGTTCACAGTATTTATCTTAAACAATTTTTGGAGACAAGGGAAACAAAATAAGAGGGCTCTAGTTTTCAAAATTTCACAAGAATGGAAACCCTAGAAGCAAAATTGAAAAAACATCTGATTCCTTTGTTCATTAAACCAATTTACCATCAACTTTTACATAAATTACATACCTTTTTAGCAGAAATCAGACCCCAAATTGATTTACAGAGAAGAGCACAAAAATTGAAAATAATGGAGAAAACAAATGGCTGATTTTCTCTTTCTTTATTTCTACGTATTATGCAGCGAATTCTTGCACATCCGATGATGAATCATTGTGAGATTGAAGGATAGGCTAGGTTTTTCTTAATGTTAAAAGCGTGGGTGTACAGCTGCTGTGTTTTTTTGTTGATGAAAATCAGCTGCTGCGTTTTTGTTCCCGCGTTTTGGCTGTAGAAGAGAGAGAAATAATAATAAAAAATTAAATAGGGATGCTACAGTGTCACCACAGAAATGGGGTTGTACTGTTCACCATCCCTAAATATTAATAGGGATGGTGATTCTGCTGGAGAGGTTTTTAAGGGCAAACTCTATTTTTAATCTTCGTTTTAGGGATAGGGCACCATATAGAGCTTCTGCTGCAAGTGCCCTTAGTGGTCTCAAAAAGTCTCGTGTGCATCGGGCTTAAAAAGAAACAAAAAACAGTTAGCACGAGGAAAACAAACATTGCAAAACAAAAAAAACATTGCAAAACAAAAAACAGTTAGCACGGCACAAAATCAAAACAATGATAGATATACAAGTAATAAAGCAATAGCGGGAGATCCTGCAATAAATTATTTCTTCCTGAGAGAGCTCGGCACCGATGCACATGATGACCTAGCTCCAGCTCGACATTAAGGATCCTTCAACAAAATATCTAGCGCATGTCGGTCCTCATACTTCTTACAACGGGCATGACACTTGTCGTCCTCTGCCACAAGCGACATCTTACTACACAACCATTGGGTATCATCCCACCATTAGCCTGGCAAACTCCTCATTCACGCCATCACCACTGGTTGGATCCTCAGCTCCACGTAGGTAAATCGTATAAAAGGACCATTTCTCTCTCATGCATGCTACGTTCTCCAACTTGCAGCCAATGTACAAAACCACTTACTTGAAATTCCACTCATTGTCAAAGCATTGACTTGAGCGTCACATGATTTTCTAGAAGAAATAATTCTGGAACCTTAATGCATTGTTTGTTTTACATGTTCAATGTAATCATCTTCAGTCATTGACAATCCTCTCAAGGCTTGCATCGTCGCTTTAACGAACTTTCCATTCTTGGACGATTTCAGGCATCGTCAGTCATGATCCTATTAGGTGCGATACGGAGTAAGTCCTGGTTGTCGGCCTTCAAAAGATAAAGAATGGTAAGGCCAATAAGAAAGTGAATGCCAGCCTCGAGCTACTTGGCCTATATGGTGAAAAACCATAAGGGGTGCATTAGCCATTTAGGCAGGGGCGGGGGTGAGAACTTCCGCTGTGATCTCGTACTTCTCGTAGAGTTCTACTACTTGCACTTCCGTAAAAAAAGTTGGATGTGCCCCTCCGAAGGATTCCACAACGGGGTTGGCACGAGCCTCATTCGGCTCCTCTCCGGACACCTAAATAGTGAGTTTTCTAGCTTTAGTCATGTATCTCACGAGAAAACAGGTATGAGATGGCTCATATGAATGATAAACTATATTCTCACGGCAAATGTGTAAAGGATTTTAAGGATTCGTAAAGGATCAACATAAATATTTGCCCGATCTATACAGAGTGAAGAACGAAAATGCAAAGGAATAACTATAGATCGTAACTGATCGCATATTACATCAGGGAAAGGAGTCATGTATGAGAAATGCAACCGGCGTTTCAAAATTCAAGGAAAGCCATGTTGGCATAAGCCCTTAAACATCACGAACGTCATAAGCTATCTAAGTCAAGCCTTTCGACGAGCATGGCCCGAGTTGGTCTCTTATTGTCAGTACCCATATTATCGTCCAAGTGTACATAGCTCGGCATAGAGGTCCAGGCTGACCTGGATCTAGTTCGGCGTTAAGAATCTTCCAACAGAAGACTTGACGAAGGTCGTCCCTCATACTTCTTACAGCATACATGACACAACTCGTCCTTTGCCACACCCAACATCTTATAGTACAACCATTGGGTATTCCTCCACCATCACTTTGACATGCTCCTCAAGCACGCCATCACCACTGATTGGACCATAAACTTCACTCATGTAAACTGTATAAATGAACCATCTCCCTCCATCAAGGGCGGATCTACATTGGCTTAAGGGGGTCACGTGACCTACTAAGATCCGGATAATTTTTTTAGTATTAAAATGATGTTGTTTCATTGTAAAAACTATAGTTTTAGACTTCAGTGACCCCATCGGAACAAATGTTTTGATAAAAATTATAGTTTTAGAACTCGTGACCCTACTGAAAAGAATTTATGGATCCGCCCCTGCCCTCTATGCATGGTAAGCTTTTACTTATTGTTATTATATGCAATTTTATACTCGAAATAATCCCTCACCGCCAAATCACAGACCTGAACGTCCGACGGTTTTCCCGTAGAAAGAACTTCAAGATCCCTAACGCCTTGTTTGTTTTATAGGTCTATCATTATCATCTTAGGTCGTGTATCATCTTCTCAAGGCTGTATTGCAGTTTCAACAATCAGATTATCTTCGGACGATATCACACATCCGCATACAACAATTATAGTCCTCTCATATTGCAAAAAATGCAAAAACCTGGTTGATTGTCTGAACATGGATTGAGACTTTCAAGAAGCTATGACTAGTTTTTGAAGTGTTTTCGCTTCTCAAGTCTAAGTTTTTGTCTTGCTCTTTTGCATATATCTCTAGCGTCATTGAAACCGCTTACAATCTTGCATATTTTGGTAAATGACACATTGACATGTGTAGGGCCGGCCCAAAGGTTAGGCGGATTATGCGGCGACCGAAGGCCCAACCGTCAGGGGTTCGCAAAAAAAACTGTGAAGATCTAATCTCAATCAACCTAATATAATGTGTTAAAAAATTACATGAATTGGCAAAGACTCAAATTATAGGTTCACTAATATGTGTTAAAAAAATCAATTGAATTGATAAAGACTCAAATTATAGGCCCAAATTTATAATAACTCAGATGCATCAATTCGAATTTTAATTATAAGTGCGTGCATCCATTCAGCTAGGGGTGTTTAGCTTTTGGAAGCGCTGCCCCCGAGCTCCCACGATCGAGTTGAACCTGCCCCCTCGACCCCTGCGAAGTGGCGCTTCCCCCTCGACCCACCGTGACCTGACCGGTCAAGTCGAACCCCGTTTTGTTACGGCAACCCAAATGAAAACGAAAATAATATATGAAAAAATATTTAACATCAATGAATTTAAATTTTATATTTATAAATTTTAAAAACACGATGCTTAAGTAATATTTTGTAAATATATTTTCGAAAAAAAAATAAAAATCCGACGATTCAAACAATTGGGATCCTCTGTTGTGTTTTTTTCATGCTGTGAAGCTTTTTGTTTCATGTTTTTTTTTTTTTTTCTTTTTCCTTTTTTCTTCTTCTTAAAATTCAGCTCAGATTCCCTCTTTTACCCCTCTCCCCTATGATCACAGCAAGTGCTGTGAATCCCTCTCACAGCAGAGGATCCACACTCCGATTTAAATACATGTTGCGCCAACTATTTTTTGTCAAACAATTGTGTCCTTACATTGATGTGATTACATACTGTAGCTTTCATTTCCACAGGGATGCCATGCACTCGTGCTTCACATTTGTGTCACAATCGTGCTTCACATTTGAACGTGTCACACGTTTTATTTGTACCTTTTTTTTTTGTTTGTTTAAAGAAACATTATAGCGGCAATCTGATCATTTTATTAACATTATATGATGATAACTCATCATACCCTTGAGAAAAGTTATGTATAAACGGGGGTTGTACCACGTGTATCAGAATATATAAAATGTGTTGTGTTGTCTCTTAACACACATTTTGTTATTTGCATTTCTTTGTGTGTCAACTAATGTTTGGTTGATGACCGATAAGGAAAAGGAATGAGGGCTGGTTTTTAACCAAAAAAAAAAAAAATTTTAAAATACAGGCTGGCTATTTCTAATGCTAAAAGGTAATTTGAAAAAGACTGAAAAAATAAAAAAAAAAATTACAAAACACCTTTGACATGTGGCATTGCTGGATCAATTCTCTAAGTTGTAGAAAAGAGAGACGTGGCCTCATGGAGGGGTTTTGTGCTTTAACATAACATTTTGTAGAGAGAAGAGAGAAGAAGAGAAGAAGAGACAAGTGTAATTATAGTAATTAGATTTAAAGCTACAATTAAACATTAAAATTCCCCGTGCATAGTCAATGATGTATTAAAGACCGGAGGGTAGATTGCCAAATTGTATCCCACCTTTTTCTTTTTACCACATTGCCCCATTAATTCTATAGGAAAATGTTAAAAATATATAATTTATATTTCAACTGTTATTAAGGCAATATATATATTTTTTTTTTTTTGTGAGGGGGTATTAATACAATAGTTATAAAATCATGAGAAATGGTTGGGTTTATATACTAAAAAAAATAATACTTATTTTATAAGACAAAACAAAAAGATAAAAATAACCTTCTGTAACGTCTTTGTAAATTTTTATTATGTGTGAAAAAGTTTTTATTTTTTACTTTTTTATTTTTAATGTTAGGGTGGGATCCAATAGGTTGCTTGACTTCAAAACTTAGATTCATATTTTGTTGGGGGAAAATATCATATTGTATCCTTGTGTATCATGATTAAGACGGGAATTATATTATAACATGGTTTTCTAAGACCTTCATTAGCATTGACATTATGTTGTTTATTACCATAATTCAATTTTATTAGCCATTGATGAAGAAAATTATATTGATTTTGCTCGTCGTTTGTAATTATTTAACAGTATAATATACTCTAATAATTGAAATGAAACTATATTTAATACATAAAAAATTTATTAAACTCATGATATATTATTGATAAATGCTTGATTAATTGGCTAGTAAGTAGTTGTGTTATGGTATTTTAAATTGTATTGTACTAACAAAACTCAAAACCTAATAGCTTTTAAATAAATTTTAAGGATTAATATGTATTTGTAGTGGTTTATGGGGTGATGTTGATGCATCATAATCTTCCACTTGGTATAACCCATAAATCATCATTGTATCATAACTTTTCTCGAACTTCGAATTAATCGGACCAGTGATTCTGGATACCGGAGCTTTAAAAGTGTAGGTGTTGTCAAGATTATTATAATGAAAATCACATCAATTACTAATTGATTTGAATTTATTATAAACGGTTCTACAAATCTATTATTGTAAAAATCAACAACCATTAATGAGTAGAAAAATCTCCTTTTAATGCCATGGGTAATTTTTAGTATTGTTTTTCCACCCGTATGAAAATATCACTTTCTTTTATCGAAACGAAAGCTATTAAGTGCATACGCCATTTCTTTTGCTTCAAGAGAGGCTTAAACCCGGAAGAAAATATCACCTTTGGTCGTATATAGTTTATGTTGAAGGGATTATTAAAGACATCACACCAAAATTAATTTTTATATAGCACCGCGATAATATTGAACTTAAAGAAAGTCAATTTGACTTTACAAATGTTGCAACAAAGTCAAACATAAACTCAGCCCAAACGTGTATCACAATAGATAAAATGTGTTGTCTCTTAACACATTGTGTTATTTGCATTTATTTGTGTGTCAACTAACAAATAATAAGGATATTCAAGTTAGTCCAATAGAATATTAAATAAAAAAATGAACATTAATTTAAATCACTACATTAGAGATAGATGATTTTATTGGTATCACATTATTGTTTTGGCTATCACGATTATTTTAACGTAAAAATAACGTCACAGCTATTAACGTTTCATACCTTACAAAATCATCATTCACGAAGACGATAGTTGTTAATATCAGAAATAACTGATGATGTTTCTTATTCATAATAAGTACTAGTGGCGATGACGTCAATATCAACAGTTATAACAATAACATTTCATAACATACTGTATCTTGAAGTAATTTTATAGAGAAGAGTTATGGTACAACGGTGATTTATAAGTTGTATCAAGTGAAAGGTTATGATGCATCCACATCACCCCTATACACCACTACTGTGTGTGAGAGAGTGTATAAGAATCCATCACAACCTTCCTTTTGGTACAACCTATGAATCATCGTTGTACCATAACTTTTCTCTCGAAGTTCGGTCCGAGTCGTGCCTGCATAGTGTATTGTGTAAATTATTTTGATCTATTTCTTGTGACAACAATTTGTTGAGGTATTTTTATTTTATTTAACTTATATTTAATTATTATTATTTTACTTTTATTTTTTATTTGTTTATGTTGTAGTCTAGGTGTTCTGTATAAATCCCCATTTTCCCCTCAACTTCAAATTCATTTCTTTCCACCACTTCCACCTAACAACGTCCAACCTCCCCATCTTATAAGGTAGAATTTTCTTACATTTTTTTTATTAACTCTCTACATTTCAATTCAAAGCTCTTGGAATTCTTATTTTGACGCAGTCGTAATTGGCACCTGTTTTGGATCTGTTTGTCGGATTCCTGCTCTTGTCTTTTCTTTTGATTACGTGTTGGATCTCTTTTCCTGGTACTAGATTATTCGTTATTCCAATGGAATTCGTTTGTTTATTTGGTTAGATTCTTCATTTTGTTGTTTTGTTTAGCTGTTTGAAGATATATCAGCTGCAAACTGATTCACTTTAACTTAGTAGCTTATATTGTAAAGGACTGCATTTTGCTGATTTTGCATTATATAGGATCTGAATTTTGTACGTCTAGTTTTTTTCTTACTGTGATCATTGCTGCATTGCTTCAAATTGTGCACAGTTAGTGTTTGATAATGTGTTGAATTACTATGTCAGTCACAAGTGTTTAAGGATGTTATTGACTTTTTCTTTCCCCTGTTTTGATCTCTTAGAATTATATGATGTTTAGTGTTTAATGCGTCTTTGTGGATCCACGTGAAGTTTGAGTTTGTTCACGTGTAGCTCCATTATGGTAATTTTTTATTTTTTTTTGATTATGCAAGATTTTCGGTGTAATTAATGGGTTTTGGGCTGTTTTAAGTAGGTAGCTAGTATGTCAAGATCTAGATTAAACGTAAGATTTCGCACTTGTTAGGCAATGGAGATACTAGATTAGCCACATGTTAAACATGAGAAAGGAAGACAGATTATAGAACCTGTTTTGCTGCAATGTCTGCAACTAACAACAGGATATTTTGTGTAGTTGCTCTTTGGTTCTGTCAAAAAGGAAATGTTTTTAGTCTGATTCATGTCTGATCTATGCAGGGGTGCATCATTGTCAAGTGAGAAGAAGGCCATGGCTACTGGACAGATTTTCTCGAAGACTACACAAGCTCTGTTTTATAATTATAAGCAACTACCGATCCAGCGGATGCTTGATTTTGACTTCCTTTGTGGTGTGTAAAGTGTATCTTAAAAAAATTTGAGACTGGTATTTTGAAAATGATTTTTTTCGTTTAAAGGATTGTGTCTTGCTTACAGGGAGAGAAACACCTTCAGTTGCTGGAATTATAAATCCTGGTTCAGAAGGCTTTCAGAAGCTCTTTTTTGGACAGGAAGAAATCGCGATTCCAGTGCATTCCACGTGGGTCCCTATTAATTCTTAGTGCATGACCATTGTTATCTCTTTCAAGTAAAGTAGTGCAATAGTAGGATCATTGCTTTGTGGTCCATGTTGACTTGCGTTACAAGTATTCCATTTTTGCTGAATCTGTCAATTCACTTTCACTTGCATAAGATATCATGGGCTAATGTTGCCTCAGCCCGGATCCTTTGCTTTTGAACCCCAGCTTCTACCCAGCTTTTGGGGACGCGGCGAGATCGTGGCCGCCCACAGATTGTGTGTTCTCTCTCCCCGACTGGAATGAGCAGACCTGATCCGGCCACGACCCCAAAGCCGGGTAAAGCAGGGATTCTCAAAGCCGAGAATCCGGATATGTCTTGTAGGTGATGTTATCTTTGGGAACATTGTTGTTTTTAAATTTCAGTGTCATGATCGTGCATTTTCGTACTATACGAGCATTAAGAGTTGATTTCATGTTGTTTATCTTATGCAACCTTGTTAGACGTACGTGCGATTTTCATTTCCTTTAGCTCAAAATACTTAATTTCATCTCTTTCAGTGTTGAAGATGCTTGTGCTGCTCATCCTACTGCGGATGTTTTCATCAACTTTGCATCCTATAGAAGGTTTGTTTTTTGTATCCTACTGTGACTTAACATGCTTTAAGTCCTCCCTATGTTTATTGTAGCGTTTATGTTGTTTCAGTGCTGCTGCTTCATCAATGTCTGCCCTGAAGCAGCCAACCATTAAAGTTGTTGCTATTATTGCTGAAGGTGTTCCTGAATCGGACACCAAGCATTTGATAGCTTATGCACGGGCAAACAATAAGGTATGATCATGGCTGTGGAGTTGTTTTTCCTCTTTTGGTATTAACTTATGCTTGATGTAAATATTTACTTGAAAATCTTTTCCAGGTTGTCATTGGACCAGCTACTGTTGGTGGTGTCCAAGCTGGAGCTTTTAAAATTGGGGATACGGCTGGAACTATTGACAATATCATTCAATGCAAGCTTTATAGACCTGGATCTGTGGGATTTGTTTCCAAGTCGGTACGTAATTGTATACGGTTTTATGGCAGTTTCAATTATATATTCTCAGTGGATCAGCAAACATATGTTTTTGTAACGTAAATATATTTGTCGGTGGATCATTTTATTTCATCGATTTCTTCATTTATTATTATCTCTTAATAGGAAGTTCATTATTTAGGTTGGTTGGGTAAGAGGAGGTCATAACAGTGGCGGATCCGGGAATATGTTCCAGTGGGGTCACCAGAGCCTATAATTGCATTTTTAACAAAAAAAACTACATCGCTTTTTTGTTAAAAAAATGCCGGATCCCAGTGGGGTCACGTGACCCCCCTGGTAAGGCTAGGTCCGCCCCTGGGTTATAATTATAGCACACATGCGTTATGCGTGTTAATATTTTCCCATTCTGATGTATTGTGTTGATCAATCATTCCTATTTCTTTTTTTTTTTTTTTTTGTTAATTCTGATGTTGTACTCAGTTAACTGTGTCAGGCTCTCTGACAATGTTTGCTCCGATTTACAGGGTGGCATGTCTAATGAGTTATACAACACAATCGCCCGTGTCACTGATGGAATATATGAAGGTTATCCAACAACTTACGAATTAATCTACTTTGGTTTTTGTTGTTATTCAGACATGCCTTCCATTGTTTTTAAAATTGAAATGAATATAATGTAAACTGTTTTTAAATAGGAATTGCCATCGGAGGAGATGTTTTTCCTGGCTCTACACTGTCTGATCATGTATTGCGGTTTAATAACATCCCACAGGTTTATCATCTATATCCACTAGTGTTTCTTTACTTAGCTATCCTTCTTTGAGTTTATCTTTAATATTGTCAGGGCCGCCTCTTTAGACATAATTTGACGTCTATGACAATACAAATATCCTACTTACAAAAATAAAAAGGAAAGGCAATAGAAATGTCCTAGTATAGAAGAAAGAATAATTTCAGACAATTCAAGTCATATGATTTGTATTTTTAACAAATAGGCTGTTTTTGTCATAATTGGTCCCCTTGCACTGGAAATGATTTATTCTTTGTGATAAAAGGTTTTTACCCTGGGAGTTGGGTTGTATTTCTAAAATGGCTTAGAATCACATCTGATCTGTGCTTCTGTTGCAAAGAAATAAGTATGCATTAGATGCACATTGTGATTCTTTCTTGGATGCTGAGAGTTATATTGCTCCTTTTTGCTGTATACTTTGCCCATCAGTCTTTTTTTTTGTTAACATTCAGCTTTTCATTGGTCATAGATTAAAATGATTGTTGTTCTTGGGGAGCTTGGCGGGAGAGATGAATATTCCCTAGTTGAGGCCCTTAAACAGGGTAAAATTAGCAAGCCTGTGGTTGCTTGGGTTAGTGGAACTTGCGCTACGCTTTTTAAGTCCGAAGTGCAATTTGGACATGCGGTGAGCTTTTATTTAATGCTTCTGCAGATTTTTATTTCGGAAAGTGTGAAGTACAATCATGCACTCTCTAACTTTGTTTTGAGACTTTGTTAGGGTGCTAAGAGCGGTGGTGAATTAGAGTCTGCACAAGGAAAGAACCAAGCACTCAGAGATGCTGGTGCTGTTGTTCCTACATCTTATGAAGCATTTGAGAGTGCCATCAAAGAAACTTTTGATAAATTGGTAGGTTTATATGCAAGCTTACTTATTCTCCTGGTGGTGTGTTTCGTATCCAATATGTATCCGACATGGAGACACATACTTAGGATACATGTCTGACAAATTTGCAATTTTTGTAAAGTTGGATACGTCATCCGAATAAGCACATTCATAACACGGATACATAAAATGCTGAACCTTGTTGAAAATTGAAAGCAAACCACCAACAAATGTATAAAAAGCTACCCAAAATGAAGGAAAACCACGAAAATTTGCTTTATTTTATGATATTTTTTTATATTTATAATATAATTTGATCCTTATAGTTTTTATTATGTATAGTTTGGTCCCTGTACTTTTAATATCTACGCATACCGCATGTGTACCTGAATCCTATATTTTTCTAATATCCCGCACCCACGTATCTCATATCCGCGTATCCGTACCCGTTCAACCTAGACCCAAACTTTTGCTTCTGCTCTAGTTTTAATAGAGGTATCTGATTTTTCTAACAGGCTGAAGCAGGAAAAATTACTCCCATAAAGGAAGTTCAGCCTCCACCAATTCCTGAGGATCTTAGCACAGCAATTAAGAGCGGGAAAGTCAGAGCTCCTACACATATTATTTCCACCATTTCTGATGATAGAGGTGAGGAATTAATACCGGTTACTATCTACGTCAGCTGTTGATACCAAAATTTTAAGCTAACTTACCATTTTTCTCAACAGGTGAGGAGCCATGTTATGCTGGGGTTCCTATGTCCTCCATTGTTGAGCAGGGATTGGGTGTGGGTGACGTCATTTCTCTATTGTGGTTCAAAAGAAGTCTTCCTCGATATTGTGCACGTTTCATTGAGGTTTGGTCAACACATTAGACTTAAAGCTCCTTCAACAGTCTGAATCTCGTATAAACCTGCCATGTTATTGATGCTCTGTTACGGTTTTGACATAAAAAACAGATCTGTATTATGCTGTGTGCTGATCACGGTCCTTGTGTGTCCGGTGCCCATAACACCATCGTCACTGCTAGAGCAGGAAAAGACTTGGTGTCCAGTCTTGTTTCAGGTATGTCAATTTGTGAAAAACTAGATATGAGCCCTTGAATTTGTTGAAAAAAATGGGTTCCGTGGATTATGTGGCTATAAGAAAACTTGTTTTGCATTCTGAAATAGGGTTGCTGACCATTGGTCCCCGATTTGGTGGGGCTATCGACGATGCTGCTCGGTACTTCAAGGATGCTTATGACAAGGTCGGCTCTCATGACTCTGTTACATTCATGTAAGATCTTTGTCATCCGACGGATGTTATATTGTAGTCTCTTTTTTTCCTCCGCAGAATCTTACGCCTTACGAGTTTGTTGAAAGTATGAAAAAGAAGGGCATTCGGGTACCAGGCATTGGTCACAGGTAAGAAACTTATTGTTCATAGATGCTTGTTTACATATTTCGACTATCGTGCTGAATATATTTCTGCCTGAGGGAAAAGCATGATATATTGGAAAGAAAATGTTTCCTTTCTTTTGTCAAGGGTCAAGAGAGGAGACAATAGAGATAAGAGAGTAGAGCTGTTACAACTTTACGCCCGCGAAAATTTCCCTTCAGTAAAATACATGGAATATGCAGTCGAGGTTGAAACCTACACACTCTCAAAAGCAAACAATCTTGTCCTTAATGTCGACGGTGCTATTGGTTCCTTGTTCTTAGATCTACTAGCTGGTAGTGGGATGTTCACTAAAGCAGAGATTGATGACATTGTTGGGATTGGTTACCTGAATGGGCTCTTTGTTCTGGCTCGTTCCATTGGTCTCATCGGGTAAGTTGGCTTATTCACTGGACTTTTTTTTTTACATGTTTGTCCCTTTCCTATTCGATAATGCTATAATTATATAATATATCCGTATCTATAGCCGTTGATCATTCAGTTGGACTTGTTGTAATCAACGGTTCCATATAATGAGACTTGTCTTTGACAGTGGATGGAAGTGGTGTATGTTCGGTGTCTCGTGGTTTTTTCGTTTCGTATTCAATAATAATGCCGTAGCCCGTATTCAGCGGGGTCCACTGTAATAATCAAATTGTTAAATACATATGAATATTCCTTTTTTACAGGCACACATTCGACCAAAAGAGATTGAAGCAACCGTTGTATCGTCACCCATGGGAAGATGTTCTTTACACAAAGTGAAGACAGGAGCTTATCTTCTTGGCGCACAGAGCATATTCCGTGTTCTCGTTTGTTTGTTTGTTTGTTAGTAGTGTCAAAAGCAGGGTAGAATGACCACGACTTCCGGGTATGCCCTTTAACTGAAGGGCCCCGCGATAAGTCGTGGAAATAAGTGGTATTGTTGTTGTCTTAGGGTTTTGGGTAGGGGTTGGTTTTATATTTCTTGTTATAATAACCACATTGCATTGGTAATGAGTTAATGCAATGCATCATCCATTCTTGATCCTGTTGTATTATTATTATTATTATTATTATTATTATTATTATTGAACAAATATGATTTTATTTAGACATTTTTTTAGTACCATCTGAGTATTAAAGGGGGGTGTTCAAAGTGTTTATTTTTTCTGAGTATATATTATTCTGTTAATTCATTTTCTTAGATTTCTTTATGCTCTGCAACAGAGACTCTTTGGAGCTTTTTGAAGGGTCGATACTAGAATTGATGGGAAATTCTAAGGTGGAGATTCTCATATAAGGAGTCGTTTACGCTGTGTGAGCTTCATCTGGGCCATGTGCTGGTTCATTCTGAATGAATGCTATATGATCCAGATGAAGCCACATAGGTATCCCTCTATATAGGAGCCTCCATCTTAGAATTTCCCAGGATTGACGGTTCCAAAACTGATCCTCATAACGGAGAATTCCCTTTTGACAGGTTGATTCTGAAATCGATTCGAAGAGTCGATTATCTGGTCTTGAAACATTGGTGGTAAAAGGGAAAAATAAAATAAAAAATGAAACTAGTCAAGTACTGTATAATTAATTGGTGACACAGGTAGGTGGTACAGTCATTATTTTTTTGAAAAAGATGATAGTGTCATTATAACGGGAAGAGATTCCCACCGGTGCACCTTGCACAGCCTACCCGACGGTGTATCGAAACGATGCCATCTCGATGCGATGTTAAAAAATAAAAAAAAAACAGTCAAGACGGCGTCGTTTCGGATCGAAATGACACCGTTTCGATGCACTGTCGGTTTGGCTGTGCAACGTGCACCGACGGGGATCTCTTCCCGCCAGTGTGATGTCATTTAATTTTACAATTTTATATGGTGTTAAAAGTAAATGTAATGTTCTTATAAAAAAAAATCATATTGTGTGGCGTCAATAAAACACTCCTAACCCACCTAATAATGGGAATTTTTTTTTTCAGGCCCTGTTAAGGGTCTGATATTTTTTTCAGGTTCAACTTTATTGCAGTAGTAGAAAGAGAGTCTTCCTACAAATATATATACGAAATTAGCTTTTTCCGGGCATATTATGTGTAGAAATTGTCGAACTTTCAGTATATAACATCTAATTAGAAACATGTGAGGCGAGTGGCTTTTCCGACGTAATATTGTAGGAAATTTTGCTTCACGGGTGTAGTATTGTAGGAAATGGCAATAACAATTCGAATCCATTATGTGAGGGTGAGTGGCTTTTCACGGCAATAATAGATCCGCAATTAATCTTGAGGGTTTATTATTGTAGGGCTTAATAATTACAGTCAGCGATATAATTATGTGAGGGGTGAGATGAGCTTTTCGGAAATATTATACCGGATATTAGGCTTCACCCAATTACAATATATATATAAAGAGATTGGTTTTGATTATTTGGTAAAATACTTTTATACTTTGTTTGTCATTGTATGCGTTATTATTGAAAAGTTCGGTTGTGTTAAGCGCCAGAATACAATGTCGTCATAGCGACGTTAAATGTATTTACATCATAACGATTGGTGGAAAAGATCTTTGGGCGGATGTAAATACATTGAATACGCTACGATGATTCTTGTATTACGGTGCCACTTCTGACACAAATAACGAATTTTTCAATAATATATCATACCAATAACACACACAATGACAAACATAGTATAAAGTATTTTACCAAATAATCGAAAAATCAATCTATCTCCCTATATATATATATATATAGGATAAAGTTTATTTGCACTTATATTTACTACTTGCTTGCATTCACTTACTACTTATGCATATTAAATTTTGCTTTTAGACCACAAAATTATTTTGATTATTTTTATACTTCTCACTACTACACAATTAATAAAAAATTACTACACAAAATTATTTTGATTATTTAGGTTTTAGGACTTGTTTATAATTTCAAAATATGTGGAGTATGTAGTAATTTTTTGTTAATCGTGTAGTGTGAGAAGTATAAAATAATCAAAATAATTTTGTGGTGCAAAAAGCAAAATTTTGTGATATAAGTAGTAAAGTTGGTCAAGTAGTAAATAATAAAGTGAATAAATAATCATTCTTATATATATATATATATACATATATATATATATATATATATATATATATATATATACATATATATATATATATATATATATATATAGAGAGAGAGAGAGAGAGAGTTTTTTTCGATTATTTGGTAAAAATACTTTATAATATGTTTGTCATTGTGTGTGTTATTGGTATGATATATTATTGAAAAATTCGGTTGTATGTCGTAAGCCAGTAATATGTCAATCATCACGACGTATTCAATGTATTTACATCCATCCAAAGATCTTTTCCACCAATCGTTATGATGTAAATACATTTAACACGCTCACGATGACATCTTATATTACGCTTAACACAACCGAACTTTTCAATAATAACGCATTACAATGACAAACAAAGTATAAAGTATTTTACCAAATAATCGAAAACCAATCTCTTTATATATATATTGTAATTGGGTGAAGCCTAATATCCGGGTATAATATTTCCTAAAAATTCATCTCACCCTCACATAATTGTTATCGCGTTGACCAGTAATTATTAAGCCCCTACAATAATAAACCCGTGAAGATTAATTGCCGGAATTATTATTGCCGTGAAAAGCCCACTCACCCTCACATAATGGATTCGAATTGTTATTGCCATTTCCTACAATACTACACCAGTGAAGCACAATTTCCTACAATATTACGTCCTTGAAAAGCCATTTCGCCTCACATGTTTCCAATTAGATGTTATATACTGAAAATCGACAATTTCTACACATAATATATACCCGAAAAAGCTAATTCAGTATATATATTGTAGGAAGACTCTTTCTTTCACTGCAATAAAGTTGAGCACGAAAAAATATCAGTAGCTTTAATAGGGCCTGAAAAAAAAATTTCCCCCTAATATATGGCTACTCCCTCCGGGTTTTCTTATTGGAGAGTGATGGGGGCACCGGCCCCATCCCCCGACTTTGTCCACACAAATAGTTTCAGCCTCAATCTTAATTAATACTCCACCTGCATAGTTTCAGCCCCAAATAGTTTCAGCCACAATCTTAATAATAAAGACAGAAAACAAAAAACAAACAAAAATCAGGACCACAAATCTATAGATTCTGGGGATGTGGTACACACATTTTCGGGGGCTCTATCATTTTTCTTTCTGGAGAGTGATGGGGACACCGACCCCATCCCCCGACTTTGTCCACACAAATAGTTTCAGCCCCAATCTTAATTAATAAAGACAGAACAAAAGATAGATTTACGTAGATTAATAAAGTGATTAATAAGTTTGAAATAATGCATCAAAATGACATATGTACCCCTTTTTGTCTTTTAAATATTATTTCCCTCTAAATAGTACTACTTCCGTCCAAAAATGTAAGTCCGTTTAGTATTTTGAATTTGTCCCAAAATACAATTCCATATATTTAACCAATAAGGCATTTATTACATTTTTTACCCCTCATTTATTATATACCCATTCATTTTTCCATTAATGACACATAATCAATTTAATGAACTTTCTTAATCTGTGTAAAAATATTCAAACGGATTTATATTTTGGGACATAGGTAGTAGTAAACATGTCGTCGGAAATGTACATCTTGGATTTAAGCTTGAGGGATTGAATCTCTTGCCATTTTTTTTATGTCAAATGGACTTTTTGACTTCTAAATGCATTGGGAAATGAATTTATTACTCCTTCCGTTTCGAAATAACTGATGCAGTTGTCAAAAATACGCATATTAAATATGATGACTAAAAAATCCTTAGTATATAAATACAATGTTTTATTTATTCTCTCACCCGTTAATATATTATTTCATAACACTTAATAAATAATGATAGATGTAGGAAAAACAATTTACTCCCCTAAACCAAGCATCAATAGATGTTGTATTGAAAATGTCATGATAAAACACTAATGTCTTTCGTTATTTTAACTAATTTTTTGTAACCGTATGCCAATTATTTTTGTGACCAAAATTTTCTAACGTGTACGGAGAGAGTATTTATGTTTATCGTAAATGTAAAACGTTTGTTTAACTAGTAATTATTGTTTTCTCAAAAAAACTATTGTAATTATGGTGAGGTAGATAAATAAAATATTACTTCTCCGTTTTTTAATCAAATATTTTTCTCTCCGCTTTTTAAAGATCAACAAGATGTTTTGCCGCGCTGGCGTGACTTGGACCAATGTCCATCCATTCCACATCTATAACATTTGTCACCGCGGACTTTCTTTTCTTTGTTGTTATGATCCGATCTTGGTGGATTGCTTGCTTTTCCCACAATTTTCATTGTGATATGTCGCGATATTTTCCACGACGCGTCCCACGCTATTATTTTAATTTCTTTGTTTTTATTTTACATTCTGTTACCAACGCAGATTTTTATTTTTTTCCCTTTACCCTTCATTTCAATAACCCAAATTTTGGTATAATTTTCCACACAAAATGAATGAAGAATAATTTTGTTATTTTACATTCTATTTGAGACACATTAATTAATTTATTAATTTGTGTGATTCTTCTGTTCCAATAGTTAAAAAAACGGAGGTAGTAATCAATAAGAGTTTCTGAAGTGACAGATGAATATAAATAAAATCAATTCTTTAAATTGACTTTTAAAAAACGAAGGGACTATTATAAATTCAAAAACGCATTTAAGGACATTCGTAGTAGAAACCCTATATAGTCTTCCTATCACCCTAAATGAAGATAAAAATAGAGTTTACTCCAAAAATAAACTTTCCACAATGAGCTCTCTATCTCTATTTATTTTTAGGGATATGAACAGTCATCCTACTTGTGACGATGTCTATTCACGCCTAAACATATTTAATTATTAAAAATTATAGAGATAGGGATAGGGATGCTGCTGGAGTGAAATAATAAATATTTAATATGTATAAATATGGTTGTGAGGTAGAATATGTATTATTTAATATTATTTGAAATGATAAGGATGCTGTTGTGGAGGTCTTTTGAATTGAGATGTTGTAAAATAGGGATATATATTATTTTATATTATTTTAGGGATAAAATTTAAGCCTCATATAAGAATGCCCTAAGTTAGTTAAAAAATATATCCCTAACAAAAAAATAAGTCATTCTGTTTACTTTTTTTGTTCTCATATTGTAAGTATTTTAGATTACCACGTTAACCATAGCCTGACTCCATTAACTTCATCCTAAGCTAACTCCTCAAGCTCACCGTCAAACTCTCAAGTACATGCATATCTCTTACTCCCTCCGTTTCTATTTAACGTCGTAGTTGTTAAAAATGAATCTCCCTTCGTTACAAGACAGTAATATGTCCATTTTCGTGCAAGCAACCAGAAAACAGTAATTAAAACGAATAAAAATATGATCTTTAAATAAAAACGGATCATTTCGATAAACTCTTTACCTTTTAGACGAACCAAACTATGAACAAACAACAATTATTCCTCGAATCTACACGAATATACAAACAAAATGACAATCTAACATGGACACTATGAATCCCTAGCCCAAACATGATCAAAGCTGAGAACAAAACGAGAAAATACGATGATTTTACCTTTTAAAGATTAATCTAAGCTTGAAACGGATTCTAGACTTGCTTCGATTTCACCACTCCCATCCGCAACACTAAGCCAGAACGGTCAAACTAGAGTCTCCAGACGTCGACCCGATCGCAAACCCCGAGGGCTCTGCCATGAAAGCACCCCACTTTTTGCTCTGAAAATCCGAAAACGAGAAAAAAGGCTTCTTAACTTTAGGTCGGTTTATGATGACTTGAAGCCATAGGAAAACTTTAAAATAAAAGGAAAAAGAAAACCTAGTTAGTTACACAAAGACAGAATTACCTTTAAAAAAAGTAAAAAATATCTTACACATAAATTGGGGGTTTCACCAGGGGCGGATCCATCGTATTCTGCAAGTAATGACTGGCACGGATTTTAATTTTTTTTTTTTTTATTTTAGTATTAAAACGATGTACTCCCTCCGTCCCACAATATAAGACTTTTTGGTGATTTCACACAGTTTAAGAAAACTTAATAAATGAGTTATTTTTTAATATTTCAATGTAAAATATTGTATTGTTTTCTGGGATTGACTAATAATATTGCATTGTTTAGTATGAAAGTGAAAACAATGTAATTAATATTATATTGGAGTGTGAGAGAGACTTATATTTTGGGACTCAAGAAAAAAGTTAAAAAGAACTTATATTGCGGGACAGAAGGAGTAGTTTTGTTGTTAAAAAGTGTCGTTTTGTCGATAAAAATTGATGTATTAGACTCCGGTGACCCCACTGGATTTTTTTTTTGGATAAAAAATATAGTTTTAAATTCCAGAAACACAACTAGAATAAATTCCTAATCCGCCACTGAGTTTCAGATGTATCACTACCATATTGATAATGTATGTCTCATCGTTATCATATAGTACCCGAAAGAGAGCATTCAAGCCAAGTTATGAAGAAATACGACCAATGATAGGGCTCCACTATGTGCAGTTTGGGCATGATGTTCACGTGGTTGTAATGTGGTCCGAAAGGGACATGTCCGTACACAATGTGCTATCTATCTGCCTTTCTTTCTTTTGTGGCCTTTGATTTGATTTTGAGAGAATTTTCAGCAACCCATTTAAAACCAAAGGTTTTGTCTTAATCGAAAGGACAAGGATTATTGGTTTAATCAGTGGGCCTTGATCGAAAGCAAATCACAACAAAAATGTATGGATGTATGTATTTGGTTTGTTATAATGTAATATGATGCATTAATATTAAATTCATGAAAATAGCATGTTTTTGTTATATAAAAAATTATATGGAATGTATGAATCGTAATGATATTGAAAATATTTTACCACCATCACGAAATACATCACCAACTACGGCTAGAAACGGCTTCAAGAATTTCACAAAAGAGACCGAAAATTTATTGTATATTGAACCCAAATTTGTATATGATAATTCAGTATGAGTCAATACATAAAATTAGTACATTGACGTATATAAACATGTCAATCAAGAGAATCATATTTGGCCTAATGCTAAAAGTCATTTTATTTTCGGTAAAAACCAGAGTTTTGATTTCCATTCCATTATTCGGTGTAATAAAAATTATCTTTCTCGTTCCTCGATTCAATATATATGTAAATTTTTACTGTGATGTTTTTAGTAAGAATTGTCGTATGTGTGTTCAATGTGACGCCGCCACTGGCTACGGCCATACGTCAGTTCCCTCCCCCCTCCCTTTCTTTTTTTCCTGATATTATGCTCAATTCAGTTAATCACATGTTAATCTAATACGTTAAAAATGGTTGTCCGGTTGTAATTATTGTATTTGTTTTTTCCCTTCATTTGTAAACTTAAAATGACAAGAAATGTCTCTATCTAAAATGGGTACTTTTAGACCACTATCTCATTTGACTATCAATTCCATCCATAAATCCTATTTCTTGATTACAACCACCAACTTCAAAACTTTGCCTTGTGGTTAAGGAAAAAAAATGCAGAATATGCAAAAAAAAAAAAAAAAAAAAAAAAATTGTTTTCCTATGTTGCGTTTTTTTTGCTCCACAAAAAAAAAAAAAAAAAAAGGAGGGGGGAGAATGACATCTATGAGCTTATAAACTTTAAACTTTGCAACTATAAGCTTTGACTTGTTTTTTATTTTTAAAGAAATTGAAAAATGGTAAAAACCTTATAAAATCATGAATAGATTGAAATACCCCTCTTTATTTATCCCCAAATCCCTTAATTTCCTCCGCCATTTCGTCCTTCCTCCCTCGATAATTTCATCTTCTTCCACCATCATTTAATTACCACCGTGAAAAAATTTCCCCAAAACTTCACCCCGTCCAAAATCAGCACACATACCCAAATTTGAACCTAGGATCAGCAAGTTGAAGAAGCTGACCGAGCTATTCTGCAAAAGGTATGATTTTGTGGGTTTGGTATCTACATGTAGATTATAATTCACTCGAGTTAATGCATTGACACATGTTTGATTTTGTGGGTTGAGATTAAATTTTGTTATGTATATGATTTTAGAGATTAGGAAGATGTGTGATTTGTTATGGTGTTGAATGATGTGATTTGTTATGGTGTTGAATGATGTGAGATCGGTTTAAGCAAATTGTGTAACCAAATTTGTTAGGTATGATTTTGTGGGTTTGGTATCTACATGTAGATTATAATTCACTCGAGTTAATGCATTGACACATGTTTGATTTTGTGGGTTGAGATTAAATTTTGTTATGTATATGATTTTAGAGATTAGGAAGATGTGTGATTTGTTATGGTGTTGAATGATGTGAGATCGGTTTAAGCAAATTGTGTAACCAAATTTGTTAGCTTAAACAATGGCGGTGATCAAATTTCTTCAAAATGTGGTATTTGCTTCAATTGTATTCAAAATCATTTGTTCTTTAATTCGATTGATACCTTTTATTTATTTTTTGTTAGTAATAGAAAATTGGTTGAAAAATGACGTTGGTTTATGCACTTAGCGCACAAGATAGGACTGCAAAATGTGAAATCGTAAACCGATGTCAAATTGGTAAAGCAAATGAAGTTTATCAAAAGCTTGACACCGAGCACAAAGCAAAGTTGGAACAGTCTTGTTTTGGACATTTAATCAATTTGAAGGATCTGCAAGCCAACCAGATAGTACATCAGTTGATAATGAGGTTGACGAACCCTGTAAATCGAGATGTTTTTTGGTTCAGAGTTGGAGCCAAAAAGATACGATTCAGTGTACAAGAATTTGCGCTTGTTACCAGTTTCTTGGTTGGCGATGATAGCAATGTCGATAAAGGCATAGGAAAATAGTCTAAATTAGTTAAGAAGTATTTAAAAATCTTGCGTCAGTGTATAGGAAGCATGTGTGGCAAAAGTTTAATAGCACTAAGAATGCTGTAGACCGTTACAAGTTGGGGTTGATCGTTATCTTGACGTACGTTGTGTGGGCATCAGAAGAGAAACGTGCGGTGGATTGGTGGATTTTTCAGTTGGTTGATGATTATCCATGGGGAAATGACTCTTATGAAGCCACTGTGTCCATGTTTTGAGGAGGGACCTAAGAGATGTTTTCAAAAAGGTCCCGATCGCATATACTTTCTATGGTTTCCGCATGCTTTGAAGGTATTAAAAGCCAAATCCGGTGTTTTAATTCATAATATATATATAATTTTAACAACATATATATATATATATATATATATATATATATATATATATATATATATATATATATATATATATATATATATAATATATGTTGTTAAAAATTTTGTCAATCACTTGTATGTAAATGCATCGTAGGTTTGGGCACTTGAAGCAATTCATTCTTTAAGGAAGTTTTCAGAGATTGTTGACGAGAATGCTCTCCCAAGGATGATGAAGTGGGGAAATGCAAAAAGGGTCAACTCTGCAGTAGTTGAAGTTGTTCTTGAATCGGGAAAGGTAGTGATGTTTAATTTGTATCTTAAGTTTGGTATGTAAATGCATCATTCACATTAATTACGAGTAGTAGATAATGCAGGTGGATGTAGTTCGAAAGTTGCTTCCATCCGAAGCTGAAAAGGAAAAAGCTTAATTTGTGATGCCCCGGGAAGATGAAGTTGAAGATGATGAAACTACTTATGACAATGCACCTGAGCAATCAACGGGTAACGTTGATTATAAAAAGCTAAAAGAATTGGTAAAAAATATTGTGAGTGAAGAGAACAAAGAATGTGCGAAGAGTTGGTAAAAATTGCTGAATAGAACAAAAAAATGTGCGCTTTAGTGGATACGCTCCAGCGTAAAGTTGGAGGTTCGTCTTTCTTGTGCATTTAAAAAATACAAAAATGATGGTATACATGCAAGTGAAATGGAAGGTAATGAAGAGTTGAATGAAATGGAAGATGAAACTGTGGAGGCATCCCGAAATGGCAAAGGTATAAAGTTAAATTTGTCCTTTATGTTGTTTATATAGGAGAGAATTAGTTTATAACATTCCATTTCTTGAAATTATAATTAAGAAATACCGTAGTTGAAGAGAAGGAAGCCGGGGAAGGTGATAGAGAGGTAGGGGAGTTCCTACTAGAAAATGTAAGCGAAGGTGAAGAGAGAAACGAGGCCACTGAAATTGAGGAGGAAGTTGCTGCTATTGTGAAGGAGGTTGGGGATGGTGATAAAGAGGTAGGGGAGGTCCCACCTGAAAATGTAAGCGAGGGTGATAAAGAGGTAAGGGATGAACCTGATGCCCTGGTTGAGGAAACGGTAGAGGAAATCCGAAACGGCGAAAGTATAATGTGAAACTTGTCCTTTTGATTTGTTCATTATGTAGTTTGATGAGAGAATTAGTTCATAACATTTAATTTCTTGAAATTATGATTAGGAATGCCGTGAGTGAAGAGATAAATGAGGACATTGAAATGGAGGAGGAAGCTGCTGAAAAGCTAACCGAGGTTATGGAATGTGATGTATATGTAAATGGTGGCATAGAGGAGGAGCAAGCTGATATAAGGGAGGAAGGTGAGGGAAACCCAAACTGTGAAGGCATAAATAAATCTGTCATTTATGTGTTTTGTTGAGAGAATTAGTTTATTCATAAAATTTAGTATGAATAACTCAGATGACCGTATTATCAAGAATGTGGGGGGGTGAGGGAAACCCAAATGGCTAACAATGTGGGGGTAGAGTTTGGTTTTGATCCAGAATTTTTCCAAGATGCGGACTTCTTTGCATGATGATTCTTCTCATGTACTAGTTCCTGAACCTCCAAGGTCAGATACTATGTCCATATCCCAATATGATCACATCATGAATATGTTGAGGCATGTGAAGATACAAGATACAAATTATGTTGTTCCTCAACCATAATTTCCTACTATTAAATTGCCAATGTCCAAGTTCTGAATGATCCTCCAACATGTAATCTTTATACTTGGATTATTGACTCTGGTGCTACTGATCATGTAGTATCCAGTCTTAAACTGATGAGTAAACATGTGCCTATACATAATTTGAGTGTTAATCTACCCAATGGGGCTAAGGCTTCTGTATCACACATTGGTGAGGTCATTCTCAATGATGATATTGTTTTGAAAAATGTCCTTTTTGTACCTGTTTTTTCCTATAATCTATTATATGTCATGAAACTTATTGCAGGTACTTCTTGTTCCTCGTTGTTTAATTGTAATGGCTGTGTGATACAAGATACACTCACACATAAGATGATTGGTTTAGCTAGTTTAATCAAAGGTTTATACATCCTACAAGCAAGGCCTAATGCTGTTTTTGATGCTTCCTTAGTTTGCCATACTATGTCCGATTCTTTGTTGTGGCATTATAGGTTAGGCCATTTATCAACTCAAAGGTTAAAAGTTGTAAAACAATTAGATGCTCATAATGTTGTTTTACCTTTAGACAATGAATGTCATGTTTGACCTTTGGCTAAACAAAGAGGATTGAGTTTTCCTACTAGCATTTCGTAAATAACGTTGTATTTGATTTGATTCTTGTTGATATCTAAGGTCCCAATAGACATTGTACACATAATGGTGAGTTTTATTTCTTGTCTATTATGGATGATTTTAATAGATACTTATGGGTATTTTTAATGAAAACTAAAGCAGAGACTAGATCTATATTTAAAAATTTCTATGAATGGGTTTATACTCAGTTTAATAGACATGTTAGGACCATCAGATCTGATAATGGTCTTGAGTTTCAACTGAGACAATATTATGCTGAAAGAGGCATTGTTCATGAGACTTCATGTGTACATACCCCTCGGCAAAATGAGGTTGTTGAAAGAAAACATCAACACCTCATTGAAACTGCTAGGGCTCTAAGATTTCATGTCAATATACCAATGGTATATTGGGGTTTCTGTTTACAACATGCAACATATTTGATAAACATTACTCCTACATCCCTATGGAAAAATAAATCACCATATTCTGTCTTTCCTGCTATTTCACCCCCTTATCATACCTTGAAAGTATTTGGTTGTCTAATTTTTGTTGGTACTAATGTGCAAGGCATGGGAAAATTTGAGGCAAGGAGTAGGAAGTGTGTTTATTTGGGCAATGCAGTACATACAAAAGGATACATAGCCTTTGATGTGGACACCAGACATATCTTCATTTCCAGGGATGTACTGTTCCATAAATTTGAGTTCCCTTTTGCTCAATAATCCACTATAGATCCTAGTGTGGTCATACTTATTGCATCTTGTCCAGTCACATATGATGATATCATTGAGGGAAGGGGTGTGATATTCACCCCACGCATCAAGATCATCACATAGTTCTTGAAGCCACACACCAGAAACATCCCATCCAAAATGACACACAACTTGGGGAAGCAGTTAGGAGATCATCAAGATCTAAGACTGCTCCAACCTATCTCAAAGATTATCAACACAATTTAGTTTCCAGTTATTCTACTCCTCATTTAATCCAGAATATAGTTTCCTACAACAATATTTCAGAAGGATACAAGACTTTCACAACTTCAGTAGATAAGGATAATGAGCCAGCTACCTATAAAGAGGATGTTCAATCCCTAGAACGGCAACAAGAAATGTAAAGTGAGCTAGATGCCATACATACTACTAACTTATTCAGCATCGGACCATCCATCGCAGTTGATATAGATGGGCTTATTTATAGAATTTCAATTACTTGCTTCTGAATGCTTGTTTAATCACTTATCTGCTTCATCAGAAGGTCATTTGTCGTGTTTGAGTCAATACTTATCTATTAAGGAATAAGTAAACTAGCTGCATGCTAGTAATTTACACGGAGGAGATAGATATTATATTCAATGGACATCCACATATTACATGAAAATTTATAACACTCCGCTTTGGATGTCTGTTACACAAAGAATATGCCTCGTTAAAACTTTTATCAGGGAAAAAACCACGTGAGAAAAATACTAATAAAGGAAAAAGAGTACGACATTCACATTTGAAAATAACCACTATTTTTTGGACTAGAAAACAGAATTCAACCAATGTGTCTTCGTTTGATCTATTCGTCTCTTCTATTCTTATAGAACGAAGGATTGGAGCTTTTCAAGTACTCTTAGTCTTCTATTTTTCTGATGGAAGAGTTTGGTGGGTGATATGGCCGTTAAAGGCTTTTAAACATGAGCAAAATATAACACATAAAAGTGTAATCATTTGATGTAGTTGTGTTACACGCTGTATAAGTCATGTGCATTGCTCCTCTAACTCTTGATTATCAGTGTAAAAGTCTTGTAATGTTTATATCTGCATTTTATCATTGAAAGTCTTCACAAATTTGCAAGTCTAAAAGACTTCAATGCAATTATTCATAACAAAAATATAATATAACATGTAATACCAATAAGACTTATATACCATTTCAAGTATGGATAATGTCAAGGTTCATTTCAATTCTTGTATGAACAATATAGTTGTAAAAACTCATGTAAGACATGTATACATGTTTATATGATAAGTGTATGATGTATTTTGGAACAATAAACCAGAGTTTTTGTGTTTGTCATGGGATATAAGTGAACCTCGTGCACATTATACCAACATGTATATCATAATGTTCAAGTGGCATGCCAATGTAAGTTTATAGGCTTCTTCAATATCAATCTTACCACCACTTCTTCCTTTTAGAAAAAAATTATTTTTAAGAAAGTTGTTAGTACTTGAAGTGTCCAGTTCCGAAACATGCATAAATTAACACAAAGCAATAGAAGTAGTCAAAGACAGCTTTGATTCGGGAAAAACAATACAATTCGGCGTTTCCCGATTTGGACCATCGGAAAAACATCCAAGGCGAAGACTTTCCCCCGAGTCCGGGTATTCTCCATGTACGAATCAATGTACAACTATGATTATGTTTAAATTAACATGATACGATTCAATCTACAAGTAAAATTAGCCTAGCACACTTGGATCAACAAATCACCAATAAATTCATAATTACCTAGAACAACGATAAAAATTCTTCTATATACTCCTTCGTGATGATTCACCAATCAGAAGTACACACACGAACTAATTAAAATTACCCCTGAACGATGAAGAAAACTCAAACTTTTATTGAAATAATACTAAAACAATGTTGCAGTAGGCTCTGGTATATAATATCTCAAAAATAGCCTAATTATGCATAACTAGCCAACCTAGACTCTAATGATAAACTACCATTTTTGTACACCAGGCGGTGCGTTTTCCTAGCCCATGCCTCGGGAAAGCGTCGTAGTGGACTGACCTGATCAACATCGGTATTTGGACCATATTTGGAGTTTTATAGGACCGATTTGAATGATTCAAAGTGCGCTGAAAACCTTATTTTGAGCCCTACAACTTTGCAGAACAAGTCCAGGCTCAAATCGACTTGAAACATTTTCGAAGCTACGTTTCAAGTTCACCAATCAAGATTTTTGGGTCCAATCTTGGCTCAAAATACTTCAACCATTAGCCAATTACACTTCTTTATCAGCTTAACTTCGTTCAACTCCAGTATATAGACCAAATATTGCTCCAAACAATTTTTTATATCAACTGGTTTCCCCGTGGCCCACGGGAATACGGCCTAGTCAAAATCTGGCATGACTCATCAGCTCGTTCCGGATCTCTTTCTGATTCAATCTTGGGCTCTTTTAAGTGCTCCGGCCCAATTCGGCTTCAACTCGACTTTTAATCCACCATTTACTACATAAATCATAAATTTGCAGCAACACTATTTTATATAGAATTATTATGATAAAATACAATAGTATTACGATAAATCCCACACGTAACTAATAATAGAATTAATCCATTTTACACATGATTTATTGTAAAATATTACATATAAGTCCATATTCACTATATTTCGATAGTAAAAGTGTCATAAAGTTGTTTGCATCATGTAGTGACTCATCTAGGCCGTACCATGTTTTACAAGGTGCAATTTCTTTGTTCAATCACTCCACTCAGTTGGTGTGTATATGTAGGTGTCTATTCCCGGTAGAATCTCATTCTCCTTTAATATTGATCCGAGTCGAGTCAATATTCATCAAGGCTCAATCCAAACCGAATAAAAAACTCATACTCAAAATTTAACTTGAACTCAACCAAATTATAAAAAGATAGTGTTGATATCGACTCGTTCATTACTCAATATAACTCGATTTGACTCGTAAACTCGAGTATATTTTAAAAGATATTTTTAAAAATAAATATGACAAGATCAAACTCAATTCGTTTAATACTCTAAACAAAACTCCTAAACACATAATTAACGATTTACATAATTTAATAATGATTAGGCTATTTTTTCACATATAAACACACCATTTTCCTATCTATTTTTCATGAATCGATTTTGACTCAATTTTGGGCCAGAATCTTAACTACTGTACTGACTGAATGTGAGTCAGGAAGTATCATTTGCGCATTCTGACCGATATTGAGTTAGTAAGTATACAACACCGTGACTCAAATTCGATCAGGAGAAACATTATTTCCTGATTGAAATCCGATCAGAATAACGTTTATGTGTGATTTAAGCTTGATTAAACCGCAAGTTTACTCGATTACTACATTTTAAAACCAAAAAATCGGCTTGACTTATTATTTAAGTAGCTTGATTTAAGCTTGAAGTCGTAAAAAAAATCAAGTTAAACTCTTTACGAGCCAAATCCGGATAGCTCAATAGTAATCGGTGGGTAATTTTCTCTAGTGTTTCTACACCGTGCGGAGACACTTGAAAACCTCCATATTTTAAAGTTTTGCTTATTTACAGCAAAAAAACATGAGTGTTCTCAAGTCTGCCTTTTCAATGTCTCCGTACGACCGGAGACACCGGAAAAAATATCACTCTTCTACACATTTCTAAGGACAGAACAAGGTAAGGCAGAGCAGGGCAGGTTAGGACAAGCCATTTGGATACGGGACAACCTTTTTACCCCGCAAGTTAACTCGATTACTACATTTCAAAACATAAAATCGGCATGACTTATTATTTAAGTAGCTTAAAGTCGTAAAAAAATCGAATCAAGTTAAACTCTTTTACGAGTCAAATCCGTATAGCTCAATAGAAATCGGTTCACTCACGGTCTAAAAGAAATGGTGTACAAAACTTGCATGGTAATGACAACTTTACCTTAATACGAGGATTCAATTATGTAAATGAACAACTTTTCTTTTAATAAAATATGGCGTGCGCCGAATCACCTAGTCATATCTTTCAAGGTGCATCTTTATGTGCTTAATTTTTTCAAGTGTATGTAGGGCGTCAATAAAACACTTGAAAACCTCCGTAAAGTTTTTTCAAAGTGTATCTCCGCACAAACGAAGACACCAAAGAAAAATATCATCCTCCTACACAATTCTATTTTAAAGTTTTCACTTATTTTTCCAGCCCCCGATCCACAGTGGTGCCTGTTTTCAACCCCAACTTGTAGAACCCCAGTGCTGCCTTGATATTTCAGGGGACAATTGAGACCTTTTAAAAGCACCTATCATCCTCCTCCTACAAATTAAAATGTAAGGGTAGATGTAAGAAAAAAATTGTTAAGGACAGAGCAAAAAAGTGTAATCGAAACTGCAGTGCAGGGGGTTGCGGGACAGTTTAAGACAAACCATTTGGACATGGGACAACCTTTTTAAAAAGAATCATAATTTATCGACAACCGAATCCGAAAAGGACATTCTACATTGGATTTACTCAACAGACATTGGATGATGTGAACCTTTCTTTTTTTGAGGCTAGATGTGAACCTTTCCAATCACCCAAAATTCATTTTTCACCATTTTCACCACTCGGGCTTTATTTGCTAGCTTCTTCCTTTACAGAATGCTCTCTCAAACGAAAAATTATTGTGTGATTGGAGAATTTGAGGATGAAGTGACGGGAATTAAAATCACCGTGTGAGACACCACACAATAAGTTTCTCTGTATCTTGCATTTTTTTTTTTTAAAAAAGAATTTAGTGTTCATTTAAAAGCTTTCATCTAAAAAATCATTCATTTTACACACAAAATCAAACCTTTTATCTTGGCATTTTTTTTTCTTGCCATAGTTTTTCAAGTGAATCCCATCAACAAATAGACCCTAGTTATCAATGAGGAAGTAAAGAAGACAAAGAACAAGTGCAGTGATTGAAAAGATCAGTAAAGAGAAGAGCTTGAAAAAAAAAAGAAAAAATGGCTTCAGGAAGCAGACAGCGTTATAGCTCTAATGCTCAGAATCAAGGTCCAGCTCAATCTTCTGGTGCAAACTACAGTAATAGAGATTCAGTGAGCAAAGCTGTAGCTCAGTACACACTGGATGCTAGACTGCATGCTGTTTTTGAGCAGTCTGGTGAGTCGGGTAAGTCCTTTGATTATTCACAATCTGTTAAAAATATGACCGAATCTGTTCCCGAACAGCAAATGACTTCTTATTTGTCGAAAATTCAACGAGGAGGTCATATTCAGCCGTTTGGTTGTATGATTGCTGTTGATGAGGCTTCTTTTAGAGTTATTGCTTATAGTGAGAATGCACGTGAGATGCTTGCTTTAATGCCGCAATCTGTTCCGAGTCTTGAAAAGCCTGATATTCTTTCTATTGGGACTGATGTGAGGACCCTTTTCACCCCTTCTAGTTCCGCTTTGCTTGAGAGGGCATTTGGGGCGCGAGAAATTACCTTGCTGAATCCTATTTGGATTCATTCTAGGAATTCTGGGAAACCCTTTTACGCGATTTTGCACAGAATTGATGTTGGGATTGTTATTGATTTGGAGCCTGCAAGGACGGAGGATCCTGCTTTGTCGATTGCTGGGGCTGTGCAATCGCAGAAGCTGGCAGTAAGGGCTATTTCACATTTGCAATCGCTTCCTGGTGGGGATATCAAACTTCTGTGCGATACGGTTGTGGCAAGCGTGAGGGAGCTTACAGGGTATGACAGGGTGATGGTGTACAAGTTTCACGAGGATGAGCATGGCGAGGTTGTGGCTGAGAGTAGAAGGCCTGATTTAGAGCCCTATATTGGGCTACATTATCCTTCTACTGATATACCTCAGGCATCCAGGTTCTTGTTTAAGCAGAATCGGGTGAGGATGATTGCTGATTGCGGGGCAACCCCGGTCTGGGTTGTTCAGGATGAATCGCTAATGCAGCCTCTGTGTTTAGTTGGTTCAACTCTTCGGGCCCCTCATGGTTGCCATGCACAGTACATGGCCAATATGGGGTCAATTGCATCATTAACTCTTGCTGTTATTATCAATGGAAATGATGAGGACGGTATCGGGGGAAAGAATTCAATGAAACTATGGGGCTTGGTTGTAGGTCACCATACATCTCCTCGATCGATTCCTTTTCCCCTACGTTATGCCTGTGAGTTTCTAATGCAGGCCTTCGGTCTACAATTGAACATGGAGTTGCAGTTGGCATTACAACTTGCTGAAAAACGTGTTTTGAGGACACAAACACTATTGTGTGACATACTCCTTCGTGATTCTCCAATCGCGATTGTCACGCAGAGTCCTAGCATTATGGACCTTGTTAAATGTGATGGTGCTGCTCTGTATTACCATGGAAAATACTATGCTTTGGGCGTGACACCGACTGAAACACAGATAAAAGATATAATCGACTGGTTGTTGGCTCACCATGGGGACTCAACGGGCTTGAGTACTTGTAGTTTGGCTGATGCAGGGTATCCCGGGGCTGCTTCACTTGGTAATGCTATTTGTGGGATGGTAGCTGCTTATGTCACCTCAAAGGATTTCTTGTTCTGGTTCCGCTCCCACTCTGCTAAAGAGATAAAGTGGGGTGGTGCAAAGCATCATCCAGACGACAAAGATGATGGGCAGAGAATGCATCCTCGTTCTTCCTTTAAAGCATTTCTTGAAGTGGTTAAATGCCGCAGTTTGCCTTGGGAAAATGCTGAAATGGATGCAGTTCACTCGTTGCAGCTTATACTACGGGATTCATTCAAGGATGCTGAGGCAAGCATGTCAAAGGCTGTTGTTCCAGTTCAGAACGCAATTTCTGATTTGCAAGGGTTGGATGAGCTTAGCTCTGTTGCTAGAGAAATGGTTAGATTGATAGAAACTGCAACTGCTCCAATTTTCGCTGTAGATATTGAAGGCCGTATAAACGGGTGGAATGCAAAGGTCGCTGAGTTGACGGGCCTATCAATTGAAGAAGCTACAGGGAAGTCCTTGGTCCATGACCTTGTTCACAAAGAGTCTGAGAGAACTGCTGAAACTATTTTATTTAATGCTTTGAGGGGTATTCTTCATCTTATTACCTTGAGATATGTTTTATTTTTCCCTGTGTTCAGCTTTCTTAACTTTAGTACTAAATTTTACCCGGTTAGTTGGTGTAAGGTTACAGGATGCTCGCTCTGGTTCAGTGCGATGAATTACAACTTAAGCAAGAGTTGTTGGATGGAAATACTATTGTGCTTCCTTCATTTGATCTCTGAAGATGTTGAAAAGAATCTCTGTGCTTGTATAATGAACATCATTTTACTGTATTTGGATCCAAAATGAAAGAAAGATATAATACGAATTTCGATTATGCTTATATTATTGACACTAGTATGTTTAATGCAGGCGAAGAAGATAGAAATGTTGAGATAAAGTTGAGGACTTTTGCAAACGAACAACATAAGAAGGCTGTATTTGTCGTAGTCAATGCCTGCTGTAGCAAGGACTATACAAATAACATAGTAGGGGTTTGTTTCGTAGGTCAGGATGTTACAGATCATAAAGTGGTAATGGACAAGTTCATTCACATCCAAGGTGACTACAAGGCTATTGTACACAGCCTTAACCCGTTGATCCCACCTATATTTGCTTCAGATGAGAACACCTGTTGTTCTGAATGGAATGCTGCAATGGAAAAACTCACAGGTTGGAGCAAAGGGGAAGTCATTGGGAAGATGTTAGTAGGGGAGATTTTTGGCACCTGTTGTCAGCTGAAAGGTCCAGATGCTATGATCAAGTTTACGATTGTTTTGCATAAAGCAATTGGAGGGCAGGATACTGACAGATTCCCTTTCTCGTTTTTTGCCCGTAACGGGAAAAATGTTCAAGCTCTCTTGACTGCGAATAAGAGAGTTAATATAGATGGTCATATTACTGGAGCCTTTTGCTTCGTGCAGACTGCAAGTCCCGAGTTGCAGCAAGCTTTGAAGCTCCAGAGGCAACAGGAGAAACAACATTTTTCCAGGATGAAAGAATTAGCTTACATTTGTCAAGAAATAAAGAGTCCATTAAGTGGCATACGCTTTACTAACTCTCTCTTGGAAACTACAGAGTTGACGGAAGAACAGAGACAGTTTCTTGAGATAAGTTCTGCTTGTGAGAAACAAATGTCTAAGATTATAAACGACATCGATCTGGATATCATCGACGATGGGTGAGCTTTTCCTTTTTGCTTATCTTACCTGACTGTGAATGCATTTGATAATTATATGCATAGTATTGATTTCTTCCTAAAAAGTTCAATTTATCTGTCAAAGAAAGTTGCAAATCATGCTTGAAATGTTTCATTTAGCGTTCTTGTGAGAAACACTAAATGTCATTTCATAAAATATCCTTGTGGGAATTGTGAGCAGCTTTGCTGCCATTTGATTTCTTCAAGAAAAGAAACCTTCATTTGGAAAACTGAGAAAAGTGCAACTTTCCAGCAGATGTTGAATCCCTGCTGCTGTATTTTCATTTTACCGAAGAAACATTTAGTAACTCGTATTACCAGAATTCAGTTTGATTCGTTTCCATAATTCATAGAGGCCTGGCATATTCCCCCCGAAAACACATCTCACAAGTTTATGGTGGCAAGCATGCATAAATCGTTTCTTTCAATAGTCATGGCGTTAAGTGAGATTTTATTAACCTAGTAGCTTGTGGATGATGGATTGACTAAAGTTTTGATTATGTTCTGGCAGTTCAATGGAGCTTGAAAAGTCAGAGTTCTTAATTGGCAATGTAATCAACGTTGTTGTTAGCCAAGTTATGTCTTTGTTGAGGGAAAGAGGGCTTCAGTTGATTCGCGATATACCAGAAGAAATCAAAACGCTGTCTGTTTATGGTGATCAATTAAGAATCCAGCAGGTTTTGGCTAATTTTTTGATGAACATGGCTCGTCATGCTCCTTCTCCAGATGGATGGGTAGAAATTCAACTTCGGCCAAGTGTCAAACAACTTTCACTCGAGAAAAATATTTTACGGATTGAATTCAGGTACTTCTTTTCCTGTTTCGTTTCTCTGTTCATAGGTGTTTTTCATTCTCCAAAAAATATTCGTTTTTTTTGGGTGCAGGGTTGTGTGCCCAGGTGAAGGCCTTCCCCCTGAGCTTGTTCAAGACATGTTTCATGGCAGTAAGTGGGTCACTCAAGAAGGGCTTGGGATGAGTGTTTGCAGGAAAATTTTGAAGCTTATGAACGGCGAAGTACAGTATATACGCGAATGCGAAAGAGGTTATCTCCTAGTTGTACTTGAACTGCCCATGAAGCAGAGAGGAAAGAGTGTCGGTTAGATTAGTGGGAAGTGAAGCGGAAATTCATGTGCGAAAAGTCTCTATTGCAGCATACTATTTGATGAGCAACATGCATGGGCGGATGCACGTGCCCCCAGTGGATAAAAGAAAAAGTCAATTTGGTGTTAGGGTAAGTTAATTTTTTTTTTTTTTGAACTCCTTTCCAGTTTCTCTTTGGTGACCTCCTCAACATTTGTTTCTGGATCCGACACCGGTAACATCACCCATCTGATAACTATATACTTAACTGCTATGGCTGTTTTCTGCGTTTTCTGAGATTCATCGACTTTCAGAATTGACAATGGGATGTCTGCATTTCCATGGAAACAAAAACCTTAAAGTAGGAGTGAAAAGTGGATCATGTCATACTAAGTTTTGTATTATTACCATATGTTGAGGAGTGCTGTCAATTTGGTGCTGTGCCATTGTAAATTAGTGGTATGTCATTTGCACTAATAATATATGTTCATATAGTCATATGATTGTGCAAGTGATCTGAGAATAAATTTGTCAAGATTGCCCATTCAAGTGTAATAATTGTAAAGGCTTTGTACCCTTTTTCAATATCCCAAAGCTGCAATAATAATCCTTGATTTCTTGAGTTTTAAATTCAACGGTATCCTTTTGGTTGGAAACTGATATGACCACTGCATTGTCCTACAACATTGTCTCACTATGGAGTACTTATAAACTATTGATCAACGAGTAAATGTTCTAACACAATGTAGTGATCATATCAGTTTGATACAAAGAGACGTGTTTGTAACGCAAATTTTGTTGTCCTGCAATTAAATTAGAAAAGAAAGACAAGAAAATTGGAACAAATATAATTTTGTTAATCTTCGGATGCTGGATTTATGGAAGATCTCCGGATATGGCGGATAACCTTCGATATTGTTGAAGAACTCCGGATATGGCGGATAGTCTTCACTCTTCATTAGTTGGAGATGATCTAGATGCTTTCATGCTTCCTTGATCATCTCATTTTATTTCTCCGAGGATCGCGAGGATTTGTTCTCGGACTTTGTCGATACTCTTCTGATTTGTTGGGAAGAATGTTGGATTTGTGGAAGAACTCCGGACGTGGCGGATGTTCTTCGTTTGTTGGTGATGACTTGGATGCTTTCATGCTTCCTTGACCTTCCCCTTTGATTTTTCCAAGGGTCGCAGTGACTTGTTCTTGGATTTTGGTGGTGCCCCCTATTTGTTGGGAAGAATGCCTTTGATTGTCGAAGAACTCCGGATATGGCGGATGATCCTCGACGTTGGTGAAGAACTCCGAATATGTCGGATGACCTTCGTTTGTTGTTGAACTCCGAATACGGTGGATGATCCTCGACGTTGGTGAAAAACTCCGGATGGACTTCGATGTTGATGAAGAACTCCGGATGGACTTCGATGTTGATGAAGAACTCCGGATGTTGCGGATGATCTTCAATTTGTTGAAGAACTTGAAGGCTTGTTTGTCGCTTCTCAGATCTTCTTTTTGTTCAAGAACTCCAGATTTTGCGGACGATCTTCGAATGTTATTGGAGATGTCTTGGAGACTTCTTTGTTACTCATTCAATCTTCTCTGTGGTGGTTGGACAGAGGACTTGATGCTTTCTCTCCATCTTCTTCACCAATTGTTGTTGTTGTTGTTGTGTTGAACTCCCGGTTATGGCGGAAGAACTTGACTTTTAGTTGATATGGCGGAAGATCTTGACTTTTGGTTATTTTCTCCCGGATATAGTGGAAGAGCTTTGACTTTGATGAAGACTTGAATGAATACTTTGTATTACCTTCAATCTCCTAGTTGAAGGACTTCAACTTTGCGGAAGATCTTCGATGTTGAAGACGATCTTTCATGGAGCTTTGAAGCTTTTGATGTTCTTCATCTTTTTGAAGAACTTTGGACTTTCCCGGAAGATCTTCGAGTGTTGAAGGCAGCTTTGTCCGATGATCTTCGAGTGTTGAGGACGCCTTTTGTTCTTCTTCTTTTCTTGAAGAACTTTGAGCTTTCCTTGGAAGATCTTCGATGCTTTGGTGTTGTTGTGCTTGAAGCTTTTTCTTCCGATCTTCAATCACCACTTCTTCGGTGTGTTGATGATTCCACCCAACATCTTAAATCTCTAATTTTTTAAGAGTTTTAATTATTATTTTATTATATTACTTCCTAATATTTTATATAGGATAAATTTAATTTAATTTTAGGACATATATAGTACGAGACATAAATAATATGTCACATAAAATTTTTATACCTACAAATGCCTCATCGAGGCTTGTTGTTGTCCCGGTAAATTTTACCGTAGCGACAAGTCTCAACCTTCTTTTTTCTTTCCTTTTTTCTGGCAACATGCTTCTTTAAAATGCGTCAACCATTGAGGAAACATTCTTTCGGCCTCTGATTTATTTTTTTTGGCAGATTTCGATTTCCGGTTGCTTGCATCACGGGCATCCAAGGACACGAGTGGGGTAGTTAGTTGCTCCACTCTGTGTAGCACATCCAGAGACACTTAACCGATCAAGGACGCGAGTCGGGTACCAAGTGACTTCACCCTGCGTAGCGGATCCAGACATTCAGACAGTCAATGACGCGAGTGAGGTACTTAGTAATAGGAGTCATAATATTTATTATAATTATTCTTGTATTTATTGTAAAATATTCTTCCATTGATTTTAATCCCTTGATTGTATCCCCATAATTGTAGATCATTCCAAAATCTCTGTATAGCTACTATATATAGTACTCTTGACAAAGTGTGAATAATATACAAATTATTTTCCTTAAATCTGTTATTTTATCAGAGCCACCGTGCTCTCTCTTGCATTGATTCTCCCAAATCTTCTTCCCAATTTCTGCCGAGCAACCTTCCTCTTTCTCCTTCGTTGTTCTTGCAGATTCTCTTTACCAGAATTCATGGCCTCCCACGCAAACACCAACCTCGTCTCTACTTCCTCCTCTTTTTCCATATTCGGTTCAACTACGCCTCATCAACCTTATCAGCACGCCGAAAATCAAGATCCTGATTTATGTGCTCCTCGCCCCACTACTGGTTTATCAACCCAAACTCGACTCAGAAAACCATACCTTGGTAAGTGCCAACTCTGTGCTACACTAGGGCATTCTGCGAAATTCTGTAAACGCATTATCTTGAACGTAGGGCATTATCTTGCATCTAAACACGTCAAAATAATGAAATGAATTGAAAAATAAAACACATTCAATTTCGTTTTATTAAAAGTCAATCAATTTCATTTTATTTTACCAATCCAAGCGCACACTATTATTTATTAAGGACATAGATAGTATAAAGAGTCGCAGTTACGCTAGAACTGTTTTCCTAATTGTTTTTTTTTGTTTGTTAGTCAGCCACCGGTTTCGTTGGTTCTTTGGCGTAGCTCTGGCTCTTTGTACTATTTTTGTGCTTAAATTATAGCCACTTTGAGTTTTTTTTATGCATATTAATTGTATGTTTGGATTATTATACGAATGTTGTACCAAATGAGAAGCCCGGGCTCGTTGGGGGGGGGGGGGGGGGGTCTGGGATTTCGTGATTTGGAATGTTTCAATTTGGCCTTGTTGGCAAGGCAATCCTGGAGGATCCTGAGAAGCCCGGGCTCGCTGGCGGCACGGGTTTTGGATGCGAAATATTTCGAGGACAGCACTATTCTTGCGGCAAGATTGGGGACTCGACCGTCCTTTCTCTGGCGCAGTATTTTAGAGGGGCGAGACCTATTACTCAGTGGGATGAGATGGTGGGTGGGAGATGGTGAGTCGGTGTTTGTTTTTCATGATGCCTGGACTAGTCGTCAGCTTTCGTTCCGTATTCCTTTTGCAAGACATGAGCGTCCAACATATTCTAAGGCTTCGGACTTGTTTATTCCCAACTACAGGGTGTGAGATGTACAACGGGTTCAGCAATTGTTTCGTCCATGGGAGTCTGATGCTATCTTGGGCACCACTATTGCCCCATGAGAGCACCCGGATCGGCGGATCTGGCACTATGATCGTAAGAGAGTTTACACTGTTCGCTCAGGGTACTTCCTGGCCTTATCACTCTACCGACCAGCATCTGTGGTTGGGCCGACTACTTCGGTGGGGAAGAGCAGGATTTGGAGGAGCTGTTGGTAGCTCCCTGTGCAGCCTCGTATTCAGCATTTCTTGTGGCGCTGCTTTAATGATTGTCTCGCTATCGGCCGGGGTGCATACGAGAATATGGGGGCGGTGTGTCTGCTTTGGCTTCTTGGAGAGACATTGGAAACACTGCCGCATGTACTTTTCGAATGCGAGATGGTGGATAGAATCTGGCAGGTCTCACCATTTTCTGGGGTATTGGGCGCCTCCACTCTGCCACTTTTGCAGACTTCTTTATGAGGTTGCTCGAGGATCAGGGGGCTCAGGTTACCGCGAGATTTGTATGGATTATGTGGGGGATTTGGAAGGCGCGCTGTTCTGCAGTGTTTGATGATCAGGCTGTTTATGTTTCTGCAGTATGTACACAATCTCTAGCAGCATCAGCTGAGTATGTGGCGGCTTTGGAGACCTATAGGGCGCAGGGCTCGGTCCAGCCCTTGCCGGATAAATGGGTGAAGCCTTCGGAGGCGGTGATAAAAGGCAATGTGGATGCGTTAGTTATTGAGACAGGAGCATGGGTGGGAGTTATTTTCCGAGATTCTCATGGGGCAGTTCTTCACACCTTCGCGTATCATTTTGATCCTGGGAACCCGCTGGAATACATGGAGTTTAAGGCTATATTCTTGGCTCTGGAGGAGGCGAGGCACTTGGGAATTCAACGATTAGAGGTGGTGAGTGATTGCTTGGCGTGTGTTTCGCGTCTCCGACGGCCAGTAGAAGACCTTACGACTCAGGGTTGTTTGTTGCAGGACTGCTTGACCCTCTTATCCAGTTTTTCATCAGATTTCTTTTTATTTATTTGGCGTGCGGGGAATGTCCCGGCGCATCTTCTAGCTAGACATGCTTTGAGGACATCTTGGGGCGTCTCGCCACATTTTGACCGCTTCTTTGATGGATGTTGATTAATAAAGTTCTTGTATTCTAAAAAAAAAGTCTTTTTTTTAGTCTATTTCACGTAATACCATTTTATTTTTATTTTTGAAAAAATAATACAGTTTTATTGTGTATGAGATATTAGACATGACATTATGTATCGTAAAAAGTTCGTAAAACAAAGAGAAATACTACATAATTTATTTCAATGGATTAAAGTGATGAATTATTTATAGTGATGGGTCCTAGCAAAATGAATAGTGTTGATTATATTGTGTAGGATGCTGTGGTGAAATGAGTAGTGGATGTATCACTACTCAAAAACAAAACACCACCAGGTCTCTAGTAGCATCTAGCCTCCGCCGCCAGTCTCAAAGCGCCTCCAAAAGATTCATTAGTGTCGCCGGAATCGGGTACCACCACCACCAGAACAACAACAAAATAACCACCATGGAAGCTCACAAACACCAGCTCCCAAATCGACTCAAAAAGCCCACATTTCTTCTGCTGAATGGGTACAAGCAGAAAAGCTAAATCTAGCACCAAAGCCGATCACTGATTTGTTAAAAATGAGGGCCAAATAAAGGCCAATGCAAATCAACAACAAAGAAAAATAAGAAACTTTTTCCCAGGAGAAGAAGAGGAGCCTAACCCTATCTGTTACACCGCCACCGCCACCCCACCTGTTTGTGCCGGTGACGTTATCCTCTTCGGTGTTCATAAGCAAGGGAACCAACAAGACTCAAATCCTTCAGAGTCTCTGCAAACCAAACTCCTACTTATCTAACTGTTCGTCATGCTCGGTAACCTATTTCCCCTCATTTCTGATAATTATGCTAAAAAGATTAGGTGTTTTCACTTTTTTAAGCAGAAAGATTCAATCTTTGAATCCGAATCGCAACGCTTTGATTTGCACTTGCGCATTTCAAGAGTCCGAATCCGACAACGAGTGGGAAAATTTACTCAAACCTTTTGACCTCAAACAGCTCCAAAAAGTACTCCATAACATCACTCCTTATCAGCTTAATAAACTTCTTGCATTGCCTTTAGATGTTCCAACATCATTGGAAATTTTCACAAAGGCAGGTGCCCAGAAGGGCTATTGCCATACATATGATGTGTACTGTACTTTGATTGATAAAGTCGGTGCATTCGGCCATTTTAAAGTTGTTGATGAATTGCTGTTGCAAATGAAAGAAGATGGGATTGTTTTTAGAGAATCACTCTTTATTATGATTATGAGACACTATGGTAAATGTGGTTTACCGGGTCAAGCTACTCGGTTGCTTTTTGATATGAGGAATACTTTTTCTTGTAGACCAACTTTCAAATCTTACAATGTTGTTCTAGGGATTCTGGTGGATGGGAATTGTCCTAAAGTTGCTGCTAATGTTTTTTATGAAATGTTGAATAAGGGCGTCTCTCCTACGGTTTATTCGTTTTCAAGAGCGATAAAGGCGCTTTGTATTGCTCATGATCTAGACTCTGCAAGTTCACTTCTGAATGATATGATGAAACACGGGTGTGTGCCAGATTCGATTATATACCAGACACTTATACATGCTCTTTGTGAGGCCAATCGTGTGAATGAAGCATGGAGGCTTTTGGAGGATATGCTTCTGATGAGATGTGAACCAGATATCGGGACTTTCAACGATGTTATTATTGCCCTCTGTCGTGTTGATAGAGTTGACGAGGCAGCAAATTTAGTTGACCGAATGCATAGTTGGTGCATTGAACCCAATGCTATTACCTATGAAGTTCTGATGCATAGTTTATGCAGAAAAGGTCAAATTGACAAGGCTAAGATATGGCTTTATAAAGCCCCTGATCCTAATGTGGGCATGATAAATACATTGATTAACGGATATGTCATGAACGGACTTATAAACGAAGCTTGTGACTTTATGAAGGAAACAATGTTGAGATTTGGTTGCAAGCCAGACATGTATACTTTCAACATATTGATTCATGGCTTTTGTCGAAAGGGTCTTTTGGTCTCAGCCCGCGAGATTGTGAAGGACATGGTATCCTTCGGATTTAAACCAGATGTCATTACTTATACTACTTTGATCAATGCTCTGTGTAAAAAAGGCCAATTAATGGAAGCAAATGAAGTTGTTCTTGAGATGTTAGCTAAAGGTCTACACTTAAACACTGTTGGATACAATTGTCTTATCTCTGCTCTTTGCAAAGACGGAAAGATTTCAATGGCGCTACAAATGTTTGATAATATGTCGAAAAGTGGATGTAAGCCAGACATCTACACTTTCAATGCATTAATTTTCGGGTATTGTCAAGCCAATATGCTAAAAGAAGCACTTCAGGTCTACCAGGATATGTTTGTTGAAGGGGCGATTGCAAATACTATTACATACAACACTTTAATCACTTGTATTCTACGAGAAGGATCGATCCAACAAGCTTTTAAGCTAGTGAATGAAATGTTATTCAGAAATTGCCCGCTTGATTCTGTCACGTGTAATTCTCTTCTTAAATCCCTTTGCAGTTCTGGCACCATTGAAGAAGCTCTGGGATTCTTTCAAGAAACCTTAAGAAAAGGGCTGTCTTGTAATGTATTATCCGTTAATATCTTGATCAACGGGCTTTCTAAAACGGGTAGGGTATACGATGCTCTTGAATTCTTGAAAGAGATGATTGATATTGGAATGACACCAGATATAGTCACCTACAACATCCTAATAAATGGCTTGTGCAAGATGGGGTGTCTCCCAGAAGCTTTGGACTTGTTCAATAAACTGCAAGATCGTAAGATTCGTCCCGATGTTGTCACATATAATACTTTGATTACTTGTTACTGTAAACTAGGTAAACTGAATGATGCTTGTTTTCTTGTATATAGTGGTGTTGACAGTGGATTTATTATCCCTAATGAAGTAACTTGGCTTATACTAGTAGGAAACTGTGTTAAAGATGTTAGGAGAAGCATCTATTTGGCAGATTCTATATATTTTGGTGAATTTTAATTCATTATTTTCATATATTTGCTTTCTAGCCCTCAAAAAAAATAAAAAATATATATATTTGCTTTCTAACTATTTGTGTATTTTTGCTTGGATATATTATGTGTCTCTATCGTCTTCCTACCACCATTGACATAAAGCTTTATTATTACACAGGTTTATAAATCTTTTGTCTCCAACTCCAAAAGATTGAGCCTTTAAGTTATTTAACAATAAAAATAAATAATGATAGATTTTATATTATGATAATCAACTTAGATGGTGACATGTGTAAATTCATGGGTAAGGGGTCAATGTCCAGTACTTTATTTATTTATTTTACTTTGTTGTATAGTGTAAAATGTATTTTTAAACATTGAGTGACATCATATTACATGTCATGATTGACTTTAAAGAAGGGTGGTTAATATGTTGTTGTTTTTTTTTTTTTTTTTTTTGTGAAGGGATATGGTAGTTAATTAATATGTTCATTGTCCTATAATCCCGAAACCAGAAATTTATTTCAATCAGAGTATCGAAGAAAATAATCTATCGGAGGTATTATTGATATTTTTAGGGGAATGAGGAGAAGGACAAAATATTTCAATCATTTATCTTTTGAAACTTTTGCAATCATTATCATTTAAATTCACTGCTCGTTCATCGAAATTCATCAAATTCACTGCGCCGAAATTCACTAATTTTAAAATTCATCATTTTAAAATAATCTTCATTGTCAAAAATTCATGATTTAGATTTCGGGATTCACTCATTGATATTCACCGATTTTTGTATTATTGATATTTTTAGATATTGTAATAATAAAACTATATTATTTTAAATAAATGAGTAGCATATTCTAAGGGGAAAAAAAAAAAAAAAACTATTTCATTTCTCCTGCTTAAAATAATAATTGGTTCTTTCTAATGCTCTTGTTTGAATAATTCTATCTAAAAAAACATTGGTTTTGTTAGAATTCAAGTCGTTCAGTCATGCATCAAGATGAAATCTTGTGACACGAAACATTGTAGTCAACAAAAATACTCCTCCGTCCCATTTTATTTGTCTCGTTCAGTCATGCATCAATTAAATTCCAAATCTTGTGACACGAAATCTACATTTTTATCAGTTTGAAGAATTTAAACAAAAATACTATCAAAAATAAAATGGGACTAAGCATGCATAAAATAAAATTAAGAATCTCAAGTTTAATCCCATATTATTACATTACAGGAATAAAAAGTACCATGTCCCTTCAAAAAAAAAAAAAACCATGTCCCACAAAAAACACAAATGATAAACTAAGTTAGCATGCTAACAACTACACCATCCTTTATTACAATAATTGAATCATAAAAAAAGTACTATGTCCTAAGATAAACGCAAATGATTAATTAAGATACACTTAAACCTCAATAAATTATTATCCTCGGGATCTGAAAAAAAATATTCGTTTAACGATGTTATTCATTTATCGAACATTATTTTAAATCCCTTTGCCCAAGTCAGGACCGAAGAAAATTATTTATTTGGTGATGTTATTTATTTATCGAGGTTTAAGTGTATTAAGCTAACTACACCACCATCCATTATTATAATATCTATCTCTACTATATTAAAATAACCAGTTATTTCTCACGTAAGTGTTTATCCTTCGGTGTTTCCCTCAAAAAATGTTTCTCCACAATTTAATATTTTCATATATAAATCAATATTATAATAATTAAATATTAAATATTAATGAAGTAGAAAAAAGGCGTTGATTAGATATAACTTTGTCAAATAATTTATTTTTTAATCATAATAATTAGGCGTTGATTAGATAGGGACGTGGCTCCTCTGCTGTGAAATGGTCACAAAGATTTAGTCGTTGTGACCCAAACGACGCCAAGCAGGCCAAACGACGCCGCTTTTGTTCCGAAAAAAAAAAAAATCGCGCGGCGTCGTCGTTTGTGCCATGCTCAAACGACGCCGTTTGAAACTCACATCATGGGCACGGCAGACGATCCCAACTCATTAGATAGCTTCTCTTTCAAAAAAAGATTAGATAACTTCATCCTGATAACATTATACCTTTTGCACGGGCACATGATTTAAAGATAAAGATAATAACAATGATAATACTAGATTTCAAAAAAAAAAAAAAAAACAATGATAATACTTTAAAGATAATGCCAAAAATAAGAATAGGTGAGTTCTATCATCAAGTACCATTTCTTTTAAGATCACGAAATACTACTTGGCGTCATATAAGTTCTTTTTTGTGACTACAATAAATATTTTTATTATTCATGTACTTTAAGCACCACCAAAAAAATAAAAACTTACTTATCATACCACAAATCTTATAAAATACAATTTAGTCATTTGATAAATAAAATAAAACATTATAATCCCCCAACTTATTTTTCACACAAATCATCATCAAGTTCTACAAAATTATCTTCATCATCATCATCATCAAAACATTCTTCAACTTCATCATCATCATCCAAAAACCATCTTCATCTTCATCATCAAAAAATCATTTTATCTTCATCTTTTCAACCTTGTTCTTCATCATCTTATCTTCATCTTCTTCAACCTTCCTTTTCATCATCAAAATTCTTCTTCATTTTTTCATCTTGGATTTTCATAAGATTACATGAAACACCATTAATAATGGGAAAAATTAAGTTTTTTTTGAGTTTCCGACCGGCTACTGTATTTTCTGGCGGCGACCCACCAAACGTCAGCATGACTGACATTCGTGTACAATGGAAACGTCAGATCTTGTGACATTCTGGACACCCAAAACTGATCTGTTTCGTTTCCACAACGACTACGAACCTGACGTTGTAATTACAAACAAACGTCAATCATGTTGACGTTTTGAATTAAACAAAACGTCAACCATGGTGACGTTAAGCACTCCAGGACTAAATGAGTTCCTGTTTAACACATGGCACCCATTTGGACGTTGGTTTTGCAAACAAGCGTCATGTATGTTGACGTTTGTGTTTGACATCAACGTTCCTGCATAGGTCTTGTTATATAAACGTCAGATATAGTGACGTTCTGGATTCCAGTATTGAAAATATTTGTGTTGGTGTTTTTGCATTATCCAAACATGGTACAAACAATCATGCAAACAAAAATACAATGGTTCAAAACGATAAATACAACGTAATTCAAACAACGCCATTCAAACGGTTTAAAATGATCCAAACGTTAATAATCCAAAATAATCCAAATGTTAATAATTCAACATCCCTAAATAAATGTTCTTCAATGTTTAGTAATCATCACATTAAACACGACGTGATTTTCTCTAGGTTGATCAACAACTTCAAAGATGCATTCATCTCCAACATTTAGGTCATTGTCCTTAATGAAATCGTTCAACCCACTTAAACGAACTTGTTGATAGTTTGCGACATAAGCTACAATTCTAGCAGGCCATGATTCCCTTATGACACTTCGCAGTTCCACGGTCTTGTTTCGCAACATGTCGTTTGTTCTAGCAAATGGCATTGGAATATTCTACAAATCACAAACAAATTTAAATACTGTTAGAAAGTGCAATGAGGAAAAAAGATAAAACAAGAAAACAACTAAAAAGATTTTAACATGTCTCACCACATAACCATGTGAAAATGCCTAGTTTGCCAGCGTCGTCTGAAAATGGGGATTTTGGTTACCTACACCTGCATCATCATCTGTATTCTCTTCTTCGCTCTCGGACTCAGAAAAAGTCTTCTCACAGGAAGTGTGATCCAGCATAATAGTGTCGAAAGTGAAATCCCCCAGTGTTCAAACACTATAAACTCCCTCTCATTCAAGTCATGAGTGGCCACATACTTCTCCCAACCTTCCCTAATGAAACGAAGTCCATTGTCTGCGGCTCCAACCCTCACTTCCCATGTCCCTATTCGGCTTTTGAGAACAACCTATCTAGGTTCCTCAGCGTGTCATTCAATTTATTAACGTATGCTGGATGTAGTGTCTATGAAAAAAAGAAACATATCACATCTGTTCAATCATAATATAAGTGATAAAAATGTAAGTTAATTACTAATGACATACCAAACTTGTTGCGAAACCGCCAACAAGAACTTTAAAGAAATGATCAATATCCATTTGCTTCACTGTAGATTAAAAATGAATGAGTAATCAGAATTAGAATTAGAATCATTACGCATGCCAATCCAAAACAAGACATCATATATACTCAAGCCAACCATAACCAATCACACAAGACAGGACTAGCATCTTAATCCATACTACACACCTGAAGTTCCTCTACGATCAACAAGTGTTGTTTTAATACTTGAAGTTCTTTTAATTGTTCGTCGATAGACTCCCAGTTTTCAAAGTGAGGGGGACATCAGGCCTTTTTACGTAGATAATGGCTAGCAAGAATCAGTCCATTAAGAAATGGATATCCTTGGCATATCAACTTATGTGAGATATTAACAAATGAATATCATTGGTCATTTCTTAATGGAACTGATTCTGATAAGCCAGTCTACAAAAACAGCAAAGAGATCCCAAGGGTTTGTAAGATATCCCAATATGTTAAAGCAAAGAGATCTCACGGCTTATATTATCAGGTCCACACAACATACATAATGGGCAAAACACACTTACATTACAAAAATTAGATTTTAAGACCCCTATCATGAGTAAAAATGTAACTACATTAATTTATTCTAGTTGGGAGTACACTAATTCATTAGTGGTCAATTGTTTACAAACTCAAAAGCAACACTATTTCAAAGTTACATTAAAACAATAACGTCAACAGTCTCGACGTTAAAATGTACGAATAACGTCAGCATTACTGACATTCCAAGAAACATCAACCTTGCTGACGTTATGCGGCAATATCAACGTCATATACTGTGACGAAGAAACTGGCAACCCCAATGGATGTCTATGATTGAAACGTCAACCGATCTAACGTTGTATGTGCACCAAAACGTCAAAACATGCAACGTTTCAAACAACCGATCATCTTCTCCAACCCTCCGGTCGGAAAACAGCCGGATCATAGAAAAATAGTCAAAAAAAACCTCCGATTTGAACCCCGTTTTCATCCGATTTCAACCAATAACGAATGCACATTACAATGAAACAAAAATTCGACCCAAAACCTTCACTTTTTAGGACTAATACAATTAAAACCTTAAACTAATCTATTAAACCATTACAACCTTCAAACATTCGGAAAAAATTACTCTATTAAACTAGATACTTACATGATTTGGCTTCACTTGTGGTTTCCGGCGAATGGCGAGATATCCGGCGAAATTTCCGGCGAGATTTCTCTAAGAATATATGTTGCAAATGAATGAAAAATAAAGAGGGTAATGAAGATAAAGAGGTTTTTTGGGTGATGATGAAGTTGTAGGGGTTAAAAGGATTTTTAAAAAATGAGGGACTAAAGAGTTTATTATTTAAAACTATATGGACTAAAGTGTATAGTTTTTAAAAGTTATTCAATGGATTATTTTCAAGTGGTGCTATTAGTGATTAGGTGGTGTAGATGAATAAATGAAAAATAATAAGAAAAGGGGTGCCAAGAGTAATTTGGTAGTACTAATAGAACCCACCTAAGAATAATTACAAATAATTGTTTTTTTTCTGAGAAACCAAATAATTGTTATAAAGTGTGAATTATCTCATATGATACATATATGCCTTCTAATTCAACAACAACAACAAAAATAATTCTACTATAACGTTACTATTATAACACGATAAAGAGAATCTAGATGCAATAAGATAAACACAGAAGCAATGTAACATAAACAATCACACAGAGGAACAGAAACAAGAACACAAGATTTAACGTGGTTTTCGGCGTTGTGCCGACTACTCCAAGGACAGAAAAGAGATATTTTATTATGCACTGAATTTCAGACGGATTACACACACTTTACAATGATCAATATAGTTGGTATTTATAGGCAGAGATCCCTAAACCCTACCCGCCAAGAATCTTTGTCGGATTGCCATAAATGCCCAGATGTTGGGTCACTCTGCTGATCCCACTCATCTGACCATTGCCCAGATGTAGAACTCAACTGTACTCAAAACCTCAGTAGACCCTCAGCAGGTTGTTGACTCCAGAAGAAACTCAGCAGACTTCCCAGCTGACTTTCACAGACTTGGATACACTTCTCAGCAGACCATCACTCTGCTGATAACCAGATTAGTTCTACCAGATGTAGAGTATAAGTCACTTTGTTGACAAATCTCCTCCGTGACTTGAACTCTCATTCACAGTCAACCAGATTGCATAAACATATGTACTTGTACCAGATGCATTCGTCAATGGCAGATGTATTGTACCTGATTACTCCACAGAATCCACGCAGCTGACCTGCCCTCAGCTGAGTTTCCAGATTATAAGCTTTGAATATTCAAAGAAGTCCGGACCACAACCGAAACTTGCTCTCTCGAATCTAGTTTAGTGAACACATCAGCAGGGTTCTCCTTGGTGCTGATCTTCTTCACTAAAACCCTCTTCTCATTCCTTAGAAAATGATATGTCACATCAATATGCTTGGTTCTCTCATTATGAACCCGATCCTTAGCTAGACAAATTGCACTCAAACTGTCACAATAAATCTCTTCTTGATCCTGATATAGCCCCAAATCAATGACTAGCCCTTTCAACTAGATACCCTCATTGGCTACTTCAGTAAGAGCCATATATTCTGCCTCCGTAGTTGATAAAGCCACTATTGCCTGAAGAGTTGCTTTCTAGCTGACAACTAAATTCCTCATGTGAAAACATAACCAGTCATTGATTTCCTACTGTCTACATCACCTGCATAATCAGCATCACAATACCCTGCGATCAGACCTTGTGTATCACCTCCATAAATGAGACCAACATCAGCTGTACCCCTAAGTTACCTGAACGTTCTTTTCACAGCTTTTCAGTGTTTTTTTCCAGGTTGAGCCATGAACCTGCTGACAACACTGGTTTCCTGAGGTTGATCATGCCTAGTACACACCATGGCATACATCAGACTGCCAACTGCACTAGCATAGAGAAATTTTGACATATACTCCTTCTCCTCCGTTGATTGTGAAGCATAAACAGACAAATGAATATTAGATGCCATAGGAGTATCTATTGGTTTTGTAGCAGACATGCCAAATCTGGCCAATATCTTCTGTATATAACCTTGCAGAGACAAGAACAACTTCTTTTGACTCCTATCTCTTCAGATCTCCATCCCCAAAATCTTTTTGGCTGCACCCAAATCTTTCATTTCAAACTCAACACTGAGAAGGTTCATCAGATTTTGAATATCAGACTTCTTTTCAGCAGCTATCAACATATCATCAACATACAGGACAAGATAGATATGTGATCCATCTCTCAGCTGACTGTGATACACACAACAGTCATATGGACACCCGTCATAACCCAGTTGGATCATGTAACTGTCAAACCTTTTATACCACTGTCTAGGAGCCTACTTCAGTCCATACAAGGTCCTTTTCAACTTGCACACAAAACCTTCCCTGCCATGAACTTGAAAACCCTCTGGCTGTGTCATGTATATCTCCTTATCTACCTCACCATGTACAAAGGTTGTCTTCACATCTAACTGCTCAAGTTCAAGATCCTGATGTGCCACCATTGCTAGTAACACTCTGATTGAAGTGTGTCTGACCACTGGTAAGAATATCTCATCAAAGTCTACTCCTTCTTTCTGACTGAACCATGTTGCAACCAAACGTGCCTTATACTTGACCTTTTCTGCCTCAGTCATTCCTTTCTTCTTTTTGAAGATCCACTTGCAAGTAACCACTATTCTATCAGCTGGATGTTTAACTAGATCCCAAATCTGATTCTTCAATAATAACTCTATTTCATCTCCCATGACAGCATGCACATGATTGAAAAAATTGAATAAATACCATATTATGTATCTCGTACCCTTAGAATTGTGAGTTCCTAGCTAAGAATTGATAGGAAAGGAACCAAGTTTCATGAGTACGTGATCATTTTATACTTACGTTAAGTAAATTTAAGGATTCATGCCCGTTTTTGCAAGTAGTTCTTTATTATTCAATTACTCAATCTGTGGATCGAGTATACCACGCAAATTATAATAACTGACGAAAATATTGTGTACATTGCGTAGATGATTGGCTATGTAAACTTAGTGTCAATATCTATCTGCTGAGGTATTCTTATATTCTAGCCATTTAAGCGGAGTAATAAGCTTGAGACGTACCTGTGTTTTAGCAAAACGTTAAACACTGGGCTTGTAGTAAATTACCAAAGTAGCCTTGCGCTTGTGGTAATATTCAATGCTATATTTGATCTAAGATAGGGGGATACTTTAAAAAGTTTTCTTCCTTGAGATTGATAGTATTTGAAAAATATGAAGATATGAAATATATATATATATATATATATATATATATATATATATATATATATATATATATATTCAACTCTTTAAGAGGCTTTGAGTAGTACTCGGTCTCCAAGTCCAAAATCCCTATAGATACGCTCTTGCTTATTGCTCTAGTGCTCTAACCATTGCGAGGCATAAGAAGTATGAATGCTGAGGTTGGTAGGTTGAGATTGCAAAGTTAGCATAAACTCTAATCTTGCCACGAATATATAAAACTAAATGCACATGCACACATCACTTCGATTCATAGTAAGTAGTGAATAATGGATATCTTATGAGCATGACTAGTATGAGTTGACTTGAGTTTCTTGTGTAAGTATGATTTGACCATAGAAAATGTTGTCTTGGGGAATGACTTATTGATGCTTTGTTCGGGACGATCAAAGTCTAAGTGGGGGGTAGTTGATGACGGTCAAATTATACCCTTAAATGTCATCAACATTATCCTTAAATCGATCCAAATAATATATATTTCGTATTAAATCACTTGTTTATATTTATTATTTAATGTTAAGTGATTATTAATATGATTTTTGGTATTTAGCCGTTTTTATTATTAAAGACCGATTTATTGTGCGATAAATGCTGATTTTGTAGATCACGACAAATCGGGAGGATAAATGTCACTCAATCAATGGATCTCAAGATAATAAGGAAGAAAATCGGAGCATTAATGAAGAGATAAATTAGAGAAATCAGATCAGTTCAAAAGAATGCAGTGGGGAACAAGTTAGACAAAGAGACGCGTTTAACACGTGTAAAAAAGGGCTCGGTCGACCGAGCCTATCCATTCGGTCGTCCGAGAGAGTCGGCTCGGTCACTTGAAGTTTATCCTGCAGAAATCGCGTGTATATCTTCTAGATCCTTCCTAGGTCGGCAAAAACCTCTATATAAGCAGCAGCTACGGGAAATTGTAAATCATCCCATCATCCCTTCATTCTTTCTTCAATCCTATAATTCATAATACAACTTTGATACAATGTAGCATAAATAATTTGAAGGTTTTTCAGAATTTAGAGGCTGCAAATATGTAAGCCCTTATTTTCTGTTTCTTTTATTTTAAGTAATTAATCCCTCCCAATTATGCTTTATCATTTGAATTAGTTAATCATAGCTAGATGATGTAGATCTAGGCTATGACATTAGGGATGTGGCGACTCCTTGTCTATGGGGATCCCATAACCTATGTCAAACACTTAGCATTTATTCATGAATCTACTTGATTTAATTAATGCGTATCTATGTTAGTTTATATGAATACTGTGCGAATTAATCGTTTAATGCATTACGTATGATGAAACGCTGAGAGATATATTCTAAGATGTATTCTGGATTGAAATCGTTCGGGTGACCGAATAAGTTCATTCGGTCGACCGAGCCTATTCACTCGGTCGACCGAGACCGCTTTCATCGATTATTTCTACCACGCGTCTTTATGGTAGGTTTAGCCTAGTTGAATTTATTATCTCGGTAGGTATGGCTATGGCTACGTTACTCGCTTAGTTTAATTAAAGCGTGTAAAAAGGAAATACCAATATAAAACTCTTAGTAGGCTTATGAATTGATCTTCACGGACGTTCGCGTTATCTAGGTAGGTTTATATTTGGGAATTGCATGCACCGATTATACGTCGTCGTAGATTAGCATGAGACTATAACTTGGTAATTGCTAGTTGGACGAGAGCTTGAGCAATCGCTTAGGAAATACGCCTAACCATAGGAATGTTGCTGAGCACGAGGTGTACGGTTAATATCGGCATCCTTAGAGTCGTAGCGTGTGAGTTATATGAGATGGAGGCACTTAAAAGGCGAAGTCACGTAACAATATCACGCAGTGATCTAGTGACCTACCGGTGCTAAGTCAAGTTAAAGAGGATGACTCCGTGAGCCAATCTAAGATAGATACAAACGGATTGACAGCTTAATAAGTTCGATTTATTATATAAATTATCTAGGTCCAAACGATAAAGACTATAATTGGGGAGGTTAATTATGTTGTGTCGAGTCGTGTCTTTACTTTTCTTGTCCTATGTTGGTCGTAGACCGCCTTTATGTCCTTGACATGTATAATCAATTGTTTATATATGAAATGACCCACAATTGGTTCCCTGTGGATCGACCTTGATTCACTATAGCTATACTACGATGGGCCTAGTCCTCTTGCTAGTATTGGTTTATGGTGGTCAAGTATTTTATAACCTGATTGACTCCGATCAATTTTCTTGCCTGTCTGATTTTCCACTAGAGCCTTCCACTGCTTGAAACTGTTGAATGCTTCACTTTTGTGTTTCTTCATCACCACCCAATTCATTCTTGAATAGTCATCTATGAATGACACAAAATATCTGTGACCACCCAATGATTTCACCTTTGATGGACCCCAACAATCAGAATGGATATAATCAAGTGATGCCTTTGTACTGTGTATGCCTGCTGAGAACTTGCTCCTATGTAGCTTCCCAAACACACAGTGCTCATAAAAGTCCAAATTCTTGACATTATTTCCCTCAAGAAAACCTGCTGAAGAAATGACTTGCATTCCTCTTTCACCCATGTAACCAAGTCTCATGTGCCATAACCGAGTCTGTTGTGATCGATGAATCTGGCGAGGATGCCACAAAGAATGAGCCAGATCTGATGAGCCTTGTAATATATACAAGGTTCCTTTCTTGATACCTTTGAGGACCACAACTGAATCTTTGTAGACATTCAGCTCTCCACATTCTCCCTTGAAATTGAACCCCTTGCTGTCCATTAGACTAAGAGATACCAAATTTTTGGTCATCTGTGGAATATGTCTAAAATATTTTAGTGTGCGGAATCTACCATCCTTTGTCCTCAACTTGACTCAGTCAATTCCCACTATCTTGCAGACCTTGTTGTTTGCCATAGAAATATGACCACCATCTATCTGCTCATAAGTAGAAAACCACTCCATGTGGGGACAAATATGATAGGATGCTCCAGAATCTAAGATCCAAACATCAGCATGAGGTGTTGAATCCCCAGCAGCTAGAACCAGATCCTCATCAGAATACTCAGCATCCATAGCTGCTGTGCCAGAATTGCTCTCATGGTGCCTTCTATTATTTGGACAATTGGACTTCCAATTCCCTACTCTTTATAGTAATTATGGACATCTGTGGACTTAGGACCTTTGGAACTACCCTTTTTGGATTTCTTCTTCTGTCCATGCCCTTTTCCACTGCTGATGCTGACTACTAGTCCAGTAGCCTGATTGTCTGTCCCTGCTGCCATGTGTCTCAGGTCCCTGGCATGCAAGGCTGCCCTCACATCCTCTAAAGCCACTGTATCTTTCCCAACTATGAAGGACTGAACAAAGCTTTCATATGAACGTGGTAATGACACCAACAAGATTAGGGCTTCATCTTCAATTTTAACATCAATATTCCTGAGATCAAGTAATATTGTGTTCAGCTGATCCAGATGTTCCCTCAACAGACCTCCTTCATGCATCCTCAGAATAAACAGTTTCTGCTTCAGCAGCAACTTGTTGGTTAATGACTTAGTCATATACAGGCTTTCAAACTTTGCCCAAAACTTGGCAGTTGTGTCTTCCTCAGCAACTTCAGTGATAACAACATCAGATAAGCACAACATGATGGTTGAATGTGCTTTCTCTTCCAGACTGGCAGAATCTACTGAACTGGCATCTCCTTTACCGGATAAAGAAGTCCATAATCCTTGTTGTTTTAACAAGGCCCGCATCTTGATTTGCCACATACTAAAACTGTTTGTCCTTGTAAATTTGTTGATTTTTACGTTAACTGTACACATCTTTCTTGCCAAAGATCACAACTTTTATCATAGATTCCTAGCACCGGTGAAGGTCTTGGTGAAGATAAAGGTTGTCCGTACAGATGATTCTCTCAAAACCTACGCTTCGATACCAGTTTGTTATAACAGGATAGAGAGAATCCAGATGCAATAAGAAAACACAGAAGCAATCTAACATAAACAATCACACAGAGGAACAAAAACAAGAAGAACACAAGATTTAATGTGGTTTCCGGCGTTGTGCCGACTACTCCACGGATAGAAAATAGATAATTTATTATGCACTGAATTTCAGACGGATTACACACACTTTACAATGATCAATACATTTGATATTTATAGGCATAGATCCCTAAACCCTATCTGCCAAGAATCTTTTTCGGATTTCCATAAATGCCCCAGATGTTGGATTACTCTGCTGATCCCACTCAGCTGACCATTGCCCAGATGTAGAACTCAGATGTACCCAAAATCACAGTAGACCCTCAGCAGGCTGCTGACTCCAGATGAAACTCATCAGACTTCCCAACTGACTTTCACAGACTTGGATACACTTCTTAGCAGACCATCACTCTGCTGATAACCAGATTAGTTCTACCAGATGTAGAGTTTCAGTCACATTGCTGATAGTTACCATACGAGTAAATTGAATAATAAAAATGGCGATCTTAGGTTCATTTAATGGTAAATTTTAGGGTTTTCTCCAATTATGCATTGCTCTCCGTTGATATGCAACTCTTCATGTGTCTCTCCGCGTTGGAGGATAGCTTCGTTCTGCTCATCATTCTATATATTGGAGTCGTCATGAAGGCAAATTATCCACATGTTGAATATGGTCCTCTCAACACTAAATCATTCGTGAGAGCAATGTTTGATGTCACTCTATATGGAAAATCATGTTTTTTTTTGAGTGGATAAAATCATGTATTCAAATCTCATAAATACATCGAATTGCAAATCCTTTTTAAAATTCTCTAATGGCAAGGTTCTCGGACTATAGCCCAAAAATTGAAGATTTGCGTAGTATTTTTCTTCATCTAGGGCTTCAATCTTTTTGTCTTATAGCATTGTTTGACGGTAAACATGTATTGACTATAAGCGAATTTTATATCGACGTTTTTGGGTTGTTACTAATAATGCGATGATATTATCTAATGGGACGGTTGATTTTTTCGCCTTAATCGATGGAGGCGTCTTTGGCCCCGTTTGGATAGAGCTCTTGGCCAGGCCTTACCCCTGAGTAAGAGTCAGACTCTGCAGGCACGACCAGGGCCGAACTCCGGATTAGTTGGACCAGTGGGTTCCGGATACCGGGGGCTTTAAGCAAAAAAAAAGATTGTCTATTCCGAATTTCACTTTGTTAATAAAGATTATCTTTGACGAATTGCATCTTTATGGGCCGGCCACTTTAAATTGACTCCGCTACTATTGAACTGAGAAGACCTTCTATTGTGCGTGGGATGGTTGAAGTTGAATTTTTTGTTTCCGATGCATACACAAGCAATTGTTTGAGACTAAGCATTCGAGTTACTATTGGGCACCAAATGTGGGGACCTCTCCCAAGAAAATTTTGAGCATCCGCAAGGACACAAACTTGAGATCTCTTGCTTAATCGACCAAAGCCCTTCCACTCAGGCTCATGTGGATTGTATCTGGATTAGGAATCAGGATTCTGGGTTTTTAGATGTTCATCAATGAATAATAGCCTTTGTGCTGTCATTTTTGTAGGTGTATTAGACATCATGTGCTCCCAAGAAGCATCATAATATAATGGCGATCTTAGGTTTATTTAATGGTACTTTTAGAGTTTTCTCCACTTACGCATTGCTCGCCGGTGATATGCAATTGTTTTGAACACGTCTCTCAGTGTTGGAGGATAGCTTCTTTCTGCTCTTTGGGCTATATATTGGAGTCATCGTGGAGGCAAATTATCCACATGTTGAAGATGGTCATCTCAACACCAAATCATTGTGAGAGCAACGAAAGGGGCACAAATTCTTAATGGTCTAGGTTCGATGTCACTCTATATGGAAAATCATGTATTCAAAATCTCAAGGAAAAAGATGCATCGAATTTTGAAACCCTTTCAAAATTCTCTAATGGCAAGGTTCCCGGACTATAGCCCGAACCTTGAAGATTTGCGTAATATTTTTCTTCGTCTAGGGATTAAATCTTTTTGTCTTATAACATTGTTTGACACATGTCTTGACTATAACCGAATTTTCTATTGACGTTTTTGGGCTGTTACTAAAAATATGATATTATTATCTAAAAGGACGGTTGATTTTTCGCCTTAATCGAGAAAGGCGTCTTTGGGCCCCGTTTCATTAGAGCTTACTGAATTCTCTCTCTTTTTGTTTAATAAAGATTGTCCATTCCAAATTTTCCTTTGTTAATAAAGATTATCTATGATTGCATCTTTGTAGGTCGGCCACTTTAAATTGACTCCCCTACTATTAAACCGAGAAGACCTTCTATTTCGCGTGTGATGGTTGAAGTTGAATTTTTTCGTTTCCCGATGTATCCACAAGCAGTTGTATGAGACTAATCATTCGAGTTACTATTGGACACCAAAGGTGGGGACCTCTCCCAACAAATTTTGTTGCATCCGCAAGGACTCAAACTTGAGATCTCTTGCTTAATCGACCAAAACCATTCCACTCAGGCTCATGTGGATTTTATATGGATTAGGAATAAGGATTCTGGGTTTTTCTAGATGATTATCAATGAATAATAGTCTTCATGTTGTCATTTTTGAAGGTTTATTAGACATAATGAGCATGGGATCCCCAAGAAGCATCATAATATAATGGTAAATACTAAGGAAACTCAAGATGAGTCTCGACAAGAGTATAGTAGGAGAGAGATATTCAAGGACCATTTCTTGAAGAATGAAGGGTAATTAACGCGAAAGGTGTTAATGATGGAGCATGAAAATGATTTCGCAATCAGGACAAGGGTTTGAGGTCTTCTAGCAAAAAGCTGGAAATTCAAAAGACTGTGTTGAGGATTGAAAGCGGATTAGTTAGGGATCAATGGGTAAAGGAATAGATTTCTAAATGCATGGCCAAATGGAATTAGAGTTTATCATTTTGTACATGTAATTCGATTGAAATGCAATCGATTGTACACTATCCAATACTATAAGCTTAAGAATTGTTTGGTGATGATATTGCTATTGACGAGGCTTTGCTGGAGTATAGGTGTATGGTTGAAGAAGTAGAGCAAGAAGCACACGCACTGACAATATGATGTGGTGTCTTCGGGTGAGGATTCAAATGGATGTGGGCATGAGGGATGTAAAGTGTTGCAAAAAGTATCAGTGGATGATTTATGCTTTATATCATATGCACATTTAAAGGCCATTAAAAAGCCCTTCCTCCCACATACAATGTCATTAAATAAGAACGGATCAAAGCACAACTTCATGGCAATGTAAGAGCAATAGGATGAGGATAATGAGACTAGATTCAATGATCGATGGTTTTCCGGTTGGTAATCTACATCACCAAACAATTAACAGTAGAGGGAAATCATATTGGACATGGCTTAATATGTTGCGTTGGACTGGATAATCATAATGGATATGTTGCAATATATAATATATTATTTCAGAGTGGATTATCAAATGCCTTAAATTAACATCGCAATGTCAATTCACATTGAACAAGACTGACATATTTACATTGTACAAGGTTATAATATTAAAACTCAAAATATACACAAATGCACCATAATTACAACACCCACAAAAAAGCAAAAGATTTTATGTTTTCATTTCCATTTGTTTGTAATAACAAAAGTTTTAAAATATATGGTAATTTATCAACTTTTTTCATAAAGAAAACATGCACGTGAACATGAAATGACTGATAATCAAATCCGAGAATATGAGTCCATTCAAACCACAAGAGTAATGAACCGTTTGCATTCAAAGGACCAAAGGTTGAGTTGGAAAATTATGTTGCGGAGACTTCTTATTAAGAATTTGTATTTGTGACCAATCAAAACACGACATGTGATATGATTTTAGTGTTTTTATGGTGATTTATTTTGTTTATATACTTAATTGTAGTATGTTTAATGCCACATGTCGTGCTTTATATAGTTGTTATTGAAACTCTTTAATAAAGAGTACGCGATAGAATTTCTCGGCCGAGACACCATATGAAATTTGTTAAAAAAATTTATTACCTTATGTGTGGAATTATGCCTCACACATCTTCGCAAGTGAAATTTTGTGTTTTGGAAGATGATGTAGGAATAATTGTAAGTGAAGTTTTAAAAGAAAGAGGACAACAAATGAAATGAAAGATAATGTGACTGAATTATGGTTTTTAAAGGTTTAGAACAAATAATATAACTCTTTGAATAATTTTAATAATATGAGAGAAAATATTATAAAAACACTCTAAGCGATGAAGAACATGTTGGATACACTTAGATAAGGGTATTTTAATCCCATAAAAATTGAATTTGTTATATATGCCTTAAAAATTAAGGTCTAGTGTGAATTAACTGCTAAATAGTATTTCAGAAATTATTCTAACTTTCAATTTTCTATTTTTTTATTCTTGAAATTTAACACATATTATATGCAATGTGAAACTACATTCTTAAAATTTCAATACTAAAATTTTCAATTCAACAATCAACACGTGCGAAGCACGTGCATTTTGCTAGTAATTATTAAATCCACGTGTAACGCCCCGTTCCTAGACACCGAGTCCTTATCCGGAAAAAGAAACGTTCGGCACGTATAAAATAAAAATAAATTCATTTTATACGTAAGCCTCTACTACGTCGTATCAAATTAAAGGCAAAACGGAAGCAAAACTCGGGTATATAAAATTTTTCCCAAAATTAAAGAGTATAAAAGAAATCTAAGGGTAGAAATGTAAATTATTACATTTGGAAAAGTACGAAAATCCCAAAAGATGTAATACGACAAATCGTCAAAACCGTGGTCTACCTCAAAAGTAAGGAAAGTACAACCAAAGAAAAGCGAAAAAAGCATCTTGATTCTTCAACGAGCGGCGTCAAACGTCGTCGTCAAACTCTTCCTCGAAAACTCTGTTCGCCTTCTCGTCCCAAAACACATAGAAAAAGTATGCATTCGAGGTAAGTACAACGTGCTTAGAAAGAAAGAGAAGCTATGAAAGCAATCATAGTTATAACGAAAAGTTAATTATTTAATTAGTTGATTAAATGAGACCAACTCCATCTAGGGTTCACTTCGTGCTCATCAACACGTTGTGACTAATCTGCTTTCTAACTTAGCCTATCTATGTTACAACCGCACTCAAGGGCACTACGCGCGATCCGCCTCAAAGCAGAGTCCTCTCAGACTTAGGGTCTTTGACCTCTGAGTTCTTCTACCTCGGGACACTCTTTTGCAACATATTAGTGGATCACACCAATACCCACGAAGTCTAGAAAGGTAGACTCCGATAGCACGCACACCTCAAAGAGTCCCTCCGTGCTTAGGGTCTTTTGACTCTACGGTTCCTCCACCTTCGAGGTAGCACATGCATCGCGATTTAGCTTTGGTGCCTAGCCAAGAGAGACATGTTGTTTAATCTTTTACTAGTCACATCGTTGTTTATTAAATCATTAACTAGCCACCTAAGTGTTTTCAAATAATCTCCCTCACACATACTACTCTCTTCCTAGACCACTAGACACGGACAAGTCCTAGCACATACACGCATACATTGATGAATCCTAATTCATCAAAGCACAAGCCTATCATGCTCTTTCCGACGGATCCGAACTTCAACTCCTTTTTAGAGTACATTCGGTGTTTTAACCGAACGAATCGAAGCTCAATTCAGGCTTGTCTATGTTTATACCATATTAACATATCATATATAAAGGTTTCATGTAGTTAAAGCATGTTTTCAAGGTTTGAACATCAACTAACATAGAAAGGAGGCGCATAAAACCTGGCGCCCGTTTAAAGACTTGGACGCCCGTTCAAGCTTCTTTGACGCCCGTCCAAAATAGTGGACGCCCGTCCACCAAACCCATTTCAATCTCGAATGTAAAATTTGCACCTCAGACGCCCGTCCCAATACAACCAGACGCTTTCGTCCAAGGTGGAACCTAAGCTGGGCGCTCTTCCGAATACCGACGCCATTCACCTGGGTTCGACCTAAACCCTAACTTCATCACCATGCGATTTCCAGATCGTATTTTCAACCAAAAACCGAGAAAAAGACAACACATTGAGCACATAAACCTCATCTAACACTACCATAACCTCTATAGACAATTACCAAAGCAACAACTCAAAGCTCTAACACATAAATTGCCTTAGATCATGATCAATTCCTTATAGCCAACAATTGAATTCATAGGATCGGTTTTCCTTACCTTAAGCAACCGTGTAGAATCGATCCAAATACCCTCAAAATCTGCCGCTTTGCAACCGAATCGATACCAAAGCGATGCTCTTATCACGACGATTCCAAACTCTTGCGTGATCTCAAACGGTTAACGGATGCTTCAATTATCAAGAAAACTCCTTGGCCTTTTCTCTCTCTCAAACTTGCTTGAGAGATGATGGGAAATTCTTAGACCGAATTTCTGATTTTAAGTTAGGTCTTAACATAATAAAGGAGTCAATCTTTTCCTTAATTGCCCTTGATCACTAAAAACTGAATTTTCTTTTAATTATATATATAAAACTCAAATTATATATATAAAAATGTCCAAATAAATAACTCCAAATAATAGGAAACCGAACCTAATATTTCATTTTCGCAAAAGACACGCCCGCTTTCTTTCCTAAAAATCGAATATTACATTCTCCCCTTAAAAGGAGTTTCGTCTCGAAACTAGAACATACCGTAAATCCCCAAACTCTTGGAACTCACTAAGCATGTCGCTTTCCACTTCCCAAGTTGCCTCCTCGGGTGACCGATTGCTCCACCGAACTAACACCAAGGGAATCATCCGCCTCTTAATCATCTTTTCCTTCCGGTCTAGAATCTTGATCGGTCTCTCGTAAATAAAGCAAGGTTATCCTGTAAGATTTCTAGATCAACCGTAGTTTCAACATCATTCCTCGTCAGACACTTTTTCAACATTGAAACGTGAAACACATTATGGACTCTCGACATTGATTCTGGCAACTGAAGCTTATAAGCTAACGTCCCAACTCTTTCCAAAATCTCAAAAGGTCCAACATACCTTGGACTTAGCTTTCCTTTTTGTCCAAAGCGCTTCACTCCTTTCATCGGTGAAGCCCGGAGGTAAACTCTATCGCCGACTTCAAACTCAAGAGGTCTTCTTCTAACATCACCCCAACTTTTCTCTCGCCTGTCTTGAGTCCCTTGCCAGTCTTCTTGACCAATCGAACCCTTTCCTTTGCTTGTTCAACCATCTCGGCCCTGTAATCTGCCTCTCCCGACTTCATCCCAAAACAAGTGGCGTATGACATCTTCTCCCATACAACGCTTCAAACGGGCGGCATGCCTATACTTGCATGAAAACTGTTGTTGTAGGAAAACTCCGCTACCGATAGGTAATCATCCCATGATCCGCCTACCTTCAAAACGCAAGCTCTCAACATGTCCTCGAGTGTCCTGGATGGTCCTCTCAGATTGTCCATCCGTGCGGGGATGAAAAGCCGTGCTCAAATCCAACTTGGTCCCGGCTTCTTGCAAGCTCTTCCAAAACCGACTTACAAATCTCGAATCACGGTCCGAAACTATCGAGATTGAACTCCATGTAGCTTCACTATATTGTCCAGATATAGTGTCGCCATCTTCTTTAATGGCACATCAACCTTGTACGGTAAGAAATGGGCGATTTGGTCAATCTATCCACAATTACCCAAATTGCGCCGTGTCCGCCTCTTGTCTTAGGTAATCCGGTGATGAAGTCCATTATGATCTTATCCCATTTCCATTCCGGGATATCCAATGGCTTAAGCATTCCACCGGGTCTTCTATGCTCCGCCTTAACCTTCCGACATACATCACACTCGGCCACTTAACTTGGCTATTTTCACTTTCATCGAGGCCACCAAAATCTTTCCTTTAAGTCTCTCAGACATTTTAGTAGCACCGGATGAACCGCAAAAGCTATCCTATGTGCTTCTTCCATAGTTCTTTGTCTCAAGTCGCCAACATTGGGTACACATGTAGGCGATCCCGATACCACAGATTTCCACTCTTATCCAACACGTAACCAACCGTAGGCTTCTCTCTACAACACGCTTCAAGTCCAACAAAACCGGTCTTCGCCTTGTTTTCCCGAATATCATCCATCAACTCGACCTTGCTAACAACGGTGCCACAAATCGCCGGTCTTCAATCGATCAAGCTTCGATTTCCAAATTTCATCTAACCTTTCTCGCCACTCGCCTCAACACTGGTTTCTCTGCTTTCGTGAGCATCCGCCACTACATTCGCTTTTTACCGGATGGTACCGAATATCCAAATCATAGTCCTTAATGAACTCTAACCATCTCCTCTGTCTCATATTCAGGTTCTCTTGTGTGAAGAAATACTTTAAACTCTTATGGTCCGTGAAGATCCTCGCTTTAACCCCATATAAGTAATGCCTCCAAGTCTTTAAGGCAAATACTACCGCTGCCAACTCTAGATCATGTGTCGGGTAATTCTTCTCATGCACCTTCAACTGTCTAGATGCGTAGGCTATCACTTTTCCTCCTTGCATCAACACACAACCCAAACCCTGTCCCGAAGCATCCGTGTAGACATCGTAGTTATCAAAAATCTCCGGAACTGCTAACACTGGTGCCGTAGTCAACTTACTCTTCAATGTATGAAAGGCCTTATCACACTCATTAGTCCATTCAAATTTCACATTCTTCTGTGCCAGCCTGGTGAGTGGAGTAGCTATCTTCGAAAAATCTTATACGAACTTCCGGTAATAACCAGCCAACCCAAGAAAACTTCTTACCTCTGAATCTGTGGTAGGTTTAGGCCAATTCTCAATCTTCGATCTTTGCCGGATCAACTTGAATGCCATCTCCGTAAATGACATGACCCAAGAAACTCACTCGATCCAACCAAAAGTCACACTTAGAAAACTTTGCATACAACCGATTCTTCTTCAAAGGTGTCCAACACTATCCTTAAGTGTTCCTCGTGTTTCTTCTCATCCTTAGAGTAAACTAGATATCGCCTATGAACACTATCACGAACTTATCCAAGTACGGCATGAAAACTCGCCGCATCAAATCCATAAATGCGGATGGAGCATTAGTGAGTCCAAAAGGCATGACAAGGAACTCATAATGTCCATATCTTGTACTGAAAGCCGTCTTCGGTATATCTGCTATCTTAACCTTCAATTGATGATACCCGGACCTCAGGTCGATCTTGGAAAACACCTTCTTACCTTGCAACTGATTAAACAGATCATCTATCCTTGGTAGAGGATACTTATTCTTGATGGTAAGGTTGTTCAGTGCTCTGTAGTCGATACACATTCTCATGCTGCCATCTTTCTTCTTCACAAACAAAACAGGGGCTCCCCAAGGCAAGGTACTGGGCTGAATTATGTTCCTTTCAAGCATATCTTTAAGTTGAGCTTTCAACTCCTTTAATTCAGCCGGTGCCATTTTGTAAGGTGCCTTAGCAATCAAAAGCCGCTCCCGGTATCAACTGGATCTCAAACTCTATCTCTCTGTCTCGGCATGTTTCCCGGTAACTCTTCCGAAATACCTCGGGTATTCCCTCACTATGGAGTCTCTCGAACTTAGGATTCACTTGTTCCACGCCCACCGCATACAACAAGTAGCCTTCACAACCTTCCGACAAGCCCTTACGCTTTAACACGATATGATCGGATGTTTCTTCTTACTCGGCTTGTACACATTCCTTGATACGCCTTGTCCGATTTCCTGTACTTTAAAAGTTACTTTCTTCTCTTTACTGATCCAGTGTACATAATTCTCGGATAGCCAATCTATTCCGAGGATTACATCAAAATCCGAAAGTCCAAAATCAGAAAGTCACTCTTACATCGATAAGGTCCGACTCGAACTTCCACTTGAGGTATCATTCTAGTTACCCTTGTTACCTTCCCTAACGGTGTAGTTATCTCCAAAGTGTTCCTTAAAGGTTCGTAAGGTAAGTTCAACTTCTTAGCTACCTTGGTTGACACAAAAGTATTTGACGCCTCCGTATCAAACAAAGCCTTGACCACTAAGTTTTCTAACGTTATCGCACCTAGGATGCACATTCTCTCATTTAAATACATCACAACATGAATAAACATGCCATACAATATCTTAATAAAGGAATGAAACAAAACATAATTTTTGATATAACGCCATCCTCTGGTTCCACAAAATTAGCATCCGCCGCAAAAACTCGAACTCAATCGGCTCGGGCCGCCTCTCCACTACCTTGGCTCGAACCACTCTTGTTTCCTCTGCTTGGACACGCTCTAGAAAAGTGTCCTTGCTCACCACAAACGTAATAACCGCTACTACTCGCTGCGCACTCTCTGTATGATTTCTGCTGCACTTGGGGCAAAGTGGTGCACTTGCTCGGGGCCTTAGCCGCTAGGAGCCGTAGTCTTCTTGGTCGCTTCTTTGTGGCGCCCCTATAATCGCTTTGACTTGTCCCAAAATTTCTCTTATTATTGACAACCATCAGAGTTTCTCTTCCCGAAAGTCTCGACTTCCAAGGCTTTATTCATCAACTCGCCATATTCCTTGCCGTGAAACCTAGCATGCCCGATCGAATCTCGTAGGCCAACCCATCCTTATAGAGGTCCATCTTTCTCTCTTCCACCTTCATCAATTCCGGATAGAACCTTCCTAACTCATTGAATTTATTAGTGTACTGGGACACTGTCAGATTATTACCTTGCTTGTGCTTCAGGAATTGACTTGCTTTATCTCGCTTGAATCAGAACCGGAAGTACTCATTATAAAACATTGTCTTGAACCCTTCCTAATCCTGCTACCTTACCGCTGTCGCTTTGTACGGCATCAATCCATGCTTCGCCGCCCCAACATAAAATCGATCGCTAGTTGTGCCATCTCTGTCTCGTGAACATGTATGTTCCTACAAGCTTTCTCGAATCCTCTTATCCATTCCTCTCGCTTTAGAATGCTCCACATTACGTAAGTAGTTCTCAACTCGATTTCTCCTCAATCTCGATACCAATCCACCGGTGCTTGCTCGAAAGTCGGTCTAATCGGTGGGTGAACCGGAGGGTAACCAAAAGATGCATCTTTCTTGATCTCGCATTTGTTGAGGATAAGGTGGGATTACTTGAGGCTCATTCTCGATACGGATAGTACCCGATAAGGACGATCTTTGTTGAGGCTGCTTTGAAAACCAAAGGGTGGATGACCAACGCCTTGCTTTGGTGGTCAAAGCGTGGTGAAGGTGGTATGTGAGGGTTGAGGAACATGACCTACTGGAGGAGGGTAGAAGACCTGCCGCTGCCGAGGATACACCTGGAGGATAAGCACTAGATGGTGGTGGATACACATTGGTCACCGGTGGTGGCGCACTAATCGGTGGAATGTCGCTACTACAAAGTGACACGAATAGGTGCTTGTCCAGGCTCTCCATAAATGTAGTTATATCTTAGCGGTGGTCGGGGTGGCGATTCTCGATGCGGCCTCGGTGACACATCCTGTTGAGTCCGTGGTGTAGCGTGGGTGTATGGGGTGGTGGTGAAAGACTCAAACGAGGCGAAGGATTCGCCTCACAAATCCGCCCCTACTACGGGCACCGGGCTCGCCTTGACTAACCCCCTCGAGCTCCCACTCACGAACGCCTCTCTTGTCGTTACTATGCCGAAAGATCAAGAAAACCAGACGTTACTAAAGATCTAAAGAAACTTATCTTAAAGAAAGGAAGTCTAAAAGAACGCTTCTCTCTCGATACCAACCGTAACGCCCGCTTCGGACACCGAGTCCTTATCCGGAAGAAGCGTTAAGCACGTATAAAATAAAAATAAATTCATTTTATACGTAAGCCTCTACTACGTCGTATCAAATTAAAGGCAAAACGGAAGCAAAACTCGGGTATATAAAATTTTTCCCAAAATTAAAGAGTAGAAAAGAAATCTAAGGGTAGAAATGTAAATTATTACATTTGGAAAAGTACGAAAATCCCAAAAGATGTATCGACAAATCGTCAAAACCGTGGTCTACCTCAAAAGTAAGGAAAGTACAACCAAAGAAAAGCGTAAAGAAGCATCTTGATTCTTCAACGAGCGCGCCAAACGTCATTGCAAACTCTTCCTCGAAAACTCGTTTCGCCTTCTCGTCCCCAAACACATAGAAAAAGTATGCATTCGAGGTAAGTACAATGTACTTAGAAAGAAAGAGAAGCTATGAAAGCAATCATAGTTATAACGAAAAGTTAATTATTTAATTAGTTGATTAAATGAGACCAACTCCATCTAGGGGTTCACTTCATGCTCATCAACACGCTGTGATTAATCGCTTTCTAACTTAGCCTATCTATGTTACAACCGCACTCAAGGCACTACACGCGCATCCGCCTCAAAGAGTCCTCTCAGACTTGTGGTCTTTGACCTCACAGAGTTCTTCTACCTCGGGACAATCTTTTGCAACATATTAGTGGATCACACCAATACCCACGAAGTCTAGAAAGGTAGACTCCGATAGCACGCACACCTCAAACAGAGTCCCTCCATTTTAGGGTCTTTTGACTCACGGTTCCTCCACCTTCAGAGGTAGCACATGCATCGCGATTTAGCCTCGGTGCCCAGCCAAGAGAGACATGTTGTTTAATCTTTTACTAGTCACACGCGTTGTTTATTAAATCATTAACTAGCCACCTAAGTGTTTTCAAATAATCTCCTCACACATACTACTCTCTTCCTGAGACCACTAGACACGGACAAGTCCTAGCACATACACGCACATTGATGAATCCTAATTCATCAAAGCACAAGCCTATCATGCTCTTCCGACGGATCCGAACTTCAACTCCTTTAAGAGTACATTCGGTGTTTTAATCGAACGAATCGTAAGCTCAATTCAGCTTGTCTATGTTTATACCATATTAACATATCATATATAAAGGTTTCATGTAGTTAAAGCAAGTTTTCAAGGTCGAATAAAGAACTAACATAGAAAGGAGGCGATAAAATCGACGCCCGCTTAAAGACTTGACGCCTGCTCAAGCTTTTATCGACGCTTGTCCAAAATAGTGGACGCCCGCCCACCAAACCCATTTCAATCTCGAATGTAAAATTGCACCTCAGACGCCCGTCCAATACAACCAGACGCTTTCGCCCAAGGTGGAACTTAAGTGACGCTCGTCCGCATTACCGGACGCTTGTTCACCTGGGTTCGACCTAAACCCTAACTTCATCACCATGCGATTTCCGGATCGTATTTCAACCAAAACCGTAAAAGACAACACATTGAGCACATAAACCTCATCGAACACTACCATAACCTCTATAGACAATTACCAAAGCAACAACTCAAAGCTCTAACACATAAATTGCCTTAGATCATGATCAATTCCTTATAGCCAACAATTGAATTCATAGGACTGGTTTTCCTTACCTTAAGCAAATGGCCAGAATCGATCCAAATAAATTTCTCAAAATCTGCGCTTTGCAACCGAATCGATACCAAAGCGATGCTCTTATCACGACGATTCCAAACTCTTGCGTGATATGAAAACGGTTAACGGATGCTTCAATTATCAAGAAAACTCCTTGGCCTTTTCTCTCTCAAACTTACGCAGAGATGGGGAATTCTTAGATCGAATTTACGATTTTAAGTTAGGTCTTAACATAATAAAGGAGTCAATCTTTTCCTTAATTGCCCTTGATCACTAAAAACTGAATTTTCTTTTAATTATATATATAAAACTCAAATTATATATATAAAAATGTCCAAATAAATAACTCCAAATAATAGAAACCGAACCTAATATTTCGTTTTAAAAAACATCGCCCGCTGTCTCTCCCCGAAAATCGGAATATTACACTACGTCATCTAGATGAATAAAAAATTTCGCGTCTCCGCACTCTGATGTAAAACTAAGAGTGACCACAATGATGGCTTTTATAGCCTCCCTAAATGTGTTATAGGGTGAATACATTAAAGCTCACCCAAAAAATAGAGGGTCTGCCAATGACACCCAAACCCACAATGACAATTAAAGCTGCCTAATCCTAATTAAAATGACACCCTATCCAACTTCCTAATACATTAAAGCTCACCCAAACCCACAATGACACCCTATCCAACTTCCTAATCCTAATTAAAATTAAAGCTCACCCAAAAAATAGAGGGTCTGCCAATATGAACAGTTGCCTCATTTCTATCTCCGGCCACTATAAATAAATATATTTCAGCTCCAACCTATTTTCCTTCCGGCGTAACCAAAAATAATAATTTCATTGCACATAAGAAGTGTACAGCACACTTCCAAAATTGAAGATTTTTTTTTCTTGACAAAAAATGAAGCTTCGTTGTAGAAGAGAAATCGATTGTTCATCTAATAGAAGTGATTTTTTCAATAAATTTATCTACTTAATTGCATATATTTCTCGTTTGCTTTGCCAATCGATTTCTCTTCTTCATCTCCAAGAATAATCTATCTTCTTCTTCGAAGCCATTCATTATGACAGATAATGATTTAAAAATTGATAATTGCTTGAAAGTTTCAAACAAAAAATTTGTCGTTTCGGGAGATTAAGGGTTTAGGGATTAAGTTCTATGTTTTTTTATTTTGGTAATATTTAGCCTTTTTTATTTAATAATTCTATTAGATTTTTTATTGCGAATTAGATGGAGAGATTATAAAAGGGAAAAATGACAAAACGAGAAAATAATTTTCAGAAATTGTATAGGGAGTATTGTTGGAGTTGGTTGTTTTATAGGGTTTTGAAAAAAGGAAATACTTGTGTGGTGAGTGTATTTTGAGGTGAAGTAATGTGTGAAACGATCAGAACCATACAGTTTAAATACAAGATGAAACTGTATGGTGTATATTGCTCCACACGGTGTCTCCACACGTGTGGAGACACTACACAAGTATTTTCAAAAAAAAAAAAAAAGGAATCTAGAATGGAAAATAAGATAAATGAAAAGTTTAATAGCCTAATAGGGAAGACCATTATGGAAGGTACCCGGAACCCTGCAACTCAAGTTTTGGCCAACTTAAGGGAGCCGTTGAGCTAAGAGGGGAGAATGTTGTTAGGCGTACTGCACAATAATGTATTGTTTTTATTAAATAAATCGACAATTGTTGTTTGATTCATTCATTTGCATTACAATATGTTTTTAAATGAACATCATAAAAAATCTCAAATGGTTCATTATGCGACCATAATTCTTGGGGCATAAAATGTTGTGTACGAGAAGATTGAGTTTATGATGATACTCTTTGAATAATAAATTAGGGGTAAGATTGACAGAAATGCGGGATCTACAATCAAACCACCATTAGTTAACCATACCACTTGGAGTGCGACCGCCATATCCGGGTCGTCGATGTTAGACATTTTGGTGACAACACTAATATACAATTTGATCACACAAGACTTGGACTGATTGAATATGATCATCTCCTAGTAATTCTTAGATGAGAGAATCTAATTAAATCACAAGATAATCATTCATGAATTTAATCTTAATCTTGATGTGTTTATAACACATGCCTGTGTTGGAGCGGTGTTTGATGTGGCGTTAAAGTTAGCTCATTTAAACTTTCCAAACACGTCCACGTTGGCATCATTCAGGGATCGGTAGCCGGGAATGGTTCTCACAAAGATGGAGCTCATTTCTTCATGCGGGAAGCAGGGAGACGATTCTCTCGTTTGTTATTTCTGAAGTTGATGGATCTGCCGTATTCATTAATGAATTAATGACGATCGAGGATAAAATGTTTTAAAGATGTCGTGCATACAATGCCTTATTTCTAATATAAATCGTCTGTGGAGGGTTATCAATAAGTAATGATTATATCAGTGGACACTCGGTAACTATAAGAATAGAAGAGTAAGACTTTCTATATTCAAAAGAGTGCAGTCTCAGGTTTATGGTAGTATAATATCGGGATTGATAAATCAAGAAATTCAATTGATTAGTTTGTTTGGCTACGTGAATTATTGAAGATAAGTAAAGTGATGGAAAAATAATTTTTTTAATTTAATGAAATATGTTGATCGATTATTTATAGAATAATAATTTTTTTTTTTTGAAAATCAACTAACAAATTTTATTAAGGCAAATCCGCCAACACAGCAGAGATTACATCAAAAGGTAGGCAATACCCCAAGGAATACGACCCTCAGCCGTCACACCATGTCTAGCTAAAAGATGCGTGAGACATTTCCAGTACGCTTAACAAAAGTACACTGGCAAAGAAACAAATTAACAGAAGCCGCCTGACAATCACGAGCAAGACAACCCAACACTAGACAAGTCCTCCAAGGGTCGCGTCAAAGCCCGGACGCAAGACAAACAATCACTCTCAAAGATCACCAACGTAAAGACAAGTCGGGTAGCCTCCTGCAAAGCAAAAAGAAGCGCACGCATCTCCAGAAGTTTGGGACTATCCCCTGGGTCAAAATGATAGGAAAATGACGCCGCTATAGATCCAACACTGTCACGGAAGATGACACCAATCCCAGATCCAAAGCTGCCACTGAAGCGTCCGTATTGCACTTACAAACTCCCTGGAGAGGAAGAGCCTAGGACGTTGGATGAAGGCCCCCCTCATGTTAGGAAATCAACTAGTTTAACGCAGCGGAATTTAAAATTTAATTTCCGATCCCAAGATCGACTTTGTTTAATACAATAAACACGTTAAGTAGTTGACGGTGATTACCTTGCTTGATCAAATAGATCGACGCTTTGCAACGGAGAGTAGTAGTGTGCGCGAGCCGTCCACGTGTCCGGCCTCTATCGATATCCACACGAACTCCTCGCCTAAATCCTCCTTGGATTTCTACTAGAAAAATCCGGTTGCTAGACCGACTTTTTCTCTCTCTCTCTAAATTTCTATAGAAGAAGGTCTCTATTTTTCACAAGAATTATGAACTCTTGGAATTGTGATGTACAAAAGAGCTAGCCAACCCCTTTCTTTTATAGGAGTAGGTGGTGCCCCAATTGCCCCCTAATCTGGTTATGAGAAACTTCTAGTAGATTGATGAGAAAGAAAACATTTTCCTTATAATTAAGGAAAATCATTTTGATTGATTTATCTTTTTTAATTTAATATCTTATATTAAATAAATCTAAGATATTGCCAATATCTAATATTAAATATCTTTATCTTATAACCATAAATCTATTTTTCCGAAATCAATTAATATCCTATATATTAATATATGATAATATCATTAATTAAATTGCATAATCTTAGTGTATCTCATACACATAGTCTGCGCCCCATATGTCAATTAACTGGCTTCCGGAATATTCTTTAATTAATCAATATAATTAATATCTTGTATTTAATTTATTCATAATAAATAAATACCATCATATTAATTTAACCACTATAACACTTTATAGTCGAGATAAACTTTCCTTATTTGTCTATCACTATAACCGCATTTTAATCCGGCTAGATGTTCTTATGTGTGTGACCCAATAGGCTTCAAAATATGTTGGCCGTAGACACAAAGTGCAAATTACGAAAATTCCCTTCATACCTAACGATCACGGAATAGCGTCTAGCAACACACCATGACCCCCAATCATAGGAAGAGTCAAAAGGAATGACTACTACCTTTCATGTGAAACAGTTACCGTGTAAATAGAATCTTATCGCTGTAATAATATACATACGATCGTATCTCGAGAGTCAGTACATCAACGATCGTATCTTATAATCTGGATATCATTCTCTCTCGGAATAACTCAGTTACTCCACTTTGCAAAGATTCACGAGAGCTAGACATTCCTTATAAGAAGGCCATTTCAGACATTCACTCCTAAACATAGGATACACGATTCCCGGACGAGAAACATGAATCTTACGCATTCTTCAGTATCACATCCAATCACTACCACATGATCGCCCCACGGCTAGAGGAAACCTCAATAGTGTCAAAGCATGACAATCCACACCGTGATGCCATGAATACTCCGGTCAGAGGATAATTACACAACTGCCACATACTGCGACACTTAATGTAAGTGGGTCAGTCTGACGTATGCATTCTCTAATACACGTCCACGTACAGTCCAAGCATCTCTACACTTAGATAGACGAGATCTATCCCTATCTTCAATAAGATAGAAGACATCCAATACGTGCTAGTCTAATCATACCATCAATGTCCCGTTTGACAATACATACGACTAGAGACATTTAAGTATCAAACTTATTAAAGTGAATAGAGATCTCATCAACCATAATCAGTGTCATGGTTTCTCTATCACAGTTTAATACTAAGGATGTTCCTATATATATATTCAATAATATGGAGATAAACAAAATATATAACAACAAAGTGCTTTTATTAATCATAATAAAGTTATTACATGAACTAAACAGACAGTAAATGACCCGACCCGGTCGGTCCGGTCCAAACCGATTGGGTTTAGGACACTATTTCAACAATCTCCCACTTGGCCTAAATCCAATCACCCATATGCCTAAGCCCATGCATGTGAACATGTTTCTCATGCTTTGCCTGTGATAATGCCTTGGTTAACGGATCAGCTATGTTATCATCCGTGTGGACTTTATCTATCTTTACATCTCCTCTATCTACTATCTCTCTAATCAAGTGATAGCGCCGTAGCACATGTTTGGGCTTCTAATGAGACCTTGATTCCTTTAACTGAGCAATTGCCCTATTGTTATCATAGTACAGTAGGACTGGACCTTCAATAGAGGGAACCACACCAAGTTCAGTAATGAACTTCTTCATCCAAACTGCTTCCTTTTCCGTCTCCGAGGCTCCATATACTCGGCTTCCGTTGTAGATTCTGTAGTAGTCTCCTGCTTGGAACTCTTCAGCTCACTGCTCTGTCGTTAAGCGTGAAAACAAATCCAGACTGTGACTTCAAGTCATCCTTGTCAGTTTGAAAATTGGCATATGTGTAACCTCATAATACCAAATCATTGTCCCCGAATTAGGAACATATCCCTAGTACGTCTCATGTACTTGAGAATATTCTTGACTGCAATCCAGTGACCATCACCTGGATTTGCCTGGTACCTGTTAGTCATACTTAGAGGGTACGAGACATCCGGTCTAGTGCACAACATGGCATACATGATGGACCCAGTATCTTAGGCATAATGGATCCAACTCATTTGTGCCCTTTCCTCCTCCGTCTTAAGAGACATTTCCTTTGTCAGGTAGACCCCATGTGACATGCGAAACAATCCTCTCTTGGACTGCTCTATGCTGAATCTCTTCAGCATCTTGTCTATGTAGGTGAATTGTGACAGACCAAGCAAACTCTTAGATCTATCTCTATAGATCTTGATTCCTAGAATGTAGGTTGAGTCACCCAAGTCCTTCATGGAGAAGTTCCCGGATAACCAAACTTTAACTGACTTTAACTGAGTAATATGCCATCCACATAAAGTACTAAGAAAACGACGGCACCACTAACCTTCTTGTAAACACACGGCTCATCTTCGTTATTGATGAAATCAAACTGTTTGATAGTCTCATCAAAACGAATATTCCAACTCCGAGAAGCTTGCTTCAATCCATAAATGGATCTTTGCAACTTGCACACCATTCTAGCGTCATTGTTCGTGAAACCCTCAGGTTGTGTCATGTACACTTCCTCAGACAGATTCCCATTAGGGAAAACTGTTGTCACGTCTATCTACCAGATTTCATAATCATGGTATGCTGCAATAGCAAGTAGAATTCTAATGGACTTCAGCATAGCTACTGGCGAAAAGGTTTTGTCATAGTCAACTCTTTGTCTTTGTCTATAACCCTTTTCCACCAACCTTGCCTTGTAGGTAACTACATTTCCATCCATGTCGGACTTTCTCTTAAAGACCCATTTGCACCCTATGGGAACTATTCCTATATGCAGATCAGCCAAGTTCCAAACTTGGTTGTCCTTCATGGATTCCATTTTAGAATTCATGGCTTCCAACCATTTCTCTTTGTCATGCCTCATCAACACCTCATCATAAGTTTTAGGGTCCTCAACTTCCATGAGATATACGCCAGTGTATCTTTTGGGTTCACGACGTTCCTTAGTGGATCTTCGAGGTGTCTGTGTTTCTAGAGCAGGTGTTTGTACCTCAACTGTATGCGGTATCTACTCTACTTCCATCAACTGATTGTTATCCGTAAGTGGTTCTTGAATTTCTTCAAGATCAATCTTACTCCCACTGACCCTCTCCAGAATAAACTCTTTCTCCAAAAAGTGGTCAGTCCTGGAGACAAATACCTTTTGCTCTCCTGGATGGTAAAATTGGTATCCTCTAGTTTCTCTAGGATAACCCACAAACAGACATTTGTCTGACCTAGCTTCTTGTTTGTCAGGGATCATCCGCTTCATATAAGTCGGACAACCCCAAGGTTTAAAATATGTTAGATTCAGTTTCTTCTTGGCCCATACTTCATATGGTGTAGAATCTACCGTCTTTGATGGAACTCGGTTAAGTATAAAAGATGATGTTTCTAGAGCATACCCCCAAAACGATTTTGGAAGAACTGCATAACTCATCATGGATCGCACCATGTCTAGCAAAGTGCGATTTCTCATTTCAGACACGCCGTTCATTTGAGGCATTCCGGGTGGATTCTATTCAGCTAGAATCCCATTCTCCTTTAAGTAATCTTGAAACTCTCCATCTAGGTATTCTCCACCTCGATCGGATCGAAGTGTCTTGATTTTTTTACCTAGTTGTTTTTCCACTTCACTTCTGAATTCCTTGAACTTTTCAAAGGCTTCAGACTTATACTTCATTAAGTAAACATAACCATAACGAGAATGGTCATCAGTGAAAGTGATAAAATAAGAGTATCCTCCTTTGGCTTGAATTGTCATTGGGCCGCAGACATCAGTATGTATGAGCTCAAGCAATTCGTTGGATCTTATCTCTTTGCCACTAAACGGTGACTTTTTCATCTTGCCAAGCAAACAAGCTTCGCATCTATCCAACGATTCGTAATCGAATTGATCCAACATTCCATCTTTATGGAGTTTGGAAATGGGATTCTTATTTATATGACCAAGTCTACAATGCCACAAGCAGGATTCGTTCAAGTCACTTGTTTTAGCTTTCTTATTGTTTATATTAAGTACATCAATATTCATATCTAATACGTAGAGACCATTGTCAAGTTTTCCAGTACCATAAAATATTCCGTCACGTGAAAAAGAACAACATTTATTCTTAAACGTAAAAGAAAATCCCTCAACATCCAATGCAGATATAGCAATAATGCTCTTCGTAAGAGCAGGAACAAAATAATAGTTATTCAATTCTAGTACTAGCCCACTGGGCAATGAAAGAAAATAAACTCCTATGGCTATGGTAGCAACACTTGCTCCATTTCCAACGCGTAGGTCCACTTCTCCTTTCCTCAGATCTCTAGTCCTTCTTAGTCCCTGCATATCCGTACAAATATGAAACCACATCCAGTATCTAATACCCAGTGGTTAAACTTAGAAGAAGCAACATTGATCTCAATCATAAACATACCTGAAGTCGAATTGGTGCCCAAGAAAGCCTTGCAGTTTCTCCTCCAATGACCAGTTTGGCCACAATGGAAGAAAGTATCTTTGGATTTGTCTTTGGCTATCTTAGGTTGCGGCTTAGTAGCCTCCTTCGCATTATTGGTCTTCTTTTGGGCATTTTTCTTGCCCTTGGAAGAGGTCACGAGCAACACTTGCTTACCCTTGCCTACAGTGCCTTCAGCAATTTTGAGCATGTTCAATAACTCCGCGAGGGAGCAACCAATCTTGTTCATGTGATAGTTCATCACAAATTGCGAGTAAGAGTCCTGTAGAGATTGCAGAATAAAGTCAATACTCAACTCACGCTCCATCTTATGGCCCAGCTTCTCAAGCCTCTCTATGTATCCGATCATCTTTAGCACATGTGACCCAACCAGAGAACCCAGAGCCATCTTGCAACCAAACAGCGCCTTCGAGACCTCATACCTCTCAAGTAGATCGAGAAGCATAGAGCTCCTTTAGTGAGCCATAATGGTATGAGCATCCATGGACTCATGTCAAGCTCGGTTCCGTGTCATAGAAGCAAGCATGATGCATGTAGCCTCATTATCACCGTAATGTTGTTTTGCATGCTTCTTAACCGATTCCTCATTCAGTAGCATCAGCGGGATCCTTGGTTAAGGGTGTGTCCAAGACATAGCCAATGCCTTCATGTCTCAAAACGATTTTGAGGTTTCTTTCCTAGTCGAGAAAGTTTGATTCATCTAGTTTGTTTTCAATGATAAAATGAAGGTTCAATTTGTTCGACATTTCTACAATAATAAAGTAAAGATAATATAAGTAAAGTTCATGTATACAAAACCATAAAATTGCACTAAAATTTTTTAATTAGGTTTTGCTACAACTAGCTAAATATTCTCAATTGGCTTTCAAGAATTTAATTAATTCTTTAGTGGATGGAATCCAATCTAGTTGACTTGATCCCCAACGTGGGCCGATCGACCGGGTCAATTTCGAAAGGTGGTACACTTACCGGTCGAATCTTATTCGAATTTCATTGGTTGACTAGTCAACTTCTTGACGGTTCACATCTCTATGTGATAGCCAACCCATTGTCTATAAAATCAAGTGGTCCTGACGTGGCCCAATCACCAAAGATTCTTAGTCGAGTCGTAACCCAAATATTCACGAGATCTCTTATCTCGATAATAACGATATACCCAAGGTAGGTCAACTCCCGACATGGGACGATCAGTTGGATCCGAACAAGGGCTCTTCACCGCCATTATAATATCGGGAAACAAATTTAACTCGATTTTTGTCGTGGAATAATTTTAAATTAATTCACTTAATTAATTTTTGATTAAATTATGGTCTCATCTAAACGTGCATATTTCTACGTTATCAATATAAAGTAAAACATACATCCAATGTTCTAAAAGTCGGTAGGTGCTAGTCGGGCGGCCGGGTGGGGAGTTGGGACTAGTCGGCTAGGCGGGGGACTAGTCGGGGACTAAGCGGTTTTGGTTTTTTTTAAATTAATAATAATAATAATGGAATTGACAAAAACAAAAATAACAAAATATTACTAAAAACCCCCAAAAATAATGAAACTACTACTTTAGTAATATTAAGTACTAACATAACATAAGTCCAAAAATTCATTTCACAAAATAAACACATAAAAACATACGTGATACGTCCAAAATAAAAACATACAAAGTCAAGAACTCAAGTTTCAAAAAAAAAAATCATAATACAGACCGCCTAGGCCGAGTTGCCCGAGTTGAGCCCGACTATCCCGCCCTGAACCTGACTTTCCCGCCTAGAGGGTGACTAGTCCCCGACTAGAGACCAGCCTGCCAAGACAGGTCCGACTAGTGTGTACTCGGGTCGGTGGAGGGCCGACTAGTGCCTAGGCGGCGCCTAGTCGGCCGACTTGGCCGACTTTTAGAACACTGCATACATCATTCCGCACACACAAATAACCGTTATGATCATGGACTTTCCCTAGGTGCGGCTTCGAATGCAAACTGACGAAACTGCGGGTCACAATCTAAGGGTAGCTGCAACCGCCAATAGGATCTTTAATGCGACATCGCCAATGGGATCTTTATCTTTCTTTGCTCTCCGTCTTCTGCTTCATTCTTGTTACATAATAATCTATCTAATAAATAAATACACCCGCCGCACACAGGGGAGCTAACGAGAATGGGATGAATGTAGAAACTAAACCAGGTCACGTTCTTCATAACAGCCTAGGACAATTTTAAAACCAACATAAAGTAAATCACATACATCTATCCTATTGGTCGAGTCCATGATCAATCGGGGTCCATATAATCATATTATATCTACAACATCTAATCCATACAATAATATCTTATGAAAAAGATAAATTAAAATTTAATACTTGCGTCTTATCAAATCAAATAATCAATCAAAATTTAATTAATTAAATGATTCTGATCGAAATAAAATTAACTATTAATTTTAATCGATATCTATCTTAATTTTAATTAATAAGAACTATTCAAATTTAAATCAAAATTAAAATTAGGTCCCTTTTAGTTTTTTTTCTTTTGATTCCTAATCAAAAGAGATGTCTATGATTTCCAAAATCAAATATTTTGAAAAGGGGTTTGGCCAATTCCAAACAAAGTTTGGAAATAGCTAATATTATTTAATGTCATGTGACATCCCAATGGCCCAAACTATTTGAACAATTAGTTAGTCACCTGACACAACTAAACAAAGGATATATCAATACACAATAAATATCACAAAACGAAAAACGAAATCGGGATCCACCATGCACCACCAGCCGCCGGCAGCACCCTAGGGCGCCGCCGCCGCCGCCGCCTGCGGTTACACGGTGGGGAGCCGCCGCCGGTCAGCCGAGCTCCCTCCCCGATTTATTTTTAATCTCGTTTCGCGAATCTAGATCTTGCATATATCGATTAATTACTACGCAATTTAATTAGTGCTTATTGCTTAAGTTCAAAGTTCGCTCTGATACCACTGTTAGGAAATGAACTAGTTTAACGTAACGGAATTTAAATTTGATTTCCGATCCCAAGATCGACTTCGTTTAACATAATAAACATGTTAAGTAGTTGACGGTGATTACCTTGCTTGATCTAATAGATCGACGCTTTGACCGTGAACAGAGTGTAGTAGTGCACGCGAGCCGTCCACTTGTCCGGCCTCTATCGATATCCACACGAACTCCTCGCCGAAATCCTCCTTGGATTGCTACTAGAAAAATCCGGTTGCTAGACCGGCCTTTTCTCTCTCTAAAACTCTCTAGAAAAAACTCTCTATTTTTCACAAGAATTATGAACTCTTGGAATTGTGATGTATAAAAGAGCTATCCAACCCCTTTCTTTTATAGAAGTAGGTGGCGCCCCAATTGCCCCCTAATCTGATTAGGAGAAGCTTCTAGTAGATTGATGAGAAAGAAAACATTTTCGTAATAAAATAAGAAAAATCACTTTGATTGATTTATCTCTTTTAATTTAATATCTTATATTAAATAAATCTAAGATATTGTCAATATCTAATATTGAATATCTTTATCTAATTACCATAAATCTATTTTTCCAAAATCAATTAATATTCAATATTAATATATGATAATATCATTAATTAAATTGCATGTATCTCATACACACAGTCTGCGCCCCATATGCCAATTAATTGGCTTCCAAAATATTCTTTAATTAATCAATATAATTAATACCTTGTATTTAATTTATTCATAATAAATAAATACGTCATATTAATTTAACCAACATAACACTTTATAGTCGAGATAAACTTTCCTTATTTGGCTATCACTATAACCGCATTTTAATCTGACTAGATATTCTTATGTGTGACCCAATAGGCTTCCGAATATGTTGACCGTAGACACAAAGTGCAAATTACGAAAATGCACTTCATACCTAACGATCACAGAATAACGTCTAGCAACACACCGTGACCCACAATCATCGGAAGAGTCAAAAGCAATGACTACTACCTTTCATGTGAAACAGTTACCGTGTAAATATAATCTGATATTGCGAGAATTATCAGTGTGGCGGAAACGGCTGGGCCGTGTGGATATCTGGCTGGTTATTAATGATTTCTCCGGCAATTTGGGTGGTGACACCGGTGGTTTGTATGAAAGATATGATGTTTCCGGCAGACAGTATGAATGCAGACTCATACTCGACAAATTGGCAGGGGTTGGCCTGCTTTCATTAATATTTCCATTGATTATGATTTACACATAGCTCCTATTTATAGTCATTGGACTAAGTATGATTACGCTAATGACGACAAGACGTTGTTAAGTACAATGAAGCATAAATTTGATCCCGGGCTGAGGAGTGGTGGTTCATACTGAAGCCGTTGATCCTCTATGCGAGTTCGTTGGTGGTCTTGTCGTTCCGAGTAGGTTGATTCTCGGTTTGGGAGTTGAGTCTGGCCTGTCTATGATTTGTTAGGAGGCTGTGTGTGTGGGTGGCCCCCGGCTGTCAAGGTCCGGCCTTGGCCTGAAGTGACACCGAGGCGAGCGATGAGCTCGTAAGCTTGCGACTTGAACCCAGCCTAGAAGCAAGCGGGTTGAGGATGGAGCCGGCTTAAATGTTTATGATGTGACCTCCAATCGGATCAGACCCGGGTCCGTGAGACTGTATGCGGGTTCCCCATATCAATGGCCCCCTACTCCGTGCCTTGCCAATTTTCTCTGAAGGAGTTTTAGAGTGTAAAGCATAAGGTAGAGTTTGTTAGCGCTTTCGAAGATGATACGTCTCGATCGTTTTCCTAGGAGGAGTTTGGTGCCGACTTTGGTTGTCATCGGCCTTGTGGTCGAATCAGTTAGACCCGGTATGAAATGCTGTGCTGAGATGCGGACAGGCTTAGAGCCGGGATCGTCTAAGTATTCGTGGCAGTTAGAGGCGTAACCACGATTTCGCAAAGGACACGATGGCTGACGTGACGGGCAGCGGTTGCTGATTGATTGGCAACAATTCGTTCATAGCACCTCATGATTACTTTCGAATTTTGAATTTTCAGACGCGACAGTTCAGTTTCCCGCCTTTAGTACCATCTATAAATATGGGGCTATCCCTTCATTCATATAATTTTGCAAAAACTACTTCCCTTTTAGCATATTTTTCCGGCAAGTTAGCGATTTCCGGCGAAGGTTTAAGCGTTCGACGGTAATTTCCGGCTATTTCTTCAAGCAAAAATCCGTAGACAATCGCTCTTTGCCCCATTTACAGGTAATCCTTCAATGATTCGATCGTTCTTTATATGATATATGCATCATAGCTAGCCTCTATCGGCATTTCTGTTTAAAGTTCATAAATTCTTGGGGAATTTTCGCTCTGAAGCCTTTTCTTTTCATACCGTTGTTCCTAGATTTATTGCTCTTGTCGTCATGTATTCCCTTTTGTTGATTCATGGGTATTTGGTGCTTTTAGATCTTGTTTGCATGTGATTTATAGCTTCTTGTTTGTTTTTCATTTTCTGGTGAAGACAGAGGGGGGCGAGGTGTCGAGATTTGAAACGTACTCGTTAATCTCGGCCCGGCTTCATAGTCTAGGTGATAACTAATCCACCTTGCCCTTATACTTTCAGGATGTCTTCTGAGTCAACTACCGAAAGTGACATCATCGCACGTGGCTACGGATCTGGAGGTGAGGCAGATGAAACCTCGTCGCGGCAGGATCAACCCGAGCAAATCAACCTGCTTTAAGAATAAGGGTGAGCAATCGTGGTAGAGCCGTTGTTAATAAACCTCCTGCTGCTGCAAAGGGAAAAGGAAATGGGAAGGAAAAGGTAAAAACCCCTCCAAAGGCTCGTTCCGAGGCTTCCTTGCAAGAGCTCGCTAATCAGAAGACCTTTGACAAAGAAGTAGAGCATTTATGGAAGGAGTTCAAGGACAACCATGAATACACCAAGTCACTGGTGGCCTATGATGTGTCACCTAATTATCGGTTTACTCGATTTGATAAATAAGTAGATCGGAATGTCACTAAGATCTGTGGTCGCGACTTCAAAGAGTTCATATGGCTACATTATGATCACTTTGTCGCTGGACTCCGACCTCCATTCGACCCATTTTTTGTGGAGTTCCTCTGGTAATATAACGCCCTTCCCTACGACCTTACTTTAAGGACCATGAGGGTAGTTATGGCATTTATTTTCATCTGTAGACTGTTGGGTAGAGAACCTTGATGCCGGTACTGTTGTACTTTTATTCTTTTTTGAGACGTGGGTCAGACGAGCAGCTCACTCCTCGGAAACTGAAATGCCACATGTTATTTGACCTCCCTGATAGGGTAAACTCATGGAACTCCAGATGTATGCGGGTAGAATTGTCTGTAGGTTGTCCCTTCCCCCACTATCCTGCCAATTCTACCAAGAAGACGGAGGATCTGAAAATGGGTAAGCCTCACGATAATGAAGTGAAGTTTATCGAGGAAATTTACAAACTTCTGGGCTATGACTCTACGTGTGGCATCCAAAAATGAACTTTTAACTGGCGCCGCCTTTTAGAGGTCACCGAGGGGTATTGCTGAGAAGCTAGGATATCGGGATCAGATGTTGGAGATCCTTTAGTCAACGTGGTACCTGTTGATTGTGACCTGACTTGGATTGGCAACTGCCACATTAACAGATGTCTTCCCTTTGTTTGCGGGGTTCGCCAAGGGGATCCTAGTAAAATTTTACTTTTTGTCTTTGCTATTATTCACTTTTCTTATTGCCTTTTGTTGGTCCCTTGGAAAGTCTAACACAAGTTTAGAGGGGGGGTGAATAAACTTGTCACCAAAAACTGGATTATAAACAAATTAAGGTTCAGTTAAAACTTGTATGGAGTTAAGCTAACACAACTGAGTGTAAGTCAATGTTGTATCCTTTGTCTAGTTAACTGGCAGCAGATTAAATTAAGCCTTTAAAAGATATGAATTATCAGATACTGTGTTGAGTCAGTTTCTTATGTATGAGCTAGATGATTATGACTGTAATGCGGTAAGTAAATGCGTAAAGTAAATAAACAATAGTTATAGAGGTTCCAGGTGGTGTGATCATGTCAGTCCTCTCTTCCCCTGTGATGCGGAGGAAAATTCCACTAGAACTTCTTTGAGGTGGCCCGGTTACAAAAAGTTCTAAACTGATAGTCCTTGTCTAATCCCTAGCTTCACTATCTAAACACTTGTAGAACGGGTAGAATGGCTGCTCTTCAATTGTTTGAGACACTGGTCCTTGAAGGGTTGAATTGCCTCTTCACCAGCTCATCACATTCACAGTCTTCCTGACTGCACTCAACTGTCCTTCACACCTTCTTGGTGTTTCACAGTCTAGAACCTTTGATAGAATCAAAGTTGAGACTTGAATCAATGACTATGATTCAATTGTGATATGAGCTTTTCTTCTAAATAAAGATGGTTTATGAACAGCTTTGATTTCTTCAAATGAAAGATCTTGATATGCTTGAATGCAAATGAACACTTGAAGAAATTTCTTGATCTTGCAGTTAAGTGTTTAGCAGGAATTCTTTTAAATTACTTTCCCCCTTTGATATAAATCTTTCTTGACCAAAATGATTTTTAGAATTCCTCTTTTTTTTTGTTTCTAAAGAAACAACCTATTTATAGGGGTTTATCTAACGGTCAGAATAATTGAATTCGAATCCTTGTGGCCGTTAGTGGTCCTGCTTTCTTGCTTGTACGTTACTGTCAAAACGGATAGATTATCCTCCAATCATGATCCTTGTATTATAACGGTTGGATTCTTCTTCAGTTTTACTTAAGCATCGATTCCTAAAGCGATTTATCGAGAACATTGTCGGTTTCGGCCCTAAGAGCTTTAATCGAGTCTTTACTCTTTTCAACTACTCAAGATTCTTCCTTTCATCTGATTATTATTGAATTAACCAGAGTACACCATTTTAAACGAAATTAGCAAAGACATCATTGTCCTTATGTGTCTTAGCTCAAGATCTACATAGTTAGTTCATGTTATCACAATCTTGCCTGAAGCCTAACTTATATAGTCTCGATTTAGTCTTCATAAGCTGAGTTTGAACCCTCAGTTCTCCTGTCTTCAATAACTGAGTCTGTGACGCTCAGCTATTCATTTACCGAGTTTGAACCCTCAGTTCTTCTGTCTTCTAGATAAGCCAACCGAGTTTGTGTCCCTCAGCGAACTTATCTTCTTCAGTTCCATATTGGTGTGCTCGGTTTTCCAGTTTAAATAATTTTCAGTTTGTCGTTATCTCAGTTCTCAACCTAGAAATATTATTGTGCTTGTCTGATTTAACTTATACAAATATCAGACTCTATTAAACCTATACATTGATATCTAGACATATTTTTACTTTGCACTATAAAAGCTAGTTACGACACTTCATCAATGGGGTATAAAACAATGATTGAATAAGTGATTAATCATCATCAAAACATAAATTTTATTTCCAACAATTTCCCCCTTTTTGATGATGTCAATACCCTCCTTCAAAACAATGCAAAAAGATAAAACAAAATAATGAATAACACGATGAACTGAGAAACTGAGAATCTATTGATAACTGAGTTACAAAGCTGGGTGATAGAATACAACATAATAAAATAGCTAAAAGGCAACTTCTTTTTACTAAAGTTAAACTAAATTGATTGTCAGAAGCTCAGCAATATTCCTCATAGCATCATTTGTTGTAGTGCTTTCGATTCCATGGATGCTTGCCCAATTGTTCCATGATTCAGACAAATTGTGCTTGACGAAAAATTTGCTCTTGAAAAGAATTGCGAAAGTAAAAACAGATGTCCTCAGTCTTTCACTGGTGGCTATTTTTAGTAGATTCTAAAAAAATTCAGGTTCATTCTTTTCAACCTTATCTGATTATTTGTCTAGAATACCATCATTTTCCCATTTCTTAAGTTTGTTCCAGTAATGCATGAGAATCTTTTGCTTATGCAGGAATATTTCTAGAGATTCTTGTCTTGATTATCCTTCTCTGGCTGGTAGATTTTTGAATAAGCTGTAGAGACGAGAATCCAAGCCAATTCTTTTGTCAGTTGGCTCTGAGTATTTAGCAATTAACTCCATCTCCTCATCAGTGAATTCTCCTCTAGCTTTCTTCAATTCAGTCAGCTTATCATCAATGTTTGCAAGGACTTGAGGCATCTCAGTTGCATGGACTTTTAAGATATCCAAACTTTCCCCCTTATTGACATCATCTTTATCAATCAGGCTTTTGATGTAATTGTTCAGGTTCTGCTGAGTTGATGCCAAAATGGTTTGAGCTACAACTGAGACCTTCATGCCATTTTCCATTAGAGTCTTTCTGTCAACCAGATTATTGAGAATCCCTTCCCATCTGTCTTGGATTTTATATCTTCTTGCATCATTTTCTATGGTTATTTTTCGAAGCTCAATCAGAGTGTCTTGGCAGTTGCTAGTGACGATATCCATCTTCTTTTCCAGTTCGCTTCTTTCATTTTTGCTAGCCTCTAAGGACTTTAGAACTTTTCCAAACAAGCTGTTATCGTCCTTCTGAATTCTGATTATCTCATTATGATAGAACTTAATGAGATCAACTTGAGTTGGTATGTCTTTTGAGGTTCCAGCTTGTTGTTCATTGGCTTTGCTTGTTTTAGCCTCAGTTGATTTAGCTTGCTTCAGAGGTGAGAGAACAACTTGCTTCAGTTTTTCTTTGTATTCTACAGATCTTCTCCTTTCTTCAGATTGTTTTCTAATTTCTTCCAGATTTGATTGATCAACATTTCTTGCAGGTGACATTTGCACGTTGAATTCATCATTTGATCCTTCTCTAGCCATGTTTGCTACAGTTCTTGCTATTTCTAGCATAGATCTATCAGTAGGAGATTGATAACCTTCTTCTTATTCTTCTAGGTCATCAGATATACTTCTAGAGCTAGAACTTCCATTTACTTTAAATCGAAATTACTTGAATCATCATCGATTTACGATCGCCATTTTCTTTTCTTGTAAAGAAGCGAGAATCCCTTTCTACAAATTGGGATCTCCCTGTGAATCACTATCATCATCATTCCTTTTGGAACTTCCACCAGCTGTGGCTTCCTTCCAGTAACTGTTTCTGATTAACGCATATCCACGATTTAAGAATTCATCGGTATTGATCATTTCTGATAGATTGGTAATGTTGTAGAGATCAAATACCCATTTCTCAGTGACTTCCATTTCTACTATCTGATTTCTTTGATTTGCGATAGAACTAAATTTCCAGATTTGATATTTGCGCAATCACTCATAATCAGCTGTCATCAGTTCTCCATGATCAGGTGAGGACTTAGATTGAGTGACAATCTTCTCAGATCCTCTTGAGATCTCCTGGTCAACTTCCAGAGTATCTTCAGTTCTTACAACATCTTCAGCTTGTATTGGGTCAGTTTTATTGGTTTCTCCTTCAGCGGTAACTGGGATGACTAATGATTCTTTTTCAATAGCTGAAATTGAGATTATCGACTCAGTTCTCAAATCTTTGTTATTAACAAGTTCTTCAACAACTTGTTCTCCAGCAGGCTCAAGTTCCAATTCAGTAACTGGAACTTCTTTCATCGTGGATTCAGTGAGTTCTTCTTCATTGACCAGCTCATCCAAGTGGATGACTTTAGTCGATCTTGATTCTACTTCAGCCCCTTTTTCCTCAGAATGAGAAGCTGAAAATTCTTTGACTGATTCCTCAAATTCTAATCTGAAAGCAGACATTTGAGGTGTGGATCTAGATTTTGAAAGTAACAACAGCATGTCCATAGTAACTTTGTCAATTAATCTTTCTTCATTGTCAGATCCTTCATCGTCGTGCTCAACTCTCAGGGTCTGTTCCCCCTAAGTGTCAGCTTCCTTCTGTAAGTCAGCTTCAACATCTTGTTCTCTGTTGACAACTTCAGTTTCCTTTGACATTTCAATTTCTTGTGAATGTGTAACTGGTTCTTGAATTGGTAAGGCTTGATTCTGAGATCTTGAAAGCAGATTCGATGAGAGTAACTTGATTCACGACTATTTGTGCGATCCTTCAAAGAATCAAGTAGTGACTTTTGTTGGTGAAACTTCTACTGATTTCTCAGTAACAAGATCAGATTTGTCTTTTTCTGAATCTTCTAAATTTTTCCTTCTTTTCCTTAATTCTTCAACTTGTTCCAAGGCTTCATCTCCAGTTAGAACTTTCTTCGACTTGCTGCTTTTCTTATTTTTAGGTTCACTCACAGAACCTTCAGCTTTTCTTTTTCCAGATCTTTCTTCTTTAACAACAATCTTCCCATCAGCAACCGATGTTTCTTTTCTCTTTGCGATTCCAAAGTGATCGAGAATTCTTTGGACCAATAATGCAAGCGTCTTCTTGTGATAGAATTGTCCTTTCTTGACATCAGTCTTCTTTTTAGGTGTGTCAATCGATTGTGCCACTAATGGATCAAAAATATATCTTTGCCAATTGAAACTTTCTCCAAACCAAATCACATATAATAAATCCAATTTTGCTCCAGAGAGATTGCTAAAGTTTCATGCATTTCCAATTATGCAATTTGCTAACATCTTGGTGAGAAAATTGAATTCCGGTTTGAGTAAACTTGTGCTCCCGGTCTGTCAAACTGTAGAGTCTGCATCAATTGCTATATCTTTCCATAATTTCTCTTTCTGTTCTTTAGTCAATTTGATGGCTGACGTTCCTCCAGATTTGTCGAACCCAAAAATCTTTGCAATTAGGTCTTCAGTGACTTTGATTTGTTTACCATTGACAGATGTGGTATAAGTGTGTGTGCTCTCTCCTTCTAGAGCTGTACTACCAAATTCATAGAAGTCACCAATGCTCTCCAGACAGACACTCTTCAGATTGATGTTAAACACAGCATCCAAACCTTTATTTTTCTGTATTTTTGTTGCAATTTTCTTGGCTAGAGTTTGATCGGCATACTTGGCAATAAATTGATAAAGTGAGATGATCATTCCAGGTTCAATACGAGTAGAAGTCACTGTTTTCTGGATTTAATTGAAAATTGGAAAACTTGGGGATTATAGAGAATAAAGAAACAGATTCAAAATTCGAGCGTGAAGAATTATAGAGATAAATTCTAGGTTATTTATAAATGGTAGCAAAGGTAGTTGAGAATTGAGTGGGACTCAAAACGTCTTGTCATAAATGTTTGAGATTGCGAAAATGAAGATGAGTGGAAAAGATGAACGGTTGAGATAGGAAAAGGTCACTTCTTTTCCTGACATCCGTAGCTAGAGAATAGTAAAAAGAGTAGGTGCGGTGTATCTCCGGCTGTACACGTACAGTCTTGTACTTATGTAAAATTCAAAAACTCAGTTGTGAATACAACTCAGTTTTGTGAATCACACCTTTCCAGTTCTTAGTTAGTGATTTTCTCCTGCAAAACAAGATGAGAGATTTTCGATACCCACATCTGTTTGGGTTCTAACTGATTAGTTATAGATGATATAATTTTATTCTTGATTTCACCTTTCTTGATATTTTGACTGAGTAAAGTCAGTTTTCACAAACTTTTGCTGTTTTGTCCTAACGGTTTTTGGTTTGTTCAATTTGTGAAACTGATGTGATGGTTCACTCCAGTCTTCATCAGTGGGAAACAGTCTCCCTTTCCCTCTGAGTCTATTATTCCATGAATGATCTTCATTCTTAGATGGATATGACTTGAAGATTTTTCTTACTGATCTCTGATCAGGTTTGCCTTTTTCAGCCTTCTGAGCCTTCCTGTAAAATCTGTTAGCTTGGTGCTTTTTACCAACTGATTTTTCAGTTCTATCAGTTTGTGTATTTGGTTGTGCCGAGTTTTTGTCAGTTCTAATAACTTTATCAGTTTTCTGAGTTCCTGACTGTTGTGCAATAATAAATTTCATTGCAACTGAACTTGGTCTGAACTTAGAATTATGCTGATTAACAAACCCTAAACCAGATCTGTCTCCAAATGGTTTTCCAGGTTTGAACTGAACGCTGGGAATTGGATCAACTGATGACTCTGTGATGTTCAATACTTTTGTCAGTTCATCAGTTGGTCGGATTACCTTGGTTCCATTATTAGTCTTGATTAGATTGATCTCAGCATTCAATCTCGAAACTTCAGCTTTCAATAAATTTTTCTCCTTTTGACATTCTCATAATTCTTATGAATTACTTCCAATTCCTTTATGAGTATGTCCAACGTTTCATTGAAATCTTCATTTCTCTGATTGTTTTTGGCAATGTGAGTGTTAGATATAGATGCAATTACCTCCTGGTGTTTGACAGATAAATTATCATCTGAGAAATCTTCATCATTTAGAACTTGTTTCCTTTTATCATTGATATTTGCATGTGCTGCTCCTAGCAGTATGATTTCCTCATCACTTTCACCTCCATAGCTCACTATTTGTTCCCCGGCGCATGGGAGTCGGCCCCCCAGGGGATCGTGTCGGAGTTGTCTCAAGATGCTCGGGCATGGAAGTGCTTCATCAACACTCGTGCGCTCCCCACCGATGATTTTGAGGAGGTTTCCGAGGAGAAGGGCCTGCTCTTGCATGCTATTGGTACCCCAACCGTAAATGTGGACTGGGGTCTCTTGATGCATCGTGAGGCAGTGTCTTTTGCTACGGGCAGGAGCATGGTCTCTCAATCCCGTTTTCCTGGATGGTGTCCAATCTTTGTTCTGCCTTGGTCCCTACTTGTCCGTCGGACAAGTACCTTCCTAGGCAGAACATTGTGTTTGATGAGATTCCGTCCGGGTGCTCCACCAACCCCGGCTCTTCTTTTGATGAAGATTTGTCTTATTTTTAGCCGCTCCTTGTAATCTTACTGTTAAGCTTTTAATAATAAACCTTCATCGTATCTTTCGAGTTTTGTTTGTGCTTCCATGCTCGTATTAGCATATTTTTTATTTTGATTCTAAATGTATCCGTAATTCGGCCCCTTTGCTGAGGCCGGGATTGCCTACTCGAGGAGAGATGCGAACACATACCCCTCCTATGAGGACAGGTAGGGCATTAAATTTGGGGACCTATGGTTCCCCTAGAAGACCGTGCCTTCACTGATGCATTAAATATGGATCAAACCTCAATTTCGAATCTGAAAAGCCAGTTAATTATGACCGTAGGATCCTTTCAACTTCCGCCGTTGGTTTGTCCTCTTCCTCTATATAAATAGAGGAAAATTTTGGCTGCTTTGAAGCCTGAAACATATTTTCTGAAACCTTTGTTTCTGCTCCTATGTTCATCATGTCGTCCTCCTCTGGCTCTACCTATCCCTCTCGATTCTCTCCTTTCTTTGCTACGGCGTCTGTCAACACCATTGCAAATTATAGGGAATACTTTGCTGACCATGCACACTAAGCTGAGAGGGGCTTGAATATGAACAAGAATGACGGGAGTGGCTCCATGTTTCGCGTGGTTTACTCCGGGTGGCGCAATTTTCATTTTGGACCCAGTGGGAGGTACAACCTTACCCTGGTACGTGAATTTTATGCCGTTATGTCAGAGGCCCAGTCCGTCGAAGAATTCTCCTCTGTTTCCGTCTGAGGCACTCAAGTGCATTTCACCCCGGCTACCATAAATGAGTACATGCAACTCCCCGCAATCGATCCAGCCCTGCATTTCGAAACGGCCTGGGACCTTGACAGCAAGGAGCCCTATTTTTCTCATAGATTTGATGCGTATGCACGACTGTTCCATGAAAGGGATGACGAGCCTGTTCATAACGGTGTTGCCTCCGGGCTCTGTCAGTGGCACCGGGAATGGAAACGATTTATCAACACCTGGGATATTCCCTCTGATAATTTTGAAGTGTTGACCGATGAAGAGGCCATCCTTCTTCATGCTATCTTTACCCCGGATGTGAATGTTGACTGGGGACTCATCATTCATCGCGAGGCCATTAATTTTGCAAGGAATATGAGGCCGAACCGTCCAATACCCTTTGCTTGGTTGATCTCAAGTCTCTGCACTAGCAGTTTTGGGATGACCCTTGCGCCCAGGGATCAATACATCCGCATAAATTTTAACCACTAGTGTTGTTGTTTTTTTTATATGGGCATGGGCCCCCTTGTTTTGGACAAGACTCCACCTTTAGCAGATGCGTGATCTTGTCGAAAACATTCCTTGCCTTGAATTTGCTCATTTGTAATTTTTGTAGAGGCTTGAACCCGTTTTGATTAAGTCGTTATAATATAAAAAACCTTCATAAAAGAGACATAAAGTCGAGTTTTACAAGATAATAAAAGAAAGCCTAAACACTCGAGTCGTAAACAAGAGGATGACCATAACCCAAAAAAGAGAAACAAACTCCACTGATTGTTACATATAATATCTCCTTAGTTTGTCCGCGTGCCAAGGACGATTGAGCTCGAATCCGTCCTTGTCTTTGAGAATATAAGTTCCTTTCTTGATCTCTCCTGCGATCCGGTAGGGGCCTTCCCAATTTGCAGTTAACTTTCCCTTGTCGGGCCGTAGCCCTGTTGTTTTCCTGTTTCGTAAATCGAAATCCACGACTTTGAAAAAATGACCCCGAATTTGCCGGTCATGATGTCGCTTCACAATCTGTTTGTAGTTGACCATTCTAAGGTAAGTTGTCACTCTTTTCTCTTCGGCCAAATCTAGCTCGAGCTTCCTGTTGGTGAGATTATTGCCCGAGTCATATTTAGCCACTCTGATGCTTGGGAGAGCCATTTCGATGGGTGTCATCGCCTCTGACCCATATGTCAAGGCAAATGGAGTCTCTCCGGTGGGTGTTTTGACCATTTTCTGTAGCACCCTTAAAATGGTGGGCAGCTCGTCAACCCATCCACCGGGCTTCTCGGTTATACTCTTCTTCAACATTTGGATGATTTGCTTATTGCAGGCCTCGGCTTGACCATTTCCTTGCGGATATGCTACAGACGACTGCCAGTGTTTAACGTTATGCTCTTTGCAGAATGCTGAAAACTCGTCTCTAAATTGGGGCCCGTGGTCCGACACGACTACCCGTGGAACTCCGAATCTTGACCATATATGATCGTGTAAGAATTATACCGCATTTTTTGCTCCGATACTCACCATCGGCTTAGCCTCTATCCATTTAGTAAAATAATCCACGGCTACAACAACAAAATTGCAATTTCCTCTTTCCGGTGGGAATTGTCCGATCAAGTCGAGGCCCCACATATCGAATGGCCAAGTTGAGACGACAATACTTTGTTCGACGGATGGTAGCCTCGGCATGTCCGCATGTATCTGACACTCAGGGCACTCCTTGATGAGCTTTTTAGAATCTTGTGTGATCGACGGCCAATAGTACACTGCAGCTATAACCTTTTGGGCTAGGGAGCGACTCGCAGGATGTCCTCCGCATACTCCTTGATGCAATTCTGCCAGAATTTTTTTCACTTTCCTCCTTACGGACACATCTGAGAAGCGGCCTAGAGAAAGGCCTTCTGTAAAGTATCCCATCATTCAGAATATATCTAGTTGCCTGTCTCTTAAGAGCACGAGCTTTGTCTGGATTCACGGGCAGAGCACCCGTTTCAATATATGTTTGTATTTAATCTATCCAACACGGAGTCAGAATTGGTGTATCAATGTCCATGATCTCCGATTTTACAATTGCGGGGACGGAATTATATTCCACCATTATTGACGGGTCGGCTATCTCTTCCTTTAGGGATAATCTTGACCGATAAGCAGCTCTCTCATTTTCCTCTCTACCGATTCCGGTGAACTCGTAATAGTCGAAATTTTGCATCATTTGTTGGACAATCTCACGATATTTCTCTAAGATGTCGCATCGTGTCTCGTATCCCCCTGAGATTTGTTCGACAATAAGCTGAGAATCACTGTAGACCTGAACATTGCGTACCTTCATGTCCCTTGCCAAGTCGAGTCTGGCAATTACGGCCTCGTATTCTGCCTGATTGTTTGTAGCCATGAATTCAAACCGCAAAGCCTTTTCGATCTCCTCCGTTGTGCCTGGCTCGGATAAGATAACTCCCGCTCCGATTTCATTTTGGTTGGAAGCACCATCTACATAAAGGTTTCAATAGTTGTTAGGTTTTAAAGTTTCATTTGCGGGCTCCGGCGCAGGCAACACGTCTGAGCGCTCTGAGGTGAAGCTTGTCTCCGCTATGAAATCGGCTAAGGCTTGAGCCTTGATCGCTTTTCTGGGTTGGTAGTGGATGTCGAACTCGGTAATCTCTATAACCCATCGGAGTAAGCGACCTGAAAGGTCTGGTCTGTGAAGTATTTGGCGTAGAGGGCTATCCGTCATGACAACTATTGTATGCGAGGTGAAGTAGCCTCGGAGTTTGCGAGCTGCTATTACCAGCGAGTATTCCAGTTTTTCCACGTTAAAGTATCGACTTTCCACAGGACTGAGCGCTTTGCTGACATAAAAGACGGGTTGTTGGAGGTCTCCGGTCTCCTTTATCAAAACGGCCGCTACGGCCCAATCTAAAGCTGCCAAATATAAAAATAGAACTTCCCCCGGGATGGGACTGACCAGGAGGGGTGGTTTTCCGAGATACTCCTTTAGGGCCTGAAAGGCCTTGGAGCACTCATCATCCCATGAAAATGACTTGCTACCCTTGAGGACTTTAAAGAAGGGCAAGCACTTCTCGGACGATTTGGAGATGAACCGACCCAAAGCTATGATCCGGACATTAAGCCTCTGTACCTCATTGATTGTGGTTGGCTCTCGTATGTTAAGAAATGCTTGAATTTTTTTGGGATTAGGCTCTATGCCCCTATGACTGACCATAAATCCCAGACACTTGCCTGCCTCGACGCCAAATGTGCATTTAGCCGGGTTGGGTTTCATTGAATGTCTTCGCACGTTCTCGAATGTTTCAACAAGATCGGCGGTGTTTGTTGGAGAGATTTTGCATCATAAAAACAAAAGAAAATTTATAAACCTATACTTAACATGCAAACTAACTCCTAACCGACCAAATATCGGGTAGTTGATAGCATAGTAGGGTAAGTACAGGGTCAATCCACAGGGAATTGGGATATTGAATCTAATCTAATTAATCCTACCAATTGTTACTCAAGAAACGAAAGACAAAACGTAAAAGCAGAAAAAAAGAACAATCAAATAAATCTAACCTAGAAAATGAATGAAACAATCTAAAAACTAAAACATGGGGTCAAACATTGAACAAGCCTAGTGATCTCAATTCTAGTTATCTCATGATTTTAATTCGGTTTGTGGTTTCACCTTTCACGAGACACAAATCCCTAATCTCTTAGTGAACTTATCTCTCAAGCTATGAACTCCTACTTTGAGCGAATTCAATTATCTACTCTCATCTTTCGAGTGTTGAGACTGATTTACCAAACAAAACGACGGGTGTAGATTCAAGTTACTCTCGTATAATCGAATCTAACAACCTATGAATCTAACCAACTAATTTGTCACATAATCAACGGCTAAAAACCCTATCTTTCTATGATGATCTAAGGTTTATGCAACTTCCGTATTATAAACATCAATAGAAAAGATCTTTCAATCTATTCTCATGGCCTCATAAGCACAAAGAAAGATACAAAATAAATCAACAATCATGAAGAAAAAGCGGAATTGAATTAATCAAAAGAACTCACATAGTTTTGAACAAGGATTGATCCATGGAAACAAAAAGCAAACATCTAATCTATTCCTAATCTAACATCGGTTCACCCGACCACAATGCTCGGGTGACCGCCTTTCAAACTCTCAAGATGCACATTTGTGCTGCCTCTCTTTTGATGTGAAGAAATTTCTGAATGAATTAGGGTTGGGGCTGCTTTGTGCTTTTAATAGAAAATCGAGGGCGGCCGCTACAAGAACCTAAGTCGGTTCTCTTTGAATGCGGCGGTGGGCGCTTTCGTTTGCTATGTCGGACGCCGTCCGAAATGCTTGACGGATCTTCGGGCGCTAGTTTAGCCAACGTCGAACTCTCAGTATTAGTTTCGACTCCTGGACGCCATTCACTTCATCAAACGCCCGTTCGATCTTGGGCGCTCGTCAGCTCGGATGAACGCTCGTCGACTTTTTTGGACTTCGATTCCTTGATAATTATCTTGATTCTTCCATCTTTATCCATCTTGTATCATCTCTATCTCTTCATCAACACTTCAAATTCGACTTTAGACTCTTCCAAATCAAAGATATGTATCTACACACATCGAAAAACATACCAAAACGTAACACGATTCCAAAACAACATAAAATCACCAAACAAGCATATAAATCGATACGTTTTCATATTTTACTTAGAAAAACACCATTTACTCAATATTTACATATATAGCTCAAAATCTATGAAAATCATACGAATGTAGGGGAAATTGATATAGAAAATATCTATAAAAATCACTATAAATTAGCCCTTAACAACAACCCCACACTTATCATTTTGCTCGTCCTCGAGCAAAACAGAACAAAGATCAAGCTCGAGACAAATAAACATCTACACAAATATAAAGTATATTCAATAACTTAGAAGTTCACCCGTGTAGTGTGTGCATAGCCATAATAAACTTCCACTAAGTTCCACAATTTGAAAGTTATTCAAACCAAAACTAGCCCGGTTTCCCATCTAAGTTAGAAATATTCAAAAATTATAACAGAGCTTTTTACAAAACATACATATCCCAAAAAGAAATAGTAGAGAATATCTAAAACATTTCGCGGACTCAGAGGATAATCCCACAACATATCCTTCGGTTTATACTTTGGGAATATGATTAACGATAACTAAGTCCTTACTTATTCATAATAATATATTTCAATATTTTCACTTTTTCACACTTTTCTAACACACATCGAATAAGCTTTTGCCTCATAGCGAATAGGACATTTCAAGATAATCCCTACCTTACTCCAATCATAAGGCAACTATAAACCTGACCGTCGTGAGCTTTTGGTCATCATAGTGGAATAGGACATCGTGGTACACCTACCTCACCCATATCATAAACCCGACTTCCGACACACACAATTACAATTATGTTTACTTAGAGATTTCACAGGTGGCGGTGGAAAAGGTTATTTTCTAGTAGCACGCACCACTTGAGCATAACACCTCAAGTAAACAATTTATTACTATTGCAAAGACTTAATCACGTTTCACTTATCACCTTCAAACTTACAGATATTCACAAAGATGTCATACTTTAATCCTAGAATACAAACTACTAAACTTTTCAAGAATTGTACATAAGCAAAGAAACATGCTATAATCATCAAAAATCTCCAACTAAAATGGGGTAGGCTTTCAACATTTAGCTCATCATTTACTATGGCATGTGAAAAGAGTGTCGGGTGAAACAACTAAAATTACTAAATATACAGAATATAGCAAAAATGATATAAACTCAAGCAAAGATATGCCTTTGTCTACTCGGATATAACAAAAATTTGAAAATTAAGCACTTTTCATAGAAATACTAAAAATATGAGCAAACGAAGTAGACACATAAATCATCTATCCCTTCCCCACACACTTAGATTGCAACTTGTCCTCAAGTTATACGAAAATAATAAATTAGAGAACTTAGGCGATTGGATGTCGGCAGTGCAGAGGAACCAACAAGAACCAGATTGCTTGCATAGCTCGATGAAGCGTGGAGCATCACAGACAATCGAATACATCTTTAAAGTGCACAATAGCTATAGAAAGTATCCTGCAGACTTGATTAGTGCAAAAAGAGTCTACGGGAAAAGAAAAGATTACATATATAAAGCACATGAAGAAAAGGATCATAGAGATTTTTCAACTTAAGCTCAACTAAAGATGGACACATATACATGAAAATATCACAAACTCGTAGGCTAGGTGCAACTATATGAAAATATACTACAATGCAGCCTACATGAAAAATCTAAAAATTTACGCCAGGCTCGGTGTGATCAGTCGGTCAGAAACCCTACACAACTACTACGGCCCGATGCGAAACAAAATAAAACGAGGTAGTATTACGAAACCGGCGATTAACTACGCCAAGAAAAAAATAAAGAAAAACAATGCAACTAGATGACATGCAACTAAATGATATGCATCTAAGTGATATGCAAAGATAAAAGAAAATAAAAGAAAGAAAACTAGCCCACTAATTAGCAACACGACATGTATAAAATAAACGCGTCTACCAAATAATGACAGAAGTTACGATAAGCGACAGTCTTTGTTCATTACATGCGCGATGTAGACGCGCTTTAAGACTTCGTCAAAGGTGATAGCATTATGGAAACCAACAGTTAGCTATACTAAACAGATATAACTCATATGGACTGGACGTAGCATACGGAAAACCGACAGTAGCTACCCATATGAGTTACAAAAACAACAAGGAAGCACATAAGTCTCAAAGCTTAAAAGATTCATCACAGCGGTATGTAGCATACGGAAACCGACATTAGCTACTAAATAACAATAAGACCAGTTATAGCGTACGAGAACCGACAGTGACTATAACTTGCATAGATGAATCATGTAAATAAAAAAATTAATCAATTATTCAACATGGATTCATAGATGGAAAGGTGTAAACATGCAAGTTCAGATCATCTATGTAAAAACAATTAGCCACAGAAGCTCAAATTAAAGTATCCATATCAAATAAAGCATTAAAAATCAAGTTAAGAGAAATTGAACCTGGGCGTCGCGTTCAACAAAGCGGCAGGGCGTTCACCTGGATTTTTAGCCCGGGCGCTTCGTTCGACAAGTCAAACGGGCGTTCACCTGCAGATTATGAACTGGACGGGTGTTCACTTACCTGAACGCTCGTCCAAACAACGACTTTGCAACAGAAACGCAAAAAAAAAAACACAGCAAACCCTAACTAATCATCATCAACACACATACAACAGCCGCATATAAATTTTAGCACAGAGCACACAAGGTTAAGATTAGATTATACTTCACGTTTCACGAATCGAGTAAAAAACTTTTTGCACATTCTTAACCCAACGGTCATCGAAACACGGCAAAAATAAAAACTCTCGATTTGTTAAACGCTACTTTTATTGAAATAAAATAAAAACAAATAAAACATAACAAAATAGAGAAATAACAAGATCAGATTCAACATGACACCTATTCCCCGGCAACGGCGCCACTTTTTGTTGGAGAGATTTTGCATCATAAAAACAAAAGAAAATTTATAAACCTATACTTAACATGCAAACTAACTCCTAACCGACCAAATATCGGGTAGTTGATAGCATAGTAAGGTAAGTACAGGGTCGATCCACAGGGAATTGGGATATTGAATCTAATCTAATTAATCCTACCAATTGTTACTCAAGAAACGAAAGACAAAACGTAAAAACAGAAAAGAACAATCAAATAAATCTAACCTAGAAAACAGAATAAAACAATCTAAACTAAAACATGGGGTCAAACATTGAACAAGCCTAGTGATCTCAATTCTAGTTATCTCATGATTTTAATTCAGTTTGTGGTTTCACCCTTTCACGAGACACAAATCCCTAATCTCTTAGTGAACTTATCTCTCAAGCTATGAACTCCTACTTTCGTAGCGAATTCAATTTTCTATCTCTCATCTTTCGAGTGTTGAGACTGATTTACCAAACAAAACGACGGGTGTAGATTCAAGTTACTCTCGTATAATCGAATCTAACAACCTAGGAATCTAACCAACTAATTTGTCACATAATCAACGGCTAAAAACCCTATCTTTCTATGATGATCTAAGGTTTATGCAACTTCCGTATTATAAACATCAATAGAAAACAGATCTTTCAATCTATTCTCATGGCCTCATAAGCACAAAGAAAGATACAAAATAAATCAACAATCATGAAGAAAAACTGGAATTGAATTAATCAAAAAGAACTCACATAGTTTTGAACAAGGATTGATCCATGGAAACGAAAAGCAAACATCTAATCTATTCCTAATCTAACATCGGTTCACCCGAGCACAAGGCTCGGGTGACCGCCTTCAAACTCTCAAGATACACGGCCAGCCTCCTCTCTTTTGATGTGAAGAAATTTACGAATGAATTAGGGTTTGGGGCTCTCATTGTGCTTTAAATAGAAAAAATCGAGGCGGCCGCTACAAAGAACCTAAGTCGGTTCTGCTTTGAATGCGGCGGTGGGCGCTTTCGTTTGCTATGTCGGACGCCGTCCGAAATGCTTGGACGGATCTTGGGGCCTTCAGTTTAGCCAACGCCTCAACTCTCAGATTAGTTTCGACTCCATGGGCGCCAGATTCACTTCATCAAACGCCCGTTCGATCTTGGGCGCTCGTCTGCTCAGATGAGCGCTCGTCCACTTTGCTTTGGACTTCAATTCCTTGATAATTATCTTGATTCTTCCATCTTTATCCATCTTGTATCATCTCTATCTCTTCATCAACACTTCAAATTCGACTTTAGACTCTTTCAAATCAAAGATATGTATCTACACACATCGAAAAATATACCAAAACGTAACACGATTCCAAAACAACATAAAATCACCAAACAAGCATATAAATCGATACGTTTTCATATTTTACTAAGAAAAACACCATTTACTCAATATTTACATATATAGCTCAAAATCTATGAAAATCATACGAATGTAGGGGAAATTGATATAGAAAATATCTATAAAAATCACTATAAATTAGCCCTTAACAACCGCCGATTGCTGACTTTACGACCATGTCAACTATATAAGCTTCCATATTTTCCGATTTGTGAGCTGAATACTTTGTTCACCATTCTTTGATAGGTTGAGCCCGCATTTTTCAACCCGAAAGGAATTATTTCATAATAGTAGAGCCTTCTGGAAGCTCTGAAAGCCGTCTTTTCTTTATCGGCTTCCACTATCCGAACTTGGTGGTATTCAGAGTATGCATCCAAAAAACTTAATGTTTCGAAGCCGGCAATAGAGTCCACTAACTTGTCAATCCTTGGAAGCTGATATAGATCTTTTGGACAGGCTTTGCTAATATCTGTGAAGTCTACACACATTCTCCACTTGCCGTTATGCTTCTTAACCATTCCCACATTCGCGAGCCAGGTGGGATATGCTAACTCTTTGATGATACCTGCTTGCATGAGCTTGTCGACCTCAATATTGAAGGCGGCCTCTTAACTGGGGTGAACTGTCTGGCGAGCTGTTGAATCGGTGGATAAATATGATAGCTCAAGTATCCTTTTTATAGAAAAAGCCAGAAGGACCTACGGTCCATACCAGCCTAATCCAACGGATGGGCATAACTCTTTTCAAATTCAAAGCTCTTTAATAGATAGCCTAGCTTCTTTAAATGCTCGGTCGGTTACTGACCCGACAATAAGGGTTACCGTTATCGAGGCAGCAGTCATAAAGAGGCATGTCAGGGCAAGACTCTTACACTTCCGAGGGAATTAAATGAAGTAATTTGATTTATTTCGACCAAGGCCCACAGGAGTCATGATCGAAACAACGGGGCCGCATGTTACAATTTTTGATTCATGAGTTAATATTTATACGCAACAGGTCCAGTCATTTGGAACCCGCCGTTGATAAGGGGGCCGGATACCCCCAGTTCAAATCGGCAAACGGTTCAAATCGAAAAACAAATTCAAAATTCGAAAGTAATCATGAGGCGCAATAAACGAAGCGTTGCCAACCAATCAGCAACCGCTGCCCGTCACGTCAGCCATCATGTCCTTTGCAAAATCGAGGTTACGCCTCTAACTGCCATGAATACTTAGCCGATCCCGGCTCTAAGCCTGCCGAGTCTTAGCACTGCATTTTATACCAGATCTAACTGATCCGTCCACAAGGCCGATGACAACCAAAGTCGGCACCAAACTCCTCCCAGGAAAACGATCGAGACTTAACACCGTCGAAAGCGCTAACAAACTCTACTACATGCCTTACACTCTAAAACTCCTTCGGAGAAAATCGGCAAGGCACGGAGAAGGGGGCCATTGATATGGGGAACCCGCATAAATTCTCACGGACCCGGGTCTGATCCGATTGGAGGTCACATCATAAACATTTAACCCGGCTCCATCCTCAACCCACTTGCTGCCAGGCTGGGTTTAAGTCGCAAGTTGACGAGCTCATCGCTCGCCTCGGTGTCACTTCGGGCCTAGGCCGGACCAGCCCGGGGGCCACCCACACACACAGCCTCCTAACAGATCAGAGACAGGCCGGACTCAACTCCCAAACCGAGAATCAACCTACTCGGAATGACAAGACCACCAATTAACCTGCATAGAGGAACCAACTGATATTGCGAGAATTATCAGGGTGGCGGAAACAGCTGGGTCGTGTGGATATCTGGCTGGTTATGAATGATCTCTCCGGCAATATGGGTGGTTACAGCGGTGGTTTGTATGAAAGATATGATGTTTCCGGCAGACAGTATGAATGCGGACTGAGACTCGACAAATTGGCAGGCTTGGCCTGCTTTCATTAATATTTCTATCGATTATGATTTACACATAGCTCCTATTTATAGGCGTCGGACTAAGTATGATTACGCTAATGACGACAAGGCGTAGTTAAGTACAATCAAGCATAAATTTGATCCCGGGTTGAGGAGTGGTGGTTCATCCTAAAGCCGTCGATCCTCTATGTGGGTTCATTGGTGGTCTTTTCGTTCCGAGTAGGTTGATTCTCGGTTTGGGAGTTGAGTCCACTCCGTCTCTCAGTCTCACAGGAGGCAGGTCAGGTGGGTGGCCCCAGTGTCAAAGTCGTCCGGCCTTGGCCAGAAGTGACACCGAGGCAAGCGATGAGCTCGTCAGCTTGCGACTTGAACCCAGCCTGGCAGCAAGCGGGTTGAGGATGGAGCCGTCTTAAATGTTTATGATGTGACCTCCGATCGGATCAGACCCGGGTCCGTGAGACTGTATGCGGATTCCCCATATCATAATCCTATCGCTGTAATAATATCCATATGATCGTATCTCGAGTGTCGGTACATCAACGATCGTTTCTTATAATATGTCTATCATGCGCTCTCGGAATAACTCATTTACTCCCACTTTGCAAAGATTCACGAGAGCTAGACGTTCCTATCGATAGGGTGGCCACTGGGTACTCCACCGTGTCCATGAGTTGTGTGCCGTCCGTTCAAGCAGAACTCTTCTGTCGAAGTGAGGGCATCGTTTCCAACAAATATAATATCCCACATTGATTAAGTGTGAGAAACATTATTGTGATATAATGATGAGACATAATGAACATGTAACGCCCCTAGACCCCGGGCCTGGTAGCGCTAAATGAGTTATAAATGGTCCGGTCAACTGTTTAGACCGCCGTCCTCGCATGGTCTAAAAAGGGTCAACTCGAGTTGACAAGACATTTATGTCTCACACTTATATGGGGGTGAGCAGGACTTTACTTTACCGATGTGGGATTTTACATTCTCCCTTATAAGTGGATCGACGCCTCGCCAGACGACCAAGACTTGTCCCAGTTCGTCCCTACTATAAGATTCTAGAGGTGGCCCCCAACGCCTCTCACAGTGTGGCACTTGGTTCCGTATGACAATCGGCTTTGCATACCATTTTGTAACGCCCCCAGACCCCGGGTCTGGTAGCGCTAAATGAGTCATAAATGGTCCGGTCAACTGCTTATACCGTCGTCATCGCTTGGTCTAAAAGGGCTAACCCGAATTGACAAGACTTTTATGTCTCACACTTATATGGCGGTGAGCATGACTTTACTTTATCGATGTGAGACTTTATAGAATATGATAACTTGAGTTAACAATTTTAGGTCAATCGAAGACGAAAAACTTAAATAATTACTAGACAAATCATGATTTAAGTAACACTGCAACCTTGAATTTGGCTTGATAGTCGGCCAGCTCTGATGCACTTGTCTCAAACTCATATCACTCTTGGTGATATAGACTCAGTTTGACATGATAGTCGGTCGGCTCTGATGCACCTGTCTCAAACTCAGATCACTTTTGGTGATTTAGCCTGAGTTTGACATGATAGTCGGCTTTGATGAACATGTCTCAACCTCATACCAAGAAATACTTGTGTGGTGACTCCACGCACGTGTGGAGACACCGTGTGGAGCTATATGAAATACACACTTTTATTCTGTATTTAAACATGTACTTCTGATCGTTGTCATCCACCACTTCATCTCAATAAACACTCTCCACACAAGTATTTCGCCCTCACACCGCTCTTGATGATTTGGACTAAAGGTGGTGTGAGTGTTGGATCCATCATATTTATTTCTATTATTGTGTAAAAAGAAACAAACTCGAATTTGGCCAAAAGTGTCTGGCGTGTTGCCTGTAAATCACGCGCCACAACTGAGAGAGAGGAAACAAAATTGGCGGTGGCAACAAGGATAAAATAATAACTAAAAGACATTAAATATTGGAAACGCTGTAATTAGACCCAGAACCGCCCCACAAGTACCTGTGAAAAGGATGAAATAAATTTAGACCATTTCAATGAGGACACGTAAAAAGGAGTATTTTAAGGTTGGGAAAAAATTGAGGCGGTGCCAAATCCTTGTGCATAGTAATATAATAGCGTCTAATGAAAAAGATTAAAAGACACTGTACATTTGCTTCACTTGAAAGTGTTGTATATCATTTCATCAATAAAATAGTTTAGTTTTCCTTATTCACAACGAATAAATTGGTCAACTTTGGCTGTGATGTCGACCGAAGCGAGGATTTTGAGATGGTTTTGAAGTTGGGTTTTTTGATTTTGAGCTTGTTTTGAAGAGGGATTTTGATTTTGAGCTAGTTTTGAAGTGGGATTTTGATTTGAGCTTAGATTGAGCTACTATTTTTGTTGGATAATTCTTGAAATGAATGATACAGAAAGATCAGTGGATGCAGTACCTCTTCCAGAGGAGCTAATCAAGAAGATACAAGAACTAGAAACAGGTCATTCAAACTTAAAAGAAGAGATGTCAAAGCTTATTATAGAAAGAAATGATTACAAATCGCAGAGAAATAGGTCTAATTCTGTTTCTCCTCAAAGGTCCGGTCAACGGCGAGCTGCTGCTAGTGGTAGTGGTGGTGGTGAGGGAGGTGGTGTGTTTGACGGCGGGTGGAAAAAGGTGTCTGCTTCTTTTGGCCCTACGCATCTCCAAAGAGACAGCCTTGTTACGGATGTTAATAATCACTTAGGCGACGACAGTGGCGGCAGCTCCGGTGGTGGTGGTCTGGCGGTGGTGAACTTCAAGGATAATCAGTATTTGAATATATTGCAGTCAATGGGTCAGTCTGTGCATGTATTTGATGTCAATTACCGTATTATTTATTGGTAAGTTCATTCAATTGAGAAATTCCTCATGATTTTGATGATTTTTTATGAACTTTTGCTGTTTACTTTGACAATAGATTTTTGGAAAAATCATAGCTCCTTTAGGAAGAATAATAGAGATTAAGACGTTTAGATCGCGTTTTTAGTGACACCATACAAAGTTTTTCCATTTTTGGGATTGTGCTGTTTATATTGTCAAAGTGTTTGGGAAAAATGGTAATTTTAATATTTTGCCTTGTTTTGAACAGGAACAAAAGTGCAGAATACCTTTATGGTTATTCACCTAGTGAAGCTTTAGGACAGGATGTATTGAAACTTCTCACAGATGATCATGATTTCGAATTGGCTAGTGATATTATACATCGTGTAAGCATCGGTGAGAGTTGGACTGGACAGTTTCCCGTAAAAAATAAGAGAGGAGATAGGTTCGTAGCCGATGTAACGGATAGTCCTTTCTATGATGATGACAAGAATTTGGTAGGGATTGTTTGCATATCTGTTGATGCAAGGCCTTTTCGAGAACCGAATGTTGCGATTTCACGGATTAAACAATCAGAAACCGATGCTGGATTTAGCCGCCCCAAATTGATTTCTTCCTCAAGACTTGGACAACAACCTCTTCAAGTTGCTGCATCAAAGATATCGAATTTGGTTTGCTTCTTTACCACACTGAAATCAATGAATGAACGAATGGAAAGTCGATTTTAGAGCTGAAAATACACTTTCACAAGGTGGGTTGTGACAATCGACCTTGGGAAAGTCGATTCTTAGCTCTATAAGTCGATTGTCAACAATGTGGTGCCTTTAAAGACGCCTTGACTTTGAGTAAGTTTTGTGTACTGTATATATGCTGACTGTGTGATAACCTAATGTAGGCTTCGAGAATGACGAATAAAGTGAAGTCGAAAATGAGGACCGGAGAAAATATCGTGGAAGAGGGTGGTAGTGGTGATAGTCATCATTCTGATATCTCAGACAATAGGGAGGAAGCAGGTTCTAGTGAAAGTAGTACACCTCAAGGAGACGTGCATTTATCACCCTTTGGTAAGTATTCACATGTTAACACCGAGGAGGTTTCCCCGGGGAAAAAACTCGAGTGATGATGTTGATGGAAAGCCCGGCATCTCAAAAATGATAACCTCTAAAGCAGAAGCATGGATTGGTAGAAAGAATTTGTCTTGGCCATGGAAAGGAAATGAACAAGAGAGATCAGATATAAAGTTGAAGCATTTTGTCTGGCCATGGTTGCAACAGAATGCCCAAGAAAACGACTCGAATCAACCGACAACATCTACGTATCCAACAAAAACAGACAATCAAGAAACGAATAAGGCGTTAAACCACGAGGCTTTGGGTAACTTGTCATCATCTTTTAATGTTAACAGCAATAGTAGTTCCAGTAGCTGTGGAAGTACTAACAGCACCGGTGGTACTACTAACAAAGTCGAGGTAGATAATGAATCAGAATGCGAAATCTCGTGGGATGACTTGACGATCGGTGAACATATTGGAGAAGGTAAGCAAACCTTAACTTTTGCTACTTTTGCTTACATTTCGACACTTTTATACAAAGAACGACTTACCGTATTTTCATGGGGCAAAAAGCTTGAATCTTCTTGTTCAAGCATCGTATATCCGTATTGTTCGTTCTTTCTTTGATTGTACACATTCAATAAAAAGCTGTTTCTTTTCTTGAGTATATATGTTATCTTTTGTTTTCTTTGTTTGACATAATTGTGTGTATTTATGAAGGTTCTTGTGGGACCGTTTACCATGCTATGTGGAATGGATCCGTAAGTTTCTTGGCTCGTATAACTTATTCCGTTTTTAATTTTATTTTTATAAGTTATGTTTAAGACATAGGCAGAAAAACAATCACCGGATTTTGCTTGTTTTCCGTGCAGGACGTAGCAGTCAAGGTATTTTCCAAGCAAGAATATTCGGACGATGTGATACAATCGTTCAAGCAAGAGGTAAGAATTTTATGTTTCATTCATAATTACATTAAAGAACTGTTGAAAAAAAAAAAAAAAACAATCCTCACATTTCGAGTATTTTGGTTTGCTTGTAAATGAATAAAACCGTTTCTTATTCTAGGTGTCTCTTATGAAACGATTACGGCATCCCAATATTCTGCTTTTTATGGGTGCGGTAACATCGGTTGAGCATCTCTGTATTGTTATAGAGTTTCTTCCACGGTTTGTTTTTCAATTCACTCTTGCAATTTCTTTTAAATTCTTTCCGCTTGTGGATTTTCTCTCTGTATAAAAAAATTGAAAGTGCATAAGCTCACCATAAACGGGGTGATTTGCGGTTCTTAGATTTTGTTTTTGTGTATGCAGAGGAAGTTTATACAGGTTAATACGAAGGAACTCGGGTAAATTAGACTGGAGACGGAAAACTCACATGGCTTTGGATATAGTGAGTACTTTGAATTATGATTTGAGTGTAATTTCTTGATTTTGTTTTAGAAAAAACGCATGCAAATTGATTTCGAATTTCTTGATTCCGTTTCACGTGTCTTTTCAAAGTCTTGTAGAAAAGACGTTATTACGACTTCTCGTGTAATTCTTATGGTTTAATATGTATGCAATGATAATTTAACAGGCAAGGGGGGTGAATTATCTTCATCGTTGCAACCCGCCTATCATTCATCGTGACCTGAAATCGTCGAATCTTCTTGTTGACAAGAACTGGAGTGTAAAGGTCCGGATTAGTTATTTTGTCAAAAAAAAGTCTTCGTTAGCATTAACCCAAAGGCCTACATTTTCGGGACCAAGTAATGACACTGTCACTACAAAAAGACACGACATGTGTCAAAACCTGATGTGGCAGTGGAACCGGTGTTTATCTATCCTTTTGACAAGCACCGGTCTCACTACCACATCAAATTGTGGGTATTTCTTGTAGTGGCTATATCATTACTGACCAGTAATGATACCGACACTACAAGTGTTGTGGTCTCACTGCCACATCAGGTTATGACAAGTGTAGTGTCGTTCTTGTAATGAAAGTATCATTACTCTTTTCTCCGTATACATCAACTGCTTACTTGACACGGGACACGTTATTTGTTTTCTTTTTAAACAGGTTGGTGATTTCGGATTGTCAAGGATTAAACACGAAACATACCTCATCACAAAGACAGGGAAAGGAACGGTATTTAACTAGACCTTTAGTACAACAATCCCGATCTCTCTGCGTGTGTGCGCGCGCGAGTGTGTTTTTTCCTTTCGTTTTAGTAGTCAAAGATAAACTTTTTGTTGTTTTCATTAATGCAGCCTCAATGGATGGCTCCAGAGGTTCTTAGAAACGAACCTTCAGACGAAAAGTATATACCCTGATTAGTCAAGAAGCATATATTATGTATTACTATAATCATCAAAATTGAATTGATTCTAATTTTTTAATTTTATTCTTTGAAAATGAATAGATCCGACGTGTACAGCTTCGGTGTGATATTATGGGAACTTGCCACTGAAAAAGTCCCCTGGGATAGTTTAAATTCTATGCAGGTACTTATCCACTTTACAGTTTCCGTCTTTAAATGATATTTTCGTCTGTGTTATTAATTAATCCCTCCCCGGTTTTTACACAGATTAAAAACACGAGCACGTGTCGTAAATTTCAAACGAATAGGCTTCAAATAAGTTTTGATTATCATTAATATAATAGTCGTAAAGTTAAAGACGAATTGATGGAATAATAAATGCTCATTTGGTATAGTAAAAAAGACTAATAATATAATACAAACAAAATGTGGTAGAGTTAGTAGTTGTTTTGATAATATGTTTGTTATGTGAATATAATGGTGCAAAATATTGTTTGCAGGTGATTGGAGCCGTTGGATTTATGAATCAACGGCTTGAAATTCCGAAAGAGGTTGATCCGCAGTGGGCGGCGTTGATTGAAAGCTGTTGGCATAGGTACGTACGCATATATGCAAGATTTTTGCTGGTTTTTATTTTTACAAGAAAAACGAAGGCTCGTTTTTATCCTTGTGTAAGACATTTCGTTTGCCCTGAAATAATCTTTCAGGACAATGTTTCTACACTTGCGATAGATACGTAAGACATGGTAAATACATAAAATAGAGATCCATAAAAAACACTATATGCATTTTTTGTTCAAATTATGTTTTTTAGAGATTCTGATACATCGGACGGTGAGTAGGGATTCAATAAAATAAAAAAAAAAAAAATAAAAAAAAAAAGATTTGAATCTGTAGAATAGAGAATCTGTTGAAAAAAAAAACCCGATGTTAAGTACACTAATAACCATCTGGTCCAATGCAGCGATCCGAAAAGCCGGCCTAACTTTCAAGAATTGCTTGAAACGCTACGGGATATAAATCGCTACTTTGCCGTGAAGCTCCAAACTACACGAGCCGTCACTGCAGGATAATACAACAGTCCAAATGACACGTAAAGTCGTAGTAGCTCAAAAGGAAACAAACCTGTAGAGATTTTTTTCGGGAGAAAGTCTCGGTTACACCGGGATTGTCAAACGGAAAATTTTCATTTTCCACCACGTCGTCGTCGAATGGTGCCGCCATCTTTTGTAAATTAAAGTAGTTGTGTATATGTTAGTGAAACCATTTTGCTTATATTGTTGCTGCCGACAGATGTATATAATGTATATATGTTTGCTGCCATATTGGTAAATAGTTGTGTTTAGGTTAGTGAAATCATTTGCTGTTGTAATATATATATATATATATATATATATATATATATATGTGTGTGTGTGTGTGTGTCAACAGTTTTGGTAGTATGATTGAATACAGTAATTATGTCAAGTGACAAGAAATATGGATTTTTGTTGTGTGTATATATATATATATATATATATATATCTATACTATATATATATAGAGGAAGGGTTTTAACCCAATTACCCGCTATTGACCCGCTTATTGACCCGGAAAATACACACGTCGACCCGCTTCTACGACCCAAACCCGGATAATAAATCTTTTCTTTAAAAGAATAATTAACCCCACTCGCCACTCCCCTCAAACTCCCTTCCCACGCTCAAATTTCGTCTAAACCCTCCCCCTCAAACTCCCTGGCCGCACTATCTGTACCTCCAACCCCACTATCTTCTCACAACCGCAACACTCCTAACCACCCAAAATCATGTTCCCACGATTCTTCTCTTGCATAAAGCTTTTCAGATTCTGTTTTCCACGATTTCACTTTAATAGATTTCCGGGAGCTTTTCACGATTTCACTTTTTGTCGCCGGTGCAAGACTCGCCGGAGAAGAAGACCCATAAGCTGTGAGGCCGGACATGGTCAGAAGTTGTGCGAAGAAGATGATGAAGAATTTAGGTTATAGGTTCGACCTAAGTGGGTGATTTCACATTGAGGTAGGATTCTCTTTCTACAAATTTACATTATGAGAATAACAATCAAGTTTCTCTCTTTTGTTGTATTTCGATTCACAAACCGTAAGGCGTTTTTTGTGCGGGATGATCTTTGTTCAAAAGTTTCTTCAATTTACAAACCGTAGGCCATTTTCTATGGGTCGATCTTTGAACTAATTTTTAATTTATGTTTGTATTTTTTCTATGATTTTCCATGATGGTGGATATGGCGGATGAAGCAGTGATGGTTATGAAGGCGATGGATATGGTGGTGGCCTTGAGCAGCGGGAATTATGATGGGAATTGGAATGAGACGGGTTTTACTATAAATTTCTCAGGTGTGAATGTTACTTTTATTATGATTTTATTTTAATTAATTTTCTCAGGCTTCAAAATATATATGAAACAACTAAGCCCTCAAGAAATCATTCATGATGTATACCTGAATGTGATCTTTGAAATAATCAACAAGGTGAGAACAAATGATTTTCCTAAGCATCCAAACTAATATAGCAAATTTCACGATTGAATTGTATTACATTCTACAGTGGCTTGGATGGGGGGAGGATTAAAAGCATCCAAACTGAAGGTGCTTATATAATAGCGGAGGGATCCGAAAAAGAAAGAGACATGCTCATTCACTCGGTAAGAGGAATTTCCAGAATGTTCGGTCACTTAAATTTCCAGTAGAGTGCCGATCAGGTTGATGGATGTCCAATTTTTTGCTTCTCAGTTTCTTTTCTTCTATTGATGTACTGCTATTTATTTAATGTATTGAAGTATTGATGTGAGATTAGTCTTGCTGAGATTTGCAAGTTTGCAATCATCCATACCCATTTTTCATATTTATCCTTTTCATTTTTATCGAGATTACATTTTCAATTGTTTTGATTAAATGGTTGTGTCCTTGCATAGTCTTTAATTCCGCAGTGCGTGAGCCATTATGAGGTTTCCCCTCTCACTGTTTTCGGATCAAAATGCCTGCTTTGCTTTGAACAACACTGTAATTGAATGTATTGTCATTTTGACAGGTCAATCAATTCAATCTTATTTTTATGGAATTTTGCTGATGTTTGCATCATTGTATTTATTGTTCATCGGGTGTGCGCTCTTCTCTCATTGTTGTCGATTTGTTGGCATTTTGCTTCACTGTAAATTTTTTTTTTAATTTGCTGTTGTGCTTATTATGGTTTGGATGAGCGCTTTTGAAGGCTTCGTCAGTTGTTTGGGAACATGAATGGACCTATAATGGTGGGATGAGTAGGCAGCAATTAGTGTTATTGTTGTGACTTGGATGTATTACCTCATTCTGTTTATCTCCTGATTAGACTCTTACGCCCCCTGTCTGATCTCAAGTAAGAGCTCATCTCCAAATTGCTGTTTGTTTTTCTGTTTTTTTTCTCCCTTTTTGTGTATTTTCTCAAAGTTTATTTTTATGATACATTTTTCCTTTACTTATCTTTAATTTTTGGATCGTAATTGAGCTGGAGGAATGACAGTCTTCTCTTTGTTAATTCGAAATTTGCATTAATGCAACATGGATTCGTGAGTGCATTTCTTCCTTGCAGAGGCCAAAGGAAGCTATGTTTCTGTTTTTTGTATTGCACTTAGTTGTTGCTGTGTGGAGAAGGATTTTTACAAGCACGAACCTGTGGTTGACGAGTATTGTTCTCTCTACCGCCTCTTCTATACTCTCCTTTGTTTTTGAGACATGGATGGTTGTTGAACATGACAATGTTGATTTTCAAAATTTTCAGTCATTTTGCTGATTATGCGTCTTTGTAACATTTATTTGTATTTTTTTCATGCATTATAGATGCTTGTTTCATGCGTTTTAATCTACGATGCAAAGATTTTAGTTACTGTGATTATGTTGTATTATGCAGGAGGGGCAGAGGCAAGATACTTTGAGTGACATGTTTTGGTTAATGACTTTAGTGGGATGTGCAACATTCATTTTTACTCAAGCACTTGGTAATTGGTTAATTTTCATTTTTGTGGTATTTTACCTTTCTTCTTGCTCTTTCTTTCATTCAATCCCAATGAATATATATGCTTTGTGTGGTGTTCCTTTTTTTTTTAGTGCTTTCTATGTTTAAGTATGAAGCTTGGGATTTTTTTTAAATGCACCTCTTTTTTTATTAGTTGTAAGTTGTTAATTTAGTTTTGCAATGTTTTAATGGTTTTATGAAAATACTACAGAGAATTTGTTATCTTCCTATATGCTATTTGAAATTGTGAATCTCCTTATTGTCTATAGAGCTTAAAAAGTATTTGGTCAGTTTTAATTTTTTTAACCTAAACCCTCTTAGAAACCTCCCGACCTTAATACTTAAGCAGGAAATGGGTGTCAATCAGAAAAGGTAATATGGGGAAAAAAAAGGATGGCAAATGCAAATGCACCGACGAAAAAAGAGAAGTCGTGTTTTGAAGATTGATTTCCATTGCCAAGGGTTCTTCCAACGTCATTAAACGCATTCGAGCCTTCGAAGGTATATTTTATATTTATACTTTTGTTTTGACAATTTTTATACAGTTTTCAATTTTCAGAGTGGTTTTACAATTGTTGGTCTAAAAAACCTTTTTTTTCCCTCATGAATGTAAGCAACCATTCGTTGAGATAAACAACACATGAAAAAAAAAAAACAGATGAATGGTCATGATTAGAATTCGGGATGTTTCACGGTGAATGTAGCCTTCGTGAAGATTGCAATACCAAAAAGTATGGTCCAAATGAATTCAATTGACCTAGAGCTTTCTTTACCATTCCCCGCACTTGCCAATGCAAAATCAAAGTCGGTGGACGACATTGACGGTACTCTTAAGCATAGGTATGAACTTTGTCCTTCCCATTATTTAATCAATCAATATCATATGTGTTCTCCCATTATATGCATTCATATTTCATGTGCGAAACTCTGATGTTTGTGTTATGGTCAGAGTTTGAACTGCATACTTTCTAACAAGATTTGACATTGACATTGGTATATGTGATGCAGACCTGATATGGGGAGTAAAATAAAGATGGCATCGCACTTGAACAGAACATGAAATATGAGTGCATATAGTTGAGTACCCTGGACTCAAAAATTCAGTGCTTTCAAGACAACAGAGGTAGGTGATACTCCTCAACTGCATCTATTTGAGGTTTTAGAATTTGGTGCTTGCATATCCTTATTCAATGAGAACACATACATTGGCTTTTTGGTAACAACTTATTCTTATTGGATGCTTTCGCTTTGTGTTTCTTTAGTTGTTTTCCTTTTGTTATGTCCACATCAAAATGGACGTAACATATTTTACACTATTTATGATAGTTACATCATCTAACAACAATAGGTCCTACTCCATAATCAATTGTGTAAGATTGTTTTGTCGATTTGTTGTACACATAGCATTACTCTCATGCAATGTACGTAGTCATGATATCTCTTACGTGAATTGTTGACATTTTTTTGAGAAGGAAAATAGTTTGTGCATTCTAAGTTGCAGGATTAAAAAAATAGACAAAATGCATAGTAGATATACAACCCATGTGTTTAGAATATGGTACATATGGTGCTTTTATGTTTGTGAGAATTTAGCCGATGATGTATGGCGGATGGACCACAGACAGAGTTTGAAGAGAACCGATCAATTGGTTTAAGAAATTTCGATAGCATGTCATAAAGCTGTCCATCTCGGAGAATGGTAATTGAAGACATATTTTTAACACAAAATGCTTTCATCCTATTTTCTTTTTACCCAAATATTTTCCTCGGAGGAGATGCTTTCTACCATTGGTGACTTTTTTTAGTGACACTGTCATTTTTTGTTTCTTTTGCCCCTTTATATTTAATCTTGCCTTTGTTTTTGTAGGCTTTCAGAATATTTATTTCTTACGGAATTTATTGAATACCAAAATTGTGTATTGTCTTGATTCCAGACTGCTATAGGATATAAATGGTGAAATATTCGTGTTTTGATAACGGACAAGAAGCAGCATGAAGAAGCAACAACAAATATGGCACAAATGCAATAGACCATCATAGCTCAATAGCTCTGAAGCATTACGAGATTGATATCCTGGATCATCACAATACATAATAGATAAGCGGCTAAATGAAAATGGTTGTTAACACGATTATTTACATAGCATCTACTCCTTTTTAGAGCGATCATAATGTAAAGCGGATATATAAGTTTGAATGTTTTCTCCTTGGATTTAAATTAACACATCTTATATGTGCATAATGCTACCCACGGCAGTTTCTCTATCTTTTTCAATTAGTTGTATCTTGATTTATATTTGCATCATTGGATTATTTCGTTATTGTTGTTGTGGTGATTTTTTTAACATGATTACACGGTTTTGTAGAGATTTGTACTACTTAGATTTGTAGCAATTTTTATATTACATTTAAGTTATGGTTTCTACACGGTTTGTCACTCTATCAATTATGAAATTTTCAAAGCAATAACTTTTTTTTAATGGTTTTGTCATTTTCCTAAACAAACCATTTTAATATTTACGCTTTCACGTGCAGATGCAGACGCCATGTAATATATATATATATATATATATATATATATATATATGTATACAAAAATATTTGAAATGGCATTTGTGTGCAAGTTTTAAAGTGTACTAACATCCAGGGAAAAAAGATCCCAGGAAAAAAAACAACAGCTTGTGGATGTATTCAAAGTTATAACACCCTCAAAAAAACAAAAAACAAAAGTTATAACCAGATGGTGGAAAGATTCATAAAACAACAATTGTTGGGATGATGTTGTCAAAATACTACAAACAATAAAGATGGCTAAAATCAAAACTCGGGCCGATAAGAACAATATCTCACTGCAACAACAAGTGATGTTGTCGAGTTGAGTTGAGTTGAGCTTCATGTTACAGAGGGCAGGAGTTTGCCTACATATTCAGGTGCGAAGCAGAGAACGAATGGCTGCAACGGCATCACCCTTATGCTCACGAAGACTCCTCTCGGCCAACTTCTTGTCGAGCTGTTTTAATGGTCAACCCAAACAAAACACCGTAATAAGAAAGAAGAAGATAAGAACACAAACTAGATATAAGCAGAACAACTTATGAATGACACTAAGTCACACTCACTGCTTTGGGATCACATCCACAATCCATCTTTTCATAATTGATGATTCTAAAGGCACATAATAGACTTTTAGACGGTAAGATTGTGAGGATCGTGCCGTTTTAAAGTTGATGATTCCATAATTTAGAATCCACTTTTTAAAAAGTTTGAATGTTTAGCATTATGATATCATACTAAAAGCTTCCAAAAATATAACATGAATGAATACTATCCAATTACCTCTAGCTCATTGGCAATTATATCAATCTCGGATGCATTAATCTTCACTGCAGCTAATTCTTTCTCCCTGTAAAATCCCACAACAAAAATAAACCAAGATTTCAATAATTAGGCATTTCGTGTTGAATTATCACCACCCTCGGAAAGCTTAAACTGTTGGGAAGATAAACACTTGTAAGTCTTCTCCCATGCATACATCATTTGTATAGCGGTCTGACAAAATCCAAAAGACAGCCAAATAGTGGAGTGTTCACCAAGTTATCAATGCAAATATTTTATAAACCAAAGGTACACACACCAGTCCACCACATCTAAGTCGGCACCACATAAAAAATCAACTTTTCAAAATCAGATTATGTGCTGATTATACAGTATCCAATTCTGAAAAGAACGGAATTTTTAATACGGTGCTTTCGTAAATGTGGTGTCACAATTAGTTGAAAGCAGTGCATCATGAAAATTTGTATACTGCGGCACCAAGATACTAAACACTTGCATTGGCTAAAAATCACCAAATCATTGGATTTATAACATTTACTAAAACAAAATGATATTCATCTGGTAAATTTTCTCTAAGAAACTCCGAATCACATGTCTAGTATATTGAGAATCCGTTGGTGAGGAATTTTGGTGAAATACATTACAGCAGCTAGAACCAATAGCATTAGCATTAGAACCCTAGACTACATCTTCAGAAGAGGCAAATCATGGTGTTGATTACAGATAAAATTTAAACAATCAAAAGAAAAAATAGAGGAAGATAATGACCTCAATCTCATGGCTTGAATATCGGCTTCTTTAGAAGAAGAGATAGAAGCCATAGCTTCTTGAACACGGGTTGAATCGAGCTGACGATCTTCGACATGATCGGTGAGCTTGTCGAGAGCTTTGCTCTGCTGCTGCAAGTCTTTTGAGTCAACCCCTCTTTCTAATGCGTCATCGCCTCCCTCCATTCTGCTTCTGCTATATTCTCTCTACCTTTTCAATCAACACGCACAGTTCTTACCTCTAAGCTATGGCGTCTGCGATTTGTGCCCTAAATAAGAAGGCGATTTTTACTAGATCCGTTTGTTTCTTTTAATTTAACCCGTTTCAACTAGACTTGGGCCTCCTTCATTGGGCAATACCGTTTGGGCCGGAATTTTTTTTTTTTTTTTTTTGACAACTTTTATTGGCATTACATTTTTATTTTTGCACTTTTTTTATTGACGGCTTCTAGTCACTGTACTACGGTTACTCTTGACACCTTATAAATCTTTGTTGACACGATATTGAATATTTTTATTATTTTGAACAACACAACGTCTGTGGAAATGATACCTGTTTGCGGTACGAGCATCACTGGAACTGATGTTGGTTTTCAATCACAACGTCAGTGACAACGATTTTACAATTATAAATGTGACATTGTTGAAAACGTCAGACCCATTGATGTTGTTACCGAACTGAAACGTCAGTGACTCTGACGCGCGTATCGTGGTGCCAAAAAGTAATTTGGTTGTGTGATGAAGTAGATGAAAAAAAAGGTGTGTCAATAGTAAAATGGTGGTGTCAATAAAACTCGTATATTTTATATATTTTTTATTATTATTTTTGGCATCGCACATGTTGTTAGTTTTGTGACTTGATCTCTAAAACTGGTAGAACTAATCTGAAAGCTGAAACTGAGTTTTGTGAAAAGAAACTGAGTTTTTTTGGGAAAAGCTAAGAAAACTGAGTTTTGGAGAAAACTGAGTTTTGTGGAAACTGAGTTTTAGTGGAAACTGAGTTTTGGAGGAAACTGAGTTTTGTGGAAAACTGAGTTTTGGTGGAAACTGAGTTTGCTGAGTTCTACATCTGAGTTTGTTGATTACAAGTGAGTTTACTGAAAAGTGAGTTTTCTAGGAAAGTCAATTTGGAGCTGAGTTTCACAGTGTGATAAAGTTCGAGTCAGGGTCCACATCCGAGGTATTTATGACAATTCCGACAAAGATCTTATGGCGGTTAGGGTTAGGGATTTGTGCCTATAAATATCGAAGTTGTAATCAATGCAAAGTGTGTCTTTCAAAGTGTTATTCACACACTTGTGAAAACCTTGTAATTCTGTGCATAATAAAATATCTCCTTTTCTGTCCGTGGAGTAGTCGGCATAACGCCGGAAACCACGTTAAATCACCGTGTTCTCTTTGTTTCTGTGTTTTATCAATTTCCGTCATTTTTATTGTTAGATTGCATATGTTTTATCTTTCTTCAAGTGCAAGTTTCTCGCCTGTGTTTCAACAAACCGTATCATGTATGTGTTCAAGATTCGTAGAGATTTGCAAAGCAAACGGAGTTGATCTTCACCAAGACCGGTGACCGGTGCTAGGAATTTTTTGATCAAAGGTCTGTTCTTTAACAAGAAAGATGTCAGCAGTTAACGTAAAGATTGATAAATTTACAGGGAGGAAAAGTTTCCGTCTGTGGCAAATCAAGATGCTGGCCTTGTTAAAACAATAAGGATTGTGGATTACTTTATCCGGTAAAGGAGATGCCAGTGCAGCAGATTACGCCAGTCTGGTGGAGAAAGCACATTACACCATCATGTTGTGCTTATCTGATGATGTTATCACGGAAGTTACTGAGGAAGACACCGCTGCTAAGTTATGGTCAAAGCTTGAAACACTGTATATGACTAAGTCATTGACCAACAAGTTGCTGCTAAAGCAGAGGTTGTTTAGCCTGAGGATGCATGAGGGGGCTCAGCTGAGAGATCATCTTGATCAGTTGAACACAATATTACTTGATCTCAGGAATATTGATGTGAAGATTGAGGATGAAGATGCAACACTGATTTTGTTGGTATCTCTACCAGCTTCTTATGAGAACTTTGTGCAATCCTTCATAGTTGGGAAGATTCAGTTGCATTGTAAGATGTAAGGTCAGCTTTACATGCCAGGGAGCTGAGACATAAGGCAGCTGGGCAGATAATCAAAGCCATGGACTAAGAGGCAAAGAATAAAGTGGTGGAAAAGGGCATGGGCAGCAGTTTGGGAAGAAGAAGAAATCTAAGAAGACAGGGTCCTAAATCCCTGTGATGTTTGAAATTATCAGAAGGAGCAGGGGACATTGGAAGTCCAATCGTCCCAAAGAAAAAGAAACAAGCAGGAGAATAGCCTGGAACAACCGATGTAGCAAATTGAGTTTGATTCAGAGAGGACATGGTTCTAGTATCTGAGAATCAAAGACATCATGCCGATGTGTGGATTCGGACTCTGAGCATCTTATCATATTTGTCCACACAGAGAGTGGTTCTTAAGTTATCAACAGATAGATGGTGGTCATATAGCTATCCCAAACAGCAAGGTCTGCAAGATAGTTGGGATTGGCTCAGTTTAGTTGAGGACAGAGGATGGTAAATTCTGTATGCTGAGTGAGGTTAGACATGTTCCACATATGACCAAGAACTTTGTATCTCTCAGTCTTTTAGACAGCAAGGGATTCAGTTTTAAGGGTGAAGGTGAAAAACTGAGTGTCTACAAAAACTCAGTTTCAGTTCTCAGGAGAGTCAAAATGGGAACCTTGTATATTTTGCAAGGATCAGCCAGTGTCTGGTCTCATTGTAGCATCTCATTGAAGTTCATCACCATAGTTGACAAAACTGTGGCACATGAGACTGGGTCACATGGGTGAAAGGGGGATGCAGATTCTTTCTCAGAAAGATCTTCTTAGGGGATGTAAGGTCAAGAATCTGGACTTTTGTGAGCATTGTGTGTTTAGGAAGCTTCATAGGGGCAAGTTCTCAAAAGGGATACACAACACAAAGTCATCACTTGATTACATTCATTCTGATTGTTGGGGGCCATCAAAGGTGGAGTCATTGGGTGGTCACAAATATTTTGTCATTCATAGATGACTATTCAAGAAAGACTTGGGTGGTGATGATGAAACACAAAAGTGAGGCATTCAAGAGCTTCATGCAATGGAAGGCTCTAGTTGAAAATCAGTTGGGGAAGAAGATCAAGAGGCTTCAGATGTATAATGGTCCGAATTCTACTGAATGAGTTTGATGAGTTGTGTAGAAATGAAGGTATTGCCGACATCATACAATGTGAATACTCCTCAAAGAAAATGGGGTAATGGAAAGAATGAATCAAACTCTTCTAGAGAGAGCAAGATGCATGCCTCTCACGGGTTTGTCAAGAAGATTTTGGGCGTGTCGTAAGCACAACTTTGTTACTTAATCAACATGAGTCCTCACACAGGATCGCCAAGACACCAGCTGAAATGTGGTCGAAAAAACTGCTGATTACTCGGGCCTAAGGTATTTGGAGCACAGCTTACTATCATGTCGTTGAAGGGAAACTGAACCAAGAGCCAAGAAAGGAGTGTTTGTGGGGTATGGTGATGGAGTTAAGGGTTATAGAATTTGGTCATCAAAGAAGAAATGTAGAGTTATTCTCAAGAAATACAATTTTTGATGAAAATTCTATGCTCGGTTCATCGGTGGGAGGATAATCAAACTAATGTCAAACCGAAAAAACCGACAAGAAGGTGGAGCTTCAGTGGAGTCACCGAGATGCAACACTCAAATTAACAAAGTCGCCATCCGATCTGTTATCAACCGTAATCGAATCTAAGCCGCCACCAACAGGGTCACCGAAAGGCCAAACTGATATTGGTCAAGAAAGTATAAATTGCCGCAGAGCTAGAAGATCCAATGTTGGGATACCTCCTGTAAGGTACGGGTTTGAAGATTTGGTCGATATGCACTTCAAGTTGCGTAAGAGGTGGATGGTTTTGAACCTTCTACTTATAGGGAAGCAAAGGATATGTTCTCGAGTCATCTCAATGGCTTGCTACCATGGGAGATAAGACGGAGTCATTATCAAGAATCGACTTGGGATCTTGTTAAACATCCAAATTGATAGAGAGTTGTTACATGCAAATGGATCTTCAAGAAAAGGAAGGAAATGACTGAGGCGTATGAGTCAAGTATAAGGCACGCTTTGGTTGCTGTGAGGATTCAAATAAAAAGAATGGATGGACTTTGATGAGATATTCTCACCAAAGAGTCGACATACTTCAATCGTAGTGTTACTAGCAATGGTGGCACGGCAAGATCTTGAACTTGAGTAGTTAGATGTGAAGACAGTTTTTCTACATGGTGAGGTAGACAAAGAGATATACATGACTCCGCCAGAGGGATTTCAAGTTCATGGTAAAGAAGCATTTGTTTGTGTCTAAAAAGTCCTTGTATAGGTTGAAGCAGTGCTCTAGACAAGCTGGTATGAAAGGTTTGACACTTACATGATCCAACTGGGTTATAGCAGAAGTCCTTATGATTGTTGTGTCTAAAATAGTCAGCTGGAAGATGAATCATACATCTATCTTGTTTTGTATGTGGATGATATGCTGATAGTTGCAAGAAAGAAGTCTGATATTCAGAATCTGAAAGACCTTCTTAGTGCTGAATTTGAAATGAAAGATTTAGGTGCAGCCAAGAAAATCTTGGGGATGGAGATCCTGAGAGATGGTTAGTAGAAGAAACTGCTTTTATCTCAAAGAGGCTATAAATGTAAGATTTTGGCCAAGTATGGTATGTCTCACCGCAAAGCCAATAGATACTCCTATGGCGCCAAATGTCCATTTGTCGCTTTATGCTTCACAATAATGAGGAGAAGGAATATATGTCAAAGTTCCTATGCTAAAGTGCAATAAGCAAATCTGATGTATGCCATGGTGTGCACTAGGCCTCGATCCGCTCAGCAAATAATGTTGTCGCAGGTTTATGGCTCAACCTCGAAAGGAACAAAGTGATAGTCGTGGAAAAGAATGTTCAGTACCTTAGGGGTACAAATCGATGTTGGTCTCATTTATGGAGGTGATACTCGTGAGTTTGGTCATGGATACCGTGATGTTGATTACGCAGGATGTGGACAAGAGAAAATCAATGATCGGTTATGTTTTCACATTAGTGGAATTCATTGTCACCGAAAGCAACTCGCAAGCAACAATAGCTTTATCAACAATCGTGGCAGAGTATATGGCTCTTACCAAGCAAACAAAGAAGCAATCTGTTGAAGGGTCTAGTCGCTGATTCGGGGTCGATCATGATCAAGCTGAGATTTATTGTGATAGTTTGAGTGCAATTTGTCTAGCTAAGGATCAGGTTCATCATGAGAGAACCAAGTATATTGATGTGAGATATCATTTTCTAAGAAATGAGAAGAGGGTTGTAGTGAAGAAGATCAGCACCAAGGAAAATCCTGCTGATATGTTTACTAAACCAGCTTCACAAAGCAAGTTTCAGCTTGGTCTCGACTTGCTTAACATTCAAAGCTTATAATCCGCTTTCGAAAACTCACTGAGGCAAAGCCACCGAGTGGATTCTGTGGAGAAGTCAGGTACAAGTACATCCTGGCATTGGCGAATGCATCTGGTACAAGTACATCTGAATTATGCAACTGGGTGACGCTTGAATGAGAGTTCAAGTCAAGGTGGAGATTTGTTAGTTTTGTGACTTGATCTCTAAAACTGGTAGAACTAATCTGAAAGCTGAAACTGAGTTTTGTGAAGAGAAACTGGGTTTTTTTGGGAAAAGCTAAGAAAACTGAGTTTTGGAGAAAACTGAGTTTTGTGGAAATTGAGTTTTAGTGGAAACTGAGTTTTGAGGGAAACTGAGTTTTGTGGAAAACTGAGTTTTGGTGGAAACTGAGTTTGTTGAGTTCTACATCTGAGTTTGTTGATTACAAATGAGTTTTCTGAAAAGTGAGTTTTCTAGGAAAGTCAGTTTGGAGCTAAGTTTCGTCTGGTGGATAACAACTGGAGTTGGGGTCCACATCTAGGGTATTTATGACAATTCCGACAAAGATCTTATGGCGGTGTTGTGGTTGTGGATTTGTGCCTATAAATACCGGGTTGTAATCAATGCAAAGTGTGTCTTTCAAAGTGTTATTCACACACTTGTCAAAACCTTGTAATTTCAGGTATAATAAAATATCTCCTTTTCTGTCCGTGGAGTAGTCGGCACAACGCCGGAAACCACGTTAAATCACCGTGTTCTCTTTGTTTTTGTGTTTTATCAATTTCCGCCATTTTTATTGTTAGATTGCATCTGTTTTATCTTTCTTCAAGTGCAAGTTTCTCGTCTGTGTTTCAACACATGTATTCATTCTTTTACTTCTAAAACTACACTATGAACATCACTCCCACCGATGTTCTTATTAAAAAATAAAATCAGTAGACTGAAGTTATTCACCCGTGACACTTTTATAACTATAACGTCGGTGTCACTGACATTATTATTGAAAACTACCGTCAATACCACTGACGTTATTTTTTCACAAAAATAATCGTGATACTCGACGTTTTTTTCACAAGAATTGTGGTGCTAAATGTAATGTGATGAATAGAAACTAGTATTTTTTAAAGTAGTTTTTTAGAATGTCAAGAGCGAAAACCCTTCATTTTACACACAAAATCAAACCTTTAACCGTGTCACCTAAATATGTGATGTGAATAGAAACTAGTATTTTTTAAATTTCCTTTATAATTCTTTTATGGGATGGGTTTTTGGGCACAACAACCTTACTAATGACATCATATTTCTTGAATAAATTTTCCGTAAGTAATTGTGGGTTCGAAACAACTTTATCATGTCAGTAAAATTCAATTACATCTATAGTTTTCATTTTCGTGTAAAGGGCTTGGTCTTCGGATCAACGGACCCAACTAATCTAAAATTCGGTATGAATAGAGTATGCGGTGTTTGAATCTTACTTCTGCTAGTCCGACTAATTTAGAATTCAGTACATATGTCTTCATACGATATGGCTTAACTCGGGGTAAAAACTCACACTTACGACTTTTTAATATGACGTCTCAAAGAATAATAAAATATGTGATCTTGTTAAGTATTCATAAACCACTAATCACTTGAGTCAGTGAAGTTTACATCTGAATTGTATGTTTTGCCTCTTGGAGTTCAAGAGATATATATATTTTTTTTTTTTCCAGAATCGAAAGAACTTCATTGATCACCAAGAGAGAACTGCGTCCGAAAAATTACAAAAGGTTAGGGATTTACCCTAGCAACATCCTCCTCATGTTTCGCATTATTGACCCATGAGGGGAAACATCCGGTCCAAACGGCCGGAGTAATAAGCGACTTAGCAAAAGAAGCTACGCGATGGCTAATAATATTGATACTTCTACTAATATGCAAAACCGTGCAAAAAACAAACCCAGAAATCAAACTTTGGATGTCCTTGATCAGAATCAGCACTTCAGGGGAAGGACTTTGGATCTGCAAAACCATTTGGACCAGCATTAGAGAGTCGGTTTTGATGATTAAGTTGTTCCAGTTTCTTCGCTTTGCCTCTATCAGGGACCATCGAATCACCTCAGCTTCTGCTTGTAAAGCAGAACCAATCCAGGGAAAAGATCTGCCCCAAACTTCAATCAGGTTATAGTTTTTATCAAAAATAGCCACACCTCCACCTGCAGGTTTGTTCTGAGTTCAAGAGATATGCTAAGTGCATTTTGGAAGGAAAAAATTGCGGGTTGTACATGCCCAAATAGTGGCATGGTGCACTTAAAGTTGTAACTCCCTGTGTTTCCAAATACAGTCATTATAGTTTTTTCATAATAGTATTCTTTAATAAAAAGCATTTACAATACTAAAATATTTCAGAAAAAATGCATTTAGTAACAATTTTTTCTTATCTTAACCGTAATTTATATTTATCCTACAATTTTCACCATTTTATAACTACTTCTTCCGTCTCATTTTATTTGTCCACGTTACATTTTTTGTTTGTCCCAAAATAAGTGTCCACTTTATGCATTAATTGTCAAATTTCTTTAAATATCCTACTTTTTTTTACAATATTTTCAATAAAAAAGTGTGTAGTATTAAATGATCAAACAACTACTTTTTTTTTAAGAAACCAAACAACTACTTAAATGATATAAATGTAAAAAAAATTGGATTATTTAATGAGATTCAAAGCATTAATTACACTTTCTCTCATAAAAATAAAACGGCATAAATAAAATTTAATCGGTAAAGTTTTAAATTTATGACAGTTAAATGATTTATTAGAGATTTTAATCATTTATTAATGAAATTTAACTACTTAAACTATGTGAAAACTAGTATGAATTACATTTAGGGACAAAGCTCGTGCATGTACAGTCAGTTTCGGAGTTTTTTTATTGGCTCTCCGAGAAATCTAAAAGAGAAAAGCATACAGAATTTTCTCATACGATCAAAATAAAAAGGATTGATCCCTAACTCAAAAGACCTCACTGTCCCGCCCTTATAGCTTCGTGAAAGATGTAAATCGAGATGTTTCAGTATGCACACCTCAATTCAAAGACAAAGCTGTTGTTAGAATACTTTCCATCAACCGATTTTCCCATCATGGACAAAGTCAAGGACGGAGGTGTATGCAAGGTTGATGAGGGCTAAGCCTACCCGACGGAAAAAATTTCTATACCAAAAAACCTATATAATTCAACTTAAGTCATCAAAACATCTTAATTAAATTCACTCGATTGTCCGAATATAATCGACTATCCCACCAAGATCCAATATAATCGACTAACCCACTCGAGATCCAATTTCTTGCCAGTACAAAGTATTGAGTTCTTCATAAACTCAGCTCCGTTATTGATCACATTTATTACAAAGTTGGCAGAATACTGTACTTTTCACGAATGAACGCATTACTGCATTTTTTTCAACTTACAACCATATATACTCACGGGATATTTGCACTTTTATTATTCATATCTCTTTGTAAGTTGAAGATTTTATTGGTATATGTTGCAGGCTTAATAATCAAGAATTAATGATGCCAACTTATTGAAGATTATTACCGAGAGCGTTATGGTGGTTGATGGACACATGTCATTACACAGGAGAATGTGAGCATATATGTTTATTTCTTATTCTTTGAAATCAAAATTGAGTTTGATAGTCATTGATTCGTTAATTCCTGCTCTTTTGAGACGACGACGCTTTCTGAACCCTGCAAATCACTATCTCTCCTTGAAACTTAGATTGTTACAAGATATGTAATTCATATGTTTAAACATAATATACGTTGAGGATACCGGACAGGGGCGGCGCTATTGTTTGTGAAAAGGGTCAGCTTACCCACAATAAGAATAAAAAAATAAAATTTATGTGTATTTTTCTCTTTCGGAAAATTTTATCCATTAATATGTACCACCTAACCCGTTAATTTTTTTTTAATATTTACCCTTGACCAGTATAAATACTTGGAAATTTTTATTACAATGTGACGTTCTCGATCCCTGACATGTGTCATAAAAATCCTACAGCCGCTCCTGATACCGGATGCCATCACAAAATAATAAGGGTTGAATAGCGGGTTAGTTGGACATCGAGAGGATGATCCGACTAGTAAATATTTGATGGATTTGTTTGTTTGAAATTGGTTGTCATTAATGACTGTCTACGTGCCCAGAATAATAGAATCAAGCCAAGATGTAGTTATGATGATGAGCATGAAGATCCTTTAATTTATATAGGCTTCCGTTGTGGGGGAGATGATTGTGCCGCTATTGAAGTCGTCGTTAATGACATGGAGCCGTTATGAAGCATTCGTGGGGCAGTATTGGCTCTTATTGCGGGGATAATGGAACATTTATAGATCATGGGTTAATGCTCCATTAATAGAGTGTAACTGTCGTCTGAGGTCAGAACTGACTTGCCTTGAGCTGAGACCCAGAGACCGAGGTCGACCTGCATCATGTCGGCAATATGAGGCCGTAGACATCTTTACGCCGACCTGAGCATAGGAGGCATAGGACGATCTGAAACATGTCGGACAGAGGACGACTTGCTTCATGTCAGTAAACTGTTGATGAGGGTGACCTGCGCACGTTGCATGGAGATAAGCTTTTTTGAAATCGTCTGATGTATAATTCCCAATATTGAGCTTAATTAAGCCCATATCGGCTCCAAGGTTATATCCGAGACTCAAATAGTATCACATGTATGAACTCGGATTATACACGTGTCATACCTTAATTTCAATTTTCAGCTAGATTGAGTTACATGTACAAGAAGGGAAATTTTTAGGTAAATACAGATACTACGTGAGACATACCACGCCAAGACAATCATACCACGTGATCGTAACTACACACCACACAAACAATTAGTAACTTTGCAAGCCATACTACGATTACACACAATCATGCACTAACGTGAGACACACTACCTAAAAATTTCCCGTACAAGAAATGTTAGTATTTACTGCATCCACAACCATTCAAAATTTCAAATCATGAGGAATTTGGTACACCTAATGAAATGCATGTCCGTGCCCATAATGCTCCCCCATACCAACAAAAAGTTGCATTTACTTACTTGCAGAAGAATAAAAAGAAAATTTCACTGTACAAATAGTAGTACATATAACTATAAATAGTAGTAAAAGTTATAACAATTAATGGGCGTAAATTATTTCATCTATAAAAGTACAAAAACTGAAAAGAAATAAATGTATTAGTATAACCTATAGATGTATACCACGTGATTGCAATTAAGCTAATTTAGGCAGTCTAGTTTTTAAAACAGTTGCAAATAATTATGCTATCCCAGCAATTATTTAAAAGAAGAAGGGACGAAGACCCCTTTATATAGAGCTCCAACGTGGGAACAATGAATTAATGGACGTTCGGTAATTATGGCAGAGATCGTGGGGCAGTTACGGCTGGTGCCATAATGAGGATACAATCATAAAGCCATTAACGCACATGTTACAATCATGGTGTAATGTCTTCTTGATTTGCGGAGTGTCCATAAAATGCAGAGTTGATGATGTCTAAGATCGGGATCACCCTGCCTGAATTTGGATAGAAGACCAATGTGGGGCCTGCACCATGTCGGGAATAAGAGACAGATGGCAACATCCACCATGTCGGAAAGAAGACGACATGCATGTGTCATGCTGGTTGACTATATATGTACATGTGGGACATGTGCTATACCGAAGACGGACGCGTTGACCGAGTCCCGGTATCGAGTTGAGCCTCATTTCGACCCACTTGTTGAAATGACCCGATTAGGCCTGAAGAGTGTCACGTATCTAGTAATCGAATAGTTATATCCATGTCCCTCTCACAGATTAGTTAGTGTTGACTGGTAGATATATTCAATGAAATCATGTGTGATGAATCCTTACCTAGCTCACCCATACAACTATGCATGTCCAAACCCTATCTATAAAAGGGATTCTCTCTTTTGCACACATTATATATGCTGTCTTCAAGTCAATTTCTGTTGCTACTATACACATATTTCAAATGACTTGAGTTTAAAGCCACATGCACAACTTCATTTCTGTAATAATACCATCTTCAAATTCTTATGATTTCTCTATAACTCTCATTAAACAATCTTTTTTATCTGAATGTTCTTAGATCTTGAACTCTTGGTTATGTACGTAGCGGATTCTCTCACGGTGTTACACTCAGTTTAAAATGGGCAGACAATTCTCGGGATCTGGAGCTGTTCTCCCATTTGTGTGTTTATGTTTGATAAGGATATGTTTAGCTGAAAATATTCCAGCTAGCTTTGTATTTGGAGATTCATTGGTTGATTCAGGGAATAACAACTACATTATCTCTCTTTCAAAAGCTAATTATGTACCAAATGGGATTGATTTTGGCAAGCCAACCGGAAGATACACTAATGGAAGAACAATTGTTGACATTCTTGGTAAGTTTTTATATAACTGTACGGGTCTTTATTAGCAACACAATACATTCGACCTTCTAAAAGTTTCGGATTTAGAGTCAAAAAACAACTTTCGATAGATTCGATTCTGAGAATTGTGAGAATCAAACATCGAGAAAAGTCAATTCTTTTTTAACTCCAAGACACACTATCACAAACTCATACATTTCATATGGGCAGGGCAGAAACTTGGATTAAGAGATTTTACTCCGCCGTACCTGGCGCCGACGACAACCGGTCCGGTGGTGCTCCATGGGGTGAATTATGCTTCCGGTGGCGGCGGTATCCTAAATCACACCGGAAAAATCTTCGTAAGCTATCTATATAATATTACACGTAAAATTTACCCAATTGCATCAATTTTTCAATGGAACCATCAAAAAAATTAACGAAATCCGTCAAAATCTTAATAATTACAATGTTTTTCTTAAAATTTTCGGTGAATTTCAATTATTGACGGTACCTGGATAATGCAGATTGGGAGGATTAACATGGATGCCCAGTTAGACAACTTTGCAAATACAAGGCAATACATAATCTCAAGCCTCGGTGTTATTCCGGCGATGAACTTGCTCCAAAATTCACTTTTTTCAGTAACAATGGGATCAAACGACTTCATCAACAATTATTTAGTCCCTGTTCTTTCAGTACCTCTACAGAAAACTGTTTCCCCTCAAGCATTCGTCGGAGCAATGATTTCAAAGTACCGGATTCAGCTAACGGTAGGATTTTTAACTGCTTTTTTTTTTTTTGGTTGTTGATCAATAATGGCGGGTGTTTTTGTGAGTGAAGTTAAGGTGTTTGATAAAATGTTTCAGAGACTGTATAACTTGGGAGCAAGAAAGATTGTGGTAGTGAACGTGGGTCCTATTGGTTGTATACCGTATGTAAGGGAGATAAATCCGGCTGCCGGAAATGACTGTGCGGCTTTGCCTAATGAACTTGCTCAGCTGTTTAACGGCCAGTTGAAGAGTCTGGTGGCGGAGCTCCGGGCTAATCTGAAGGGATCAAACTTTCTTTATGCTGATGTCTATCGAATTGTTGATGATATAACCCGAAATTACCTAGCACATGGTAAGCTAAATTTACCCTTTTTTAGCAATAATTTTTTTAAATACGACCGTAGTCGTAATATAAATGTTATATAAATCTCTATATTTTTAAAATAAATAAATATGAATGTTCGTTTAAAACATTTTAGAATTATTATATGAATATTGTATTAAATGACAACGATCATATTCTTTCAATTTTACTCTCCATGTTATATGAAAAAGAATAAAAAGTAAAATGATATGACTATGATTCATGACCCTTAATTTAACGGGGATTTTTAGTTTTTCATAATGATCTCTGTAAAGTAATCAGAATCACATAATTTATATATACTTCACGAGTATTTCACTTACGTGGAGTGACTAACTAAAGTTCCGGATTACTCCCTAAAAAAAGAGCCGAATGGCGAGGCGATGTAAATATTTCATCAATCGAAAGAGAAAGACAAATTTTTCAAACTTTTGCGTGATAAAGCGACAAAACTATTTATTCACTCGTCGAAATTCACTGCTCAAATTCACCGCCAAATTCACCGTTAAATTCACTAATTTTTAAAATTCATCATTTAATTCACCGATTTTCTGATTCATCATTAAAATTCATCGCCGAAATTCACCGATTTTTGATTCACCTTAGATGCATCGATTTTCTGATTCACTGTCATTCTTCTCGCTATAAAAATTACGCACTGCCCTTCTCCCTATAAAAAGATGTAAATGTCTCCGTTACTTAAAAATATATTTCAGATCAAGCAGAATTATCCCTAATTTTCCATAAAAAAAAATTCAGATTAAAATTTTGTTTTGAAATGTTGTATAGAAAGGTGTGCAACCTATTGAAATAGTAATTGAGGTCCACAATTTGCAGGATTTGTGAATGGGAATTCAGCATGCTGCTATGTAGCTGGGAGATATGGGGGACTGATACCATGTGGACCAACATCTAAATATTGTCCAGACAGATCAAAATATGTGTTTTGGGATCCCTATCATCCTACTGATACTGCTTACAACATCATTGCTAATCGTCTCTAGATGGTGACACCAATGACATTTGGCCCATTAATATTAGACAACTTGTGTCTTCTTGAACTCACACAAGTCATATATTCATTTCGAGCATCCGTTGTATATGTGTTATTCCACGTATTTATCACAATTAAATATAGTACAAGATTCATATTTTAATGTATTATTTCACGTATTTATCACATTCTCGCTGAAGCATTGAATAAGGAAGACAATAATTTAAAACAATAGAGAGAGAAAGATAAGATTACACAGCTCTATGATAAGAATGTGAACAAATGGTAATGTCCCCATCTGGCATGACCGGTGTTGAACCGGTGGTACCGGGCCGACGGAGCGGGCAATCGCGATAATAGAGACAAATTTACATGTTTCAAATGCTGCATCGCAATCTCAATATTAATAAATACCATAAATAGTGATAACAAGATCCCAAAGCATTGTCATTGGTACATAATATCCGGCGTAACTCAAACCTCAATCTTCACAACTACTGAACTACACACACATACTAGAAGACAAAAGGTATGAGTACTGAAACAACAGATGTCTCAATGATGAGTGATTTTTTAGTAAAAAGATGGGCAGTTGTTGGGGTTTTAAGGGACAGTTTATGAGGCTGAATCTAAGATGAGTGGAATTTATACCCCCATTGCCTGCTCCCACCCAAAGATCGACACTCACATAATTTTTGTAGTAAGTTGAATTTTGGTATGCCAGATTGATGAGCGATGAGATTTTGAGAAAGGAATTTGATTGTATTACTTGCTTACTTGGTTCCTCAAATACATGGTGGTGGTACTATTTATAGCCCTCATAGATAGTTCAACTGCTCAATGTAATTTTCTAGACCTTTCTTAATTTTGAGTAATCACTACTAAAACCTACATGCATCTAATAGCTTCTACTCTAGTCATTTATTTCAATATCTATTCTGGAGTCTTATATATCTAGAAGCTTCTATTCTAGAAATGTATTTCTAGAGTTTTGATACAACTACAACAATTTTTTCTTTTCTTTTCTAAAATGCCAGTAGCACCATTTAATACTCCTTTTGGTACACATTTCAGTGACATCAATCTTTTATCACAATAGCTCAAACTTGTCTCTTGGTAGTGCTTTGGAGAATATGTCAGCTAACTGTTCTTCAGACCTGCAATGCATGAGCTCTATTTCTTTATTGTCTTCACCTTCTTTAACGGTTGGTACTTGATTCTTATGTGTTTAGTCTTGTTGTAAAATACTAGGTTTTTCGCCATTGAAATTGCAGAATCGTTGTCACGGTAGATCAAGGTTGCTTTATCTTGAGAAAACCCCATGTCTTCAAGTATGCGTTTGAGCCATATAGCTTGGCATTTGTCCATGTTGCTGCTACATATTCTCGCTCGCTGCTGATAAGTATTGTGTCTTGCTTTTTTGATGCCCAATAGAATATTCATGAGCCCAAAGTGAATGCATATCCATATGTGCTTTTATCATCTGATGATCCAACCTAATCGCTATCAGTGTACCCAATCAATTTTGAGTCAGGACGGATCCATACCAAATGCCGTAATCCTTTGTGCCTTGCGTATATCTCTTAAACTCTTTTAGTCGCCCGAATTGAACTTGACTTGGACATTGCATAAACCTTGAGAGATAACTTGTTGCAAACATAATGTTAGGTCTTCAGTAGTTGTTAGACAGAGTAAATTTCCAAATGAGATGCCGATATATCAGATAAATCGCTTCTCGCCATGCCATCTTCACTCTTGAGTGATTTGTCACCAAGTGGAGTTGCAACACTTGCACCCTTTCATCTTGAACTTTTCAAGAAGACTACACCAGATATTCTTTTTGGGAAATGAAAATCCAATTTTCTTTTGATTTACCTCGATTCCGAGAAAGTAGTGAATTAATCCTAAGTCACCATTTCAAACGCCTTCATCATGTCTTGTTTGAAACTTTTATCATGTCCTCATTGTTTCTTTTGCTCCTCTTGAAACCTTTCGAATGAATTAATTATCAATTCTCGCTATACCAATCTCGTGGAGCTTGCTTGAGTCCATATAGGCTTTTTTTTTTTTTAACTTTAGTACTTTGTCTTTTTCTCCTTTCACAAGAAATCCTCGAGGCTACTCCACGTAAATTTCTTCCTCAAGGTGTCCATTGAGAAATACCGATTTAACATCCAACTATGGATTTTCCATCCTTTTGTGCAGAGAGGCGATTAATGCCCGTGATCGTATCTAGTCGCGCAAACCTGAGCCAATCTGCCTCGCTGTAATCCACTCCAAACCGCTGACAATAGCCTTTTGCTCTTGCTTTGTGTTTTTGAATGGATCCATCAGATTAAGCTTTGTTTTATAAACCCACTTAACACCGATGACCTCTTTGTTTGAGATAGACTTACTAGCTCCCACGCTTCATTCTTGTTTATCATCTTTATTTCTTCTTCCATTGCTTTCTCCAAACTTCTTCTTTGGAGGCTTCTTCACAACTTCTTGGTTCTATCAAGGTGAGATTGCATCTCTCATAGATTTCACCAAGGATTTTGTTTTCCTTGGTGGTGTCTCCTGAGAAGAACCTTCATCTTGTCATGTTTCTTCATGAATCGTGCCACATTAATAGTTTTCCATTCAACTTCCTCTTTCTCCCAATTGAAGCTTGCATCCTCGCAAATTCAACATCTCGATCGACAATAAGCTTTCTTGTTCCTAAGCTATGACATGGTAACCTTTGATTGTGTACTATAGCCTAAGAAAATCCTTTTCTCTGCCTTCTCATCCAAATTTTCTCCTTTTCTTTTGGAATGTGAATATAATGTAAAAAGCCAAGACTTTAAGATGTTTTTTTATGGTTTTCGCCCACTCTAGGCTTCAAATGGTGTTTGGTCTTCAATGTCTTTGGTTGGACATCTGTTTAGCAAGTAGACCGCAATATGCACTGCCTTTGCCCAAAATGTTTTCGGAAGACCTTTCTCCATTAGCATAGCTCTTGTCTGCCTTTATAACGGTTCTATTTTTTTATGCTCGATACACCATTTTGTTCTTGAGCGTATCCAATCACAATTGATGCTCCACGCCTTCATCTTCACATAACTTGTTGAATTCATTAGATGTATATTATTTGCCTCGATCGCTTCTTATGGTCTTTATGTAAAGGACACTTTGTTTCTACATAGGCCTTATATTTCTTAAATATTTCATATACTTGTGATCTTTCACGCATAAAATAGACCCATGTCATTTTGGTAAAATCATCAACGAAGAGAATGAAGTACTTATTTTGTTCATGTGAAGGAGTGCGCATCAGGGCCACAAACGTCCGTGTACCAATTCTAATGGCTCTTTCGCCTCCAAGCTTTTCTAGTAGAAATGGTTGTCGATGTTTTTCCCGAGCATTCATCCTTCGCAAAAACGGTCAAGTGCTTTTCTAGTCGGAAGATCTTCCATCATGTTCTTTTGATGTAGCATATTCGATCCATTAAAATTGAAGTGACTAAGCCTTTTGTGCCGCTTGAATTACCTTCTCTCCCAAAAGCTTAAGTCGTTGTGAGGTAGATAATTAACATTTTATACACCTTCACAAGCCCTCTCAAGTGTGGGCAATCTCTCACAACACCTGCACATCTTAAACACTTCAACACGCCCATCAAGTGTGGGCGGTCTCTCCCAACACTTGCACAATATTAATGAGGAAAATAATGGTGACACTGTGGTTCGATCTCATAACCTCCTGGCTCGCTACCATGTTGAATTGTCATCTCTCCCAAAAGCTTAAGCTGTTTGGGGGTATATAATTAACATTTTATACACCTTCACGGGCCCCTCAAGTATGGAAATCTCTCCCAACTCTTGCACATCTTAAACACTTCAACAAAGGCTATAACCACGAGTCGCCAACTTGTGCCTTCGTTGTTGTATCTCTTGCAAAACTCGATTGATCTAAAAGCATCGCTTTTCCTTCATTTTTATTTTTGCAATTTGAAGGGATTTATCTTGCTTATCATATATTGTACAAGAATCTCCTTCAAAATACAACGTCTGACACTCAATAGATTTTGATATATACTAAGGACCAAGAGCACCTCATTTATGTATCTCTTGCTCTTCTTGTGTGAATGAAGAGAGTTTATTCCAAAGAGCCTCCATAAAGTCACCATTTCCTATTTCAATATTGGTCTTGAATTTTTCAAGACGGTGAAAGATGGATTCATCTTTTGTCATGTAATTGCTGCTTGACAGGCATAGTAAAGATTGCCCTCGACATCTTTTTCTTCAGAAAAATTATCTTGATGATTATTTAAATCGACATACCTTCTCACAGTGATCAAATTTCTTACAATTTTTGAATTGTAGTATTCCTTTAACCACCAATCTTTCTCCAAATGGCTTTTCCTCTTGCATATGCCGCAAGGAGAAAATGTTTTGTATCAAGGCTCTGCATTTTTAGAACCATCATTTGATCTGTGATCATTTTGTATAGATTTTTGTGACGGCATTTTGAACTTAGATTGAAAAGCATTTTCAATTGTGCCTTCGTGACGCATTTCCAATCTATGTTTATGAGCTTCTAATGACCCATCAACTTTGAAGCGGTCAATTTTTCCAAATCTTTGATTGCTCAATGGTCGTAATAATTGATCATATTTTTCTATACATGTAATCAATATTTTTTCCACAATTTTCTTTTGGGATGTCTTCCCATTGGCCCGCAATTGATTTGCTAATAAATCTACTTCAGTAGTAGTCTTCAACATTCTCTCGATCTTTCATTTTAAATTCTCAAAATTTCTCCTCAATGAATGAAGTTTTGAGACTCATGCCTTTTCATTGCCTTGAAACTCCTCCCGCGACTTATCTATTGCTTCTTTAGCCGTTTTGGCACTCATGATTCTTGGAAACGATTCTTCAGTCAAGCTTAAATGAAGAGCTAATAATGCTTGACCATCTTTTTGTTGATTCTCCTTGAGGTCTTTCTTTTGTGCGGTAGATAAATTTGAGATGTCGCCAGGGATGCTAAATCCCTTACTTACGATATCCCATAAACCTTGAGCACAAAAGTAGGTTCTCATTTTAATGAACCTATAGTTGAAATTTTCACCTCAAAAATGGAACCGAAATGGATGAGCTGAGTGTGTAATCTGCCATAATATTAATTTCCTGGCTTGTAGTTGTGTCGAAACCGAGCTTTGATACCACTTGTTAGAATTTTCGTAGTAAGTCGAATTATGAGGCTAGGATTGATGAGTGCGTAGATGGAAAAGTATTGATAAGTTGATGTAATGGAAAAGGAATTTGATTGTATTACTTGCTTACTTCGCTCTCAAGTACATGGTGGTGGTACTATTTATAGCCCCATATAGATTGTTCAAGTGTCTAATAGTGTCAGAAGGTGACTTAAACTCTACATCCGGTGGAACTAATCTAAAGACTCACCAGCGACGGACAAATGAGAAGTGTATTCAATTCTGTGGCTTCAAGAGGTGGAGTCTCACCGAGCTTCAAAGCAGGTAGCTTCAAAGAGGTAACTATCAAAGCAGGTGATAGTCATTGAGTACCGAATACAAAGCAGGTCCCACATCCGATAATTTCACATGTGACAAACAGCACAAAGGTCATTAAAAGCCGAGGACACGGTAGTGGTATTTATGGTGCATCGATAAAGATTCTCGCGCTGTGGTTTGTGGATTTGTACCTATAAATACAGCTTGTTGTTACATTATTTTCTCATGCGCTGAAATCAAAGAAATTCAAAGCATGTAATAAAATATCTCTTTTCTCGCCTGTGGGTTTTTTACCTCTCAATCGAGAGGTTTTCCACATTAAATCTGTGTTCTTCTTGTTTTCTCTATCTCCTTTGATTGTTTATGTTTGATTGCTTCGCTTCGCTTTTGCATCCGGTTATCTCCACGCTTTATAACAAGTGGTATCGAGCCAAGGTTCCTGAGAAAACAATCAGCACGATCGCCTTCATCTTCACCAAGACCTTCAAAGAAGCGTGCTAGGATCTCGTGATAAAGTTGTGATCTTTAGCAAGAAAAGATGTCAGAAGAAACGAAAAATCGATAAATTTACAGTGAGCGAAATGCTTTTGGTCTGTGGGCAAATTAAGATGCGCAATCGTTGAAACAACAGGGTTTGTGGAATCTTTATCCGACAAACCAAATACAAAAAGTGCAGATTATGCCACCTGGAAGAGAAAGCACATTCAACCATCAGGCCAATATCTTCTCGCACATAACCCTCGCGAGACAAGAACAACTTCTTCCTCGACTTCTATCTCTCCAGATCTCCATCCCCAAGATTTTCTTGGCAATAAATCCTTGTTTAAAATTGAAGATGAAGATGCAGCCCTAATCCTCGCTGGTGTCATTGGTCGCATTGAAGATACATGAAGAAGTCCGCGAGGGAACTATCTTGACCAATTTGAACACAATATTGTGCTTGACCATTTAAAGGAATATTGATGTTAACCCTTCCTTTTGCCTTCATAGTCGTGGAAGGATACAAGAATTTTCGGAGGGTCGCTTTGACCAATTCCCAAGTCCGATTCTTCAATAATGACTCCATTTCATCTCCCATGGTCGCATGCCACCGAGATGCTTCAGCACATGTCATCGCTTTCCTCTGTAGTAGTAGGTTCAAAGAACCTCTACTTCTTCAAAGAACTTGGAGTGCATATCCACCCAAATCATCATATCCATATCTCCTGGAGGTATCCCAACATTAGATCTTCTAGCTCGCGCGCGCCTGACTCACGATCAATGTTTAGATGACGCCTCACCGAGGTCTCAGCAGACCGCTTGGATCGATTCTCGTTCATTATCCGTGATCAAGATAGTTGTTGATTTGGATCCACCGATTGTTGCATATCAAGAGACTCCACCTAAGCTCCACCTGCTTTCAACACTATCGATTCAAAGATCGTTTCGCACTCGCGAGACCTCTCCACCGATGAGTTTAACATAGAATTTTCATCAAACACAACGCCCCTCGCCGAGGATTACTCGACTCATTGATGACCAAATTCTATATCCTTTACTCCATCACCATACCCCACAAACACTCTCTTCTTGGCTCTTGGCTCCAACTTCCTTCACTAACATGATAGTAAGTCGCATTTCCAAAACCCTTAGAATCGAGTAGTCGCAGGCTTGCCCGACCACATCTCAAATGGTGTCTTGAGATTGATTCCTCAGGTGTGGACTCGTTGATTAAGTAGCAAGTCAGCCTTAATGCCTTCTCGCCTAAAATCTCCTTGATAAACCAAATTTTGAGAAAGCATACATCTTGCCTCTCTCCAAAGAGAGTTTGATTCATCCTTTCACCTACACCATTCTCGTGAGGTGTATTCCTTACAAGATGATGTCCGGCAATACCCTCACCGCACAAATGAATCAAAATCCGTCCAGCCAGAATTCCGCACTATTATCTCAGCACGAAGCTTCTTGATTTTCTTGCCTAACCTGATTCTCCACTGTGGCCTTCCACCGCTTGAAGTTATTGAATGCATCACTTTTGTTCTTCATCATCACCACCCAAGTCATCCTTGAATAGTCATCTATGAATGACACAAAATATCTCGTGACCACCCAATGACTCAACTTTGATGGACCCCAAGAATCGAATGGATATAATCAAGTGTTGCCTTTGTATTGTGCAACCTCGCTTTGAGAACTTACTGCAATTTCCCAAACACACAATGTTCACAAAAGTCCGCATTCTTGACCTTATATCCCCAAGAAAACTCGCTTTGAAGAAAGAACTCAGATACCCTTTTCACCTACGTGACTAAGTCTCACGTACATACCGAGTCTCGCTGAGATCGGTGAATCACGAGGATGCAAATAAAGAAGAAGCGTTGTGATACAAAAGAGATCTTTCATAGTTGGGAAGGATCTGATAGCTTTGGAGGACATGCCAGAGCGAGACACGCGGTCAGCTGACAGACAGTCGTCGCTACAGTACAAAATTTACCATCCTCTCGTCCTTAACTTTATCGAGCCAATTCCCACAACTTTACAGACCTTGCCGCTGGCCATATAGATTTGACCACCATCTATCCGCGCCATAAGTAGTAAAACCACTGCTTGGACAAATATGGTAGATGCTCCAGAATCAAGTATCCACACATCATTGTGATGTGTAGAATCCCTCGCAACTAGAACCGGCATCCTCATCGATTGCTCAAGAGCCAAAGCCATCGCGCCGTAATTGCCTTCCCCGCCTGCTTTTCTTCCTTGACAATTGGACTTCCAATGTCCCCGCTTCCTTACAAGAATTACAGACATGGAAAAGGATATGGACAAAAGAAGAAAAAGAAGAAGTCTATGTCCAAAGGTCCTAAGTCTATCGATGTCTCAGAATTATCAGAAGGAGCAGTGACATTGGAAGTCCAATTGTCCAAGGAAGAAGCAAAAGAGAGAAGGCAGTATTCGCACAAGAGCCTTGGCTACTGAGCAATCTGAATTGAGGATCTGGTTCTAGTTGCAGGGGACTCTACACACCATAATGATGTGTGGATACTTGATTCTGGAGCATCCTACCATATTTGTCCAAACAGGGAGTGGTTTTCTACTTATGAGCAGATAGATGGTGGTCAAATCTATATGGCCAACAAAGAAGGTCTCAGAAAGTTGTGGGAATTGGCTCAAGAAAGTTAAGGACGAGGATGGTAAATTTTGTACACCAAGGAAGGATGTAAGACATGTTCCACAGATGACCAAGAATTTGGTATCTCTCGCCACTTTGGACAAGAAGGGTTCAATTTCAAGGGTGAAGGTGGGCAAATTTGAATGTCTTTAAAGATTCAATTGTAGTCCTCAAAGGCATCAAGAGGAACCTTGTATATATTACAAGGATCTATCAGATCTGCACATCGCCACTGCAGCATCCTCAAGCTTCACTGATCTCAAGAGACTCACCAGGGGCACATGAGACTAGTCACACTGGGTGAAAGGGTATGCATTCTTTCTTCAAAGAGTTTTCTTGGGGATATAAGGTCAAGAACTGGACTTTTGTGAACATTGTGTGTTTGGGAAGTTGCATAGAAGTAAATTCTCAAAGCGAGGTTGCACAATACAAAGGCAACACTTGATTATATCCATTCAGATCAGCTTGGGTCCATCAAGAGTTGAGTCATTGGGTGGTCACAGATATTTTGTGTCATTCATAGATGACTATTCAAGGATGACTTGGGTGGTGATGATGAAGAACAAAAGTGATGCATTCAAGAATCTTCAAGCAAAGGAAGGCCCTAGTGGAGAATCAATTAGGCAAGAAAATCAAGAAGCTTCGTACATATAATGGTCTGAATTACTGACGGATTTTGATTCATTTTGTGCAAATGAGGTATTGCCGGACATCATATCAGTAAGAAATACACCTCACAGAATGGTGTAATTGAAAGGATGAATCAAACTCTACCGGAGAGGCAAGATGTATGCTTTCTCAAGTCGGGTTTATCAAGAGAGATTTTGGGCGCAGGTCATAAGACGCCTTGTTACTTAATCAACAGCGAGCCTCACACAGGATCAATCTCAAGACACCATTTGAGATGTGGTCAGCAAGCCTGTGACTACTCGATTCTAAGGGTTTTTGATGTACAACTTACTATCATGTTAGTGAAGGGAAGTTGGAGCCAAGAGCCAAGAAGGAGTGTTTGTGGGGGTATGGTGATGGAGTGAAAGGATATAGGATTTGGTCATCAAAGAAAGTCCGAGTAATCCTCAAGCAGGACGTTGTTTTTGATGAAAATTCTATGTTAAACTCATCGCGGGAGGTCTCCACCGAGTCCAAACCGATCTTCGAACTGATAGTGTTGAGAAACAGGTGGAGCTTCAGTGGAGTCTCCATCGATATGCAACAATCGGTGGATCCAAATCAACACTATAATCGATCCGGATAATGAACCGAGACCGATCCAAGCCACCACGAGACCTCGCCGAGGCGTCCATACAAACATTGATCGCCAGAGTCTAGAATTTGCCAAAGAGCTCTAGAAGATCTAATGTTGGGATACCTCCAAGGAGATATGGATATGATGATTTGGCTGGATATGCACTCCAAGTTGCAGAAGAGGTAGAGGTTGCTGAACCTACTACTTACAGGGAAGCAGTGACATGTATAGAAGCATCTCAGTGGCATGCAGCCATGGGAGATGAAATGGAGTCATTATTGAAGAATCAGACTTGGGAATTGGTCAAACGGCCTCATCGACAAGGGAGTTGTGACTTGTAAATGGATTTTCAAGAAAAAGGAAGGAATAACTAAGGCGTAGAGGGTCGTATAAGGCACGCTTGGTTGCAAGAGGATTCACCAAAAGGAAGGGGTTGACTTTGATGAAATATTTTCACCAAAGGTCGACATACTTCAATCGTGGTGTTACTAGCAATGGGTGGCACAAAGAGATCTGAACTTGAGCAATTAGATGTGAAACCGCTTTTCACATGGTGAGGTGGATAAGGAGATATACATGACACGGCTGAGGGTTTTCAAGTTCTGAAAGGAAAATTATGTTTGCAAGTTGAAGAAATCATCAGTATGGTTTGAAGCAAGCTCCAAGACAGAGGTATAAAAGGTTTGATGCTTTATGCTTGGCGAGGTTACAACAGAAGTCCCTATGATCATGTGTATACCACAATCTGGCGAAAGATGGATCTCATATCTATCTTGTTCGTATGTGGATGACATGTTGATTGTCAGCTTTGCAGGAAGTCTGATATTCAAAATCAAGAACCTTCTTAGTCTTTGAATTTGAAATGAAGGATTTGGAGTGCGACCAAGAAAATCTTGGGGATGGAGATCTGGAGAGATAGAAGGCAAAAGAAATTATTCTTGTCTCAGCAGGGTTATGTGCAGAAGATATTGGCCAAGTTTGGGATGTCTGCTGCAAAACCAATAGATACTCCTATGGCATCAAATGTTCATTTGTCTGTTTATGCTTCACAGTCAGCTGAAGAGAAGGAGTATATGTCAAAAGTTCCCTATGCTAGTGCAGTTGGCAGTCTGATGTATGCCATGGTTTGCACTAGGCCTGATTTGGTCGAGCAATCGGTGTTGTCGGCAGTTTTATGGCTCAACCTCGAAAGGAACACCGAAAGTCATTAAAAGGATATTCAGGTACCTGAGAGGTACAGCTGATGTTGGTCTCATTTATGGAGGTGATACTGGTCTGGTCACAGGTTACTGTGATGCTGATTATGCAGGTGATGTTGACAGTAGAAAATCAATGACTGGTTATGTGTTTACATTGGGAAATGCAGTGGTCAGCTGGAAAGCTACTCTTCAGCTCAGAGGCCTTATCAACTCTTTGAGCGAGAATACATGGCTCTTCATGAAGCGCAAAGGAGAGGTATCCGGTTGAAGGGACTAGTCGATGATTTGGGGTTGCATCGGGATCAGTGATATATACCGTGATGATCTAAGTGCAATATGTTTAGCCAAGGATCGGAGTTCATCATGAGAGAACCAAGCATATTGATGTCGTATCATTTCTTGAGGAATGAGAAGAGGTCAGGTGGTGAAGAAGATTGGCACAAAGGAGAATCCTGGCGATATGTTCACTAAACCAAGCTTCAATGAGTAAGTTCCAATCTGTCTGGACTTACCGAATATTCAAAGCTTATAATCTGCTCTGGAAACTCTACCGAGGCGCATCGCTGTGGAGTGATGCTTTGTGGAGATAGTCCGGTACAAGTACATCCGGCATTGACGAATGCATCCGGTACAAGTACATCCGTTTATGCAATCTGTTTGACTCTAGTGAGAGTTGAAGTCAAGGTGGAGATTTGTCAAGAAGGTGACTTAAACTCTACATCCGGTGGAACCAATCAAAGACTCGCCAGTGTGATGGACAAATTGAGAAGTGTATTCAATTCGTAGGCTCAAGGGTGGAGTCCATCGAGCTTCAGCAGGTAGCTTCAAGCAGGTAACTATCAAGAGGGGTGATAGTCACTGAGCAATCGGATTACAAGCAGGTCCCACATCCGATAATACAAAGAAAGTTATCAATTATCTCCATCGCTTTATAACAAATAGAATTTTCAAGACCTTTTTAATTTTGAGTAATCACTACTAGAACTCACATGCATTTAGTAGCCTTCTACTCTAGTCATTATTTCAATATCTATTCTGTAGTCTTGCATATCTAAAAGCTTTTATTCTAGAAATGTATTTCTAGAGTTTTGATACAACTAGAGAATTCTTTTCTTTTCTTTTTTAAAAAAGTGTAGCGCCATTTAATAGGCCTCTCACTACCGTAGAGCCGGTGGTGGAAACCCTAGAAAGGTATAAAGTGCCCTTACTTTGTTTTTTGGTCATTCCATCCTCTCCTCCATAAAAAGAGTTGTCTTCGAAACTAAACATACCTAACTCCGGGAAAAAAGATGGATGCCGATCTTGCATCTCTCACTCAAGCTCTCAAGTGGCCTCTTGCTCGGTGTGATTGGACCACAACACATTGATCAATGTCATGGTCTTTCCCCCCGATAGGGTCTTACATTTCCAAGATATGCACCATGGATTTAGTCATATGTGAGGTTCTTCTTAAGCAATTGTTGAGCAAGATCGATAATCTAATGCGGTTTTCAGTGGCTCTTTCTCAAAAGAGATGCATGGAAGACATTATAAATCCGATATAAGGTAAAAGGTAATTGCACCTGGTATGCAAGCTCTCCAACTCTCCCAATGTCGGTATCTCTTCGATACAAAAGTTAGTCAAACAAGAACTCAAATGTGGATACCTAAGTTAGATTTTAATGGCTTTGAGGTTTGGGAAACTTGCATACCAAAAAGCAGCAAAGGATCTATTTCAAAACAAAACCCAACATATTTCCAAATCACGTGTTAGAATTATTGCATGTGGACTTGTTTGGTCCTAGTAGAATCTAAAGTTTGGATGGAAGCACTATGTCTTTGATATAATAGATAATTTATAGAAGATTTAGATGAATGTTAGTTTTAGCACACAAGAATGATATTTCAAAGTCCTTTGAGAAGCTTGTTCTTCAACTTCAAAATGAGCTTAAGACTCAAGTAATCAGAGTGAGTGATAGTGGAGAAAGGTTCATTAATTCTGATTTCATTCACCTTTGTGATACAATCGGAATCAAACATGAACTCTCGGCTCCAAGAACTCCTCATCAAGATGAAGAAATGGCACTTCAAGAAGGTGCAAGGACAATACACAAACAGAATCTGAGCGTAATACACTAACACCAAGTCATTGAAAACTTCTTTCTTCTCTCTGTATTCTCTCCCTCAAAATAAAATAAAAAAGCTCAACAAACTTCCGCCGCTTCTGCTCCGGCGCCGACGGAATCTTGCTGCCGGCATCAGCCCTCTGTAAATAATCCATGTTTTATCCTATCTTTTTTCTCTTGATAGGTGTAGCTACGTTTTGCGACCTCCTTCCGCCTTTCCCCGTCAGATCCAGCCCTTTTCCGGCCATGATTGTGGTGGTGGGATGAGTGGTGGAGTTGGTCGCCGCTGTTCCGGGACATAAAGTTAAAATATTTTATTATCTACGGTTTGAGTTGTCTGTTGATGGCTTGTGTTAGGCCCTAATGGGGCTTTCTTTTTGTCAAACCTCCTACAATAATGTAAGATTGTGTGTGCAGCAACGTTAGCATTACACTTTGAGAAATAATTTGCCCAGAAAAAATTGATCAGAAAGTTTTCATTTTGATTTTATAATGCTGGATATCAATTTTGTTGTTCCTGTTCCCTCTCATTAAAGGGGAAGACTTGTTTTATCCTTGGAAAATATTTCAATCCTCAAAATAGCTTTCTTTGACAAATCAAAAAATTATTTTAGTATATGTGTGATATTTAATTCTAATTTATATATGTTACAAATGTATATTTTGACTTTATTAAAGCGATTTATTCCTACTTTTATCTGTTTGGTACTAGTTCCATTTGTTTGGTTAAGATTTTTCTAATAGTGGGCTGAGATTTTAGGAGCACATTAGTTTGTTTTCTTTCTCTCAATTTTAGCTATTGGTTCAGTGAGTTCGGACTATATATATATATATATATATATATATATATATATATATATATGGTACACAGAGAGAAATGGGCACATAGAAAAGGGGTTCAAGCTTTAATTATGGAGAAAGCTTTAATACTATTTTTATATACATATTGCTTGATAAACACACGTAAATGGTATTACAGCTTCTGATTCCTCTTTGGAGGAAGACTGCTTTATCCTAGTGACATTTCGATTCACCGAAATAAGTCGGCTTAGGACAGTGTCGCTTGACACGACTCGAGTATTTGATCGGTTGGTTATTATCATCAATCCACTATGAAGACCATTACTTGTTCAAGCATGAAGACCGCATTCTGCTCGAAACAGTATACTATCAAGATCGTTAATCGCTCGGTGATCCATCATGGCGGAGGTGATTACGTGTTCGTGACATCATTCTGAGCCAAAAATTTACAAAATTGTTGTTGTCTATAGTTTCTTTTGTTGTTTGTTAGTTCAGTTTGTTCCAGCTTTGACCGGCTTTGTATCTGCGTTTACTGTCGTTTAATAAAAGCTTTCGTATTTCCGAGAAAAAAGCAGAAAAAAATTACACTAACAAGAAGTCAACAACAAACAAAATTGAATAGAAGTAACACATGTGAATTGATCATTAGGATCCATAAGGTGGTGCATAAACAAAAAAGCGGTCACTTTTTATATCCAATCTTGCTAATTTACATGCACTTGTTTCACCTTGTGTAGTGCATGATGCTTTAACCGATATTGGATACGGCATTGTTAATGGCACCACATCCAATATACTCAGGCACCACACTTGTGTAAAATTCAATTTTACAGGGATTGAAATGTGTTATTTTAACCCCACAAAAACGAAATGTGGTTTTTCGACCCCTGTAAAATCGAATTTTACACAGGTGTGGTGTCCGAGTATATTGGATGTGGTACCATTAACAATGCAATAAATACTATGCATGGTGAACTTAACCAGTTCAAGATAAATGATGTATTGGTTGTTAGTCCCTAAAAATGCTAGAAAGACCATCATAGGCACCACACGGGTTCTTAGAAACAAATTGAATGAATATAATACAAGGCATAGATTATAAAGAAAGTGAAAGTCTTTTCACACATTTTTTTTTTTCCAATTTTATCTTTCAAATTTTTCGCATATACATATTCTGACACAATTTTAGCTTCTATTTTGAATTTTTTATGTTTAAATATAGGTCAGAATATATGAAATAAACTTTCTGACCGGTATCGAGTCAGTCAAAATAATAAAACCTTTTACCGGTATCGGGTCTGTCAGAATAATAAACCTTATCTAAGGTCAGAACAGTGGGTGTTGTATTAAGGGATGTTCCCTATAGTTATTGGGCCAAAGGCTATTAGATTGCTCATATATGTTTCATGAATTTATGATTTCAAACATTTTCAAATAGGTGTCAAATGTGTTTCTTTTAAATATTTTATCAAAAAGGAAGTCCCCCTCCTGGTTTTCAAGATGTAATATTATGTTTATAAACTCATAAAAGTTTGTACATAGTTTAAAACAAAACTTGTTGTGCCATAAATAACAGTTCCACCGGAAACCTATGGTATTGCCGAAGGGTTCACAGCATCCGCAACAGAGTCCTCTATTTATTAAAAGATCTAAATATGATATTCTATTTGTTCAAATCTATGTTGATGTAATAATCTTTGACTCAAATAATATATCCTTAATAAGATTTTGAAAGCTTCATGCAAATATGAATTTGAAATATCTTAATTAAGAGAGTTGAACTTGTTTTTGGTGTTGCAAATCAAGAAAATTAAACAAGGGATACATGTTAGATAGTCAAAAAAACTTATACTTGCCAATCCTAAACTTGCATATATACACATATATATATATATATATATATATATACACACACACACACTCATATGAGTACTTTTGTGAAACTAGAGCACAATCTTAAACTTGCATATATACATATATATATATACTCTTATGAGTACTAAACTCTCAAGCAACCTAATAAGCCCATACACTATCAATAATGAAATTCTTTCCTAGTGACTCTATTTGTAGATTTGTAGGGTGAAACGTTTGGATGAAATAGACCACATAGTTTGACCGTAAATTCAAACTATGTAGTCGAGATTCATCCACACGATACAACTTCTCAAGCAGCAGGAGCACTGTAAATAATTTAAATATATAAAGTATCTCTGAGTTGAAACTGCAAAACAGAATATTAGTCAATCATAAGCAAGTATGAGCCTAGTTACAAAAAGTTGTTTGTTCTTACACAAATTTATGAGCCTAGTAACAAAAAGTTTATATCAAACACAGAAAATAAACTAAGAAAACTAGGTTTGAATGAAAAGATCAGAAGTAGTTTTCTAGGCTGCAGTTTTATGCATCAAATTTAGCAACTTTTTTTCAAGTTGCTCAGAGCCCAGTGCGATCATCATCTCTTTTCACCAAATTATTCACATAAATATTAAAAATAAAATTCAAAAATGGAATCCTCAGAAGAATTGCTTATAGTTGTCATCAAATTGACAATCAGGTCTCAAAGATTTCATGCCATCATAGGAATCCATGTCCAAAAGACATTTTTTTTTTCCAAAAACCAAAAATTAATTACATAACCCCAAAAAAAAAAAAAAAAAAAAAAAAGAAAAATAGTTTAGCAGAGATTTATTAGCTGCACCCGAGTAAAACACAGGCGAAGCAACTCAACTTTCTGCAATTAATCTCTGCCTCACCGAATATATAAATCTTTGGGATAAAACTTCACCATAATTCCATGAAATAATCCCAATAATGAGGCAATACCCAGTATTTATTATTAATCAAATATATAGGAGAATAAACAATAGATTAGTAAAAGAAATGCCTCCAAATATGTGTATATTGATATCAAGTATATAGGGGAAAAATTCAGAAAACCTAATATTGAAGAAATTATATTAGCAGGGATTTATATATCCGAGAGGCTGACAGCGGTTTAGGGTTTTAGGAAGATGAATGAAATGACCATAGACCCCTTAACAGTTGACAGATTATTCATTTTGGGCTCCATTCTCAGCCCAATATGAGTTCGTTAGGGTCATTAAGGAAATACAACCTCCCAAAAGCCCAAAATCTCTTACCTAAACACTTGCACTACATATTGGAAAAAAATATGCCCTACAATGCATTTGACCATCAAGTGAAAAAAAAATACGCAAAACGATATCGTTTTATGTGTAATGTTGCACTTGACAATCAAGTATATTGGAGGGGATAAAGGTCCCTAGATATTGTATCAAATTATTAGACAAAATTTTTATGAAAAATAGCATTGTAACAAATACTTTATTTCACCCCCCCTAAAAAAAAAGACAAATACTTTATTTCTTCATTTATAATATTGATTTTCTGAAAAGAAAAAAAAATCACAGTTAGAACATTCATCCAAAATCTATAAACAAAGGTCGTTAGAAGTATAAAATAGAGAATCTAATACATTTCACCTTTGATAGAGTTTTTATAAACTAGAAAATATAGTACATGGAATTGTATAAGAAAGAAATCGTAAGAATATCTTATGCAAAACAGCTTAGATCAAATGATCTTTAAATAAGCATATCTTCATTTTACAGTAGCTCTATACGATATGATCTCCAACGATGTTTTTATCATTGTCATTATACCTACAAAAATCATTAATAATACAAAATTAAACACATTCTTGCTTTACATCTCAATCTACACACATCAAATATTCATTATATATTATTGTTATCATTATCTCTACAAATTTAAACATTTAAAAATGTTTAAAGACGTGAATAATATAAGATGCACTATTCATCGTCCTTAAATTTTTATTTTTTTTAGGGAAAGAGATTCTTGATAGCATGGCTTAACATACAATTTGAGAGCAATATCCATTGTCTTTAGTAGGTATTAGGAGACAAGAGGTGTGCGAAACAAAGTATTATATCGTGGGAGATCGACACGGCTCGAACCTTTAGAACTAAGAGCCGCAAATGGGAGTCACCACTTGGATACTATATATGAGCCCATTTGTATCCTTTAAATCCTATCGTGATTCAAAAACATATGTGTAATATTCCGATTTTCTAAATTCAGGCAGACGTGTCGTTTCATAAAACGAAATATTATTATTTCTTTTCTTTTATGGGAGTTAAGTATTTAATTGATTTTATATATATATATATATTTTCGAGTTATATGTATATATATATATATATATATATATATATATATATATATATATATATGATTAAGGAAAAATCGATTATTTGGTAATTAAGGGCAATTAAGGAAAAGGGATTAATTGGGAATTGATATTTAAGGAAAATTAAATCAGATTATTCCCAAAACCTAAACACAAATTCAGAAATCAGTTTCACGCTTCTCCTTCTCTGCGCAATTTTTGAGAGGAAGAAATAGGGCTTGGATGGTTTTCGCAATTTCTAAGGCAACCGTTTTCATATCAGACGAGAGATTTGGAATCGTTGTGAGAAGGGCAGCGTTTGGATATCAGTTGGTGGGAAGTGCAGCAGATTTTCAGAGGCTTTGAATCTGGTTTTTTGGCTGCAAATAGGTAAGAGACTTTTCCTATGATCTCGATTATGATTCGTAAAGTTTAGATCATGTTTTAAGATGCGTAGATGCAAGAAAGATGTGTTTTTCGTTGATCAAAGGCTCATAGACGTTTTGGAATGTTTAGATATGTTTTTCTACGCTTTCTTGTGTTGAAATCGATGTTAATTAGGTTAGAAACGGTTTAGAAATCGCGTTTTGAAGATTTTAGCGTTTAGGAAAAACCAGCAAACGGGCGTTTGCGATCATAAATTAAACGGGCGTTTGCACGCGCGCGACAGGGCGTTTGAGGTTAGACTTTTGATTCGTGATGTAGCCTTTTACGACGGACGGGCGTTTGGGGTTAGTGGGACGGGCGTTCGATGTCGAACGGGCGTTCATAGGATGTCAAACGGGCGTTGACCTGCTTTTACCTTGTTCTTACTGCTTTTAGCATTTCGACTTGGTTTTCGCTTCATAATCGTGTTTTCACCGCTTTAAACCCTTAATCATGATATGTTAACATTAATTAAACATGAACAAGCTTCGATTGAACTTCTGATTCGTTCAGTTAAAACACCGAATGTACTCTTAAAGGGAGTTGAAGTTCGGATCCGTCGGAAGAGCATGATAGGCTTGTGCTTTGATGAATTAGCATTCATCAATGTCTGTGTAATTTCTAGGCTTTGTCTGTGTCTAGTGGTCTAGGAAGAGAGTAGTCAAGGTGAGGGAGATTAATTGAAAACACTTAGGTGGTTAGTTAATCATCCTAATAAATACGTACTTGACTAGTAAAAGATTAAACAACATGTCAAATTTGATGGATAGGCACCGCCTATATCGCGACGTGTGTGTGCTACCTCACGAAGGTGGAAGAACCCGTGAGTCAAAAAACACAAGTTCGGGTGACTTCACCGAGACGCGCTGTACTATCGAGTCTACCTATTCTAGACTTCGTGGATATTGGTGTGATCCACTAATATGTTGCCAAGAGTGTCCCAAAAGTGGATACGCCAGAGTGCCCTTAAGTGCGGTGAACATAGATAAGTTAAGTAGAAACGTTTAGTCAATTCATGTTGATGGACATGAAATGAACTCCAGATTGAGTCGGTCACATATAAACAACTAAACTTCTAAATATCTTTTCTTTATAAATTATAATTGTTGTCATAGCTTCTCTTTCTTATTAAGTACGTTGTACTTACCTCAAATGCATGTTTTCTATGTGTTTGGGGAAGAGAAGACGAACAGGTCGATAATGTTTATGAGGAGGAGTTCGATGATGACGTTTGAAGACATCTCATTGAAGACTTTACCTTTATTCTTTTACTATTCTTCTTTAGACTGTGTTAGATTTTTGGTCTTTCGAGACTTGTAGTAATTTTACGTTTCTTTTGAGAATATTGTACGTTTCTTTTGGATTTCGTATTTTTTTCCTTGAATGTAATAAGTTACATTTCCATCTTTAGATTTCATGTTTCTATTCTTGGATGTTTGGAATTTTTCATACCCAAGTGTTTTGCTTCCGTTTGCTTATTTTTGATACGACGTAGTAGATGCTTACGCATAAAGTGAATTTGTTTTTATTTTATACGTGCCGAACGTTCATTTTCCGGATAAGGACTCGGTGTCCGGGAACGGGGCGTTACAATATGATGTAACAAGCATATCAGCTTGTCCTGAAGTTAATTTAAGAACGATTTTCAATTTAAATGGGGAGAACCGTAATGTCCTGAACTCAGCAAAATAAAAAATAAAAAATAAAATAATAAAATTATATATTATATATATATATATATATATATATATATATATATATATATATATATATATATATATATATATATATATATATATCATACATAATAGTAACTATTAAAGTTGCATCTTTCGTCGTCCTTTTTGTCATTTACCGTATTTTTTTTTCTTTTTAACCCCTATCTATTTCTTTCTTTTCCCCTCCACCCCCTCAATTTTCTACTCCATATTTTTCATCTCCCCACCTCCGCTTTCTCCAATAATCACCTTGCACGCCTACAGCTTGTCTGAATATCCCACTAACTGTTTTGCACCGCCCTCGCCTCGTTGGTTATAAATAGGAGTTCTCAGTCGGCGATGGAGCTTTTGCGTCTTGCATCGGTTTTGATTTCAGTCTTTGGTTAGGCACCGTCTTCTCCGTTTCTTCACTCTGTTTTCCCATCCTTCAAATTGTTGTTGTGATTGTTCTTGTAATGATCATGCTTTGTTAATTCTAATTCTGCAGGTTTGTTACCTTGTGATTGCGTCGCGGATTTCAGGCTCTCGACCCTTTTCAAGGTACGCTATGTTTCTTGTTGTCTTTGCTGCTGATTGTCTCCTTTGGTTGTCTGTGTGGTGGGTTTCTTGATTGCACCAAAATGGTGGCTTGGGTTTCTCCTTTGTCAATTTCATGTATTTTGGGATTGCATGTTGTTTGGGGGCTGAATTGGGTATGCTGAGTGGGTGTGAATTGATTTGTGTTAGGCTCAAAACTTGTGTTAGGCTCTTCTTCTTTTTCTCCACAATTAATTTAACCAATATCCACTCCATTGCGTCCAGGTGGTGAATTTGGCCTCTCCTTTCTCAAGTTCTGGTTTTTTCTACTGCATGTTGTCTGAGGGTCGAGTTGGCTGTGGTGGATGGGTGTGGATAGTTGTGGTGAATGGGTGTGGATAGTTCTGTAGATTTGGTTTTTTTTTTTCTTTTTCTGGAGCAACCGATTGTAAAGCTTCTTTAATTTGAGCCCTTTTAGAGAATTGATCTGATTATAATGCATATATTTAATTGTTAGTTATTCGATTGACAATATTGGGCACTTTGTTGATGACTTTAAGCTCTGTTTAATTCTGCTCACACAGAAAAGAAGCAGTTACTTATTCATGAATTCTCTCTAGGTTCCTTTGCATTTTTAGTTCATCTTCAATAGATTATTTTGATTAGGCTGTGTTGCTGTTCTTATTATCTACTAGAATCGCGTGAATCAGTTTAGTCACCGTCTCTGATTTCCACAAATTCATGTATTTGAAAAAAGTTTTTTGAGGAATATTATCAAACATGTTGTATTCAATAAAACCAACTTCTAAATCTAAAAGTTTCCGAATAATCCGGAGAAAAAAAATCCATAGTCCTACACTACAAGGACCAAAACCAAAACAAAAAAGGGAAAAAAAAATTACAGACTTACACACAGATTCACGAGTAAGCTGATCGAGATCCTTGCGGCGTTGCCGGTGTTTTTTGGGATATTAGACACCAAATCACTTTTACAGTCCATAATCGACTTCTACAAGGTTGACGGTGAGGATTGACTTTTTGAAAGTCGATTGTAGGCTAAATAATGGGCTTTCCAAAGGTGGATTAGGTGTGATGCCGTGTTAAGTTTGGGGTGATGGAAATAAGTACTCCCTAAACAAAAAGGTACTTTTGTTTGATTGAAATACTTCAAGTGATTTCGGTAGCTAAAATGAATTTCTTGGTTTGTTTTGATGGTTCTAAGCATTTCGCTTTTTCCAGTTCTGTATTCAAGTTCCAATCTTTACAACTTTGAGGGTTGTAGGCATAATGGAAGCTGACTCGTTTATTTCCGTCTGCTATTTCTTTCAGGAGTTGCAGTGCAAACACGGAAAAGCTTATCTGTTGAGGAAGGTGTAAGTTTTCAATCTGTTGTTCAACCTTTAATAATTGACTCGTACAGTTACATACAACAAGAACAACTCTTATTTTTTTTCATAGCTAACCTCACCAGTAGTAGCTAGACAAACAGGCGAGTTCTACTCCCATTAAAGGTTTTGTGTTTCTTTATCGTTGACTGTGATTGAATTTGCTCCTCCTTCGGAGTATGGGTTGTGCTATCTTGATTACACATAAATGTGTGTTGCGCGTAGGAAACCGCCATATAACCCTAAATATGTTTGTAATTCTCTTTCAGACATGTAAATTACACTATTTAAAATAAAAGGTACAAGTCATAAGAAAACCTTGACTGTAGTTGCCAAGTGCAGTTCAATACCTGAACCATATTGACTTTGAAACCTGAACTTTCAAAATGATACAACACAGAAATTAACCCATCCAATAGTACAAAAACACATACTCATAAGATTAGCCCCATCATGTGCTAATTATACTTGATTAACCAACAAAACATGCCTACCCACTTGATAAATTTCTGAAAAATCATATGTAGATGCAAACATTCCCAACCTTGTCAAAAATGTGCAATGCAATTTATCGAACATATGAAAGAAGAACATGAGTGTATGAAAATAGCCTTTTGATAGACAAATATTTTTACCTCAAAATTATTCCAAGAAGTCAACCAGGTGCAGCCTTTAGGTAGTCAACCACAGAATTTCGATCCTAAATAAAGAATTACCAAGATTTAAGACTAAAATAAAAGCTAGGTTTCGGTCCTAAAGAGGTGAAATCATAGTGTTAAATACTAACTGCTTCCTTCTTTTCCTAAATCCCGTGCTCTTGAATCTGGATGTATCTTTGGAACTACTTTTGCGATGCGATTGTAGTCTACATGTTACGTATATGGTCCTTCCCGCTATTGCCTACTTTGTTTCCCCCTTCGCCTGTGGTTTTCTGTACTTGCTCGGTAAGGCTTCCATACTAGGTCTAGAGTAGTGTTGGTGGATGTGGACTATGGTTAAGACGTAAAAGTTGAGCATAAATACTTCGTGATTTCGTATCCACACTATACTGGATATTCCATTTTTGCTTTTTTCCCCGGCTTTTTGCTGTACGTTCAGTTACTTGGTTGGATTGTTGCTCACGCTTACCTAAGTTACGTGTCCTTTTCCTGCTCTTGCTTTATTGCTCTATTAGTTGAGTGTGTCCCTCTTTTTCTGCCTACGCCTGCCGCTTTGTAGTAAGATTCGTGCACTTTTTCTGGTGAGGAGTGTGGAAAACTATTATCCAACATGTGATGAATCTCCCTCACCACATCTTACTTCTGATTTAAGTAAAAAAAATTATGTAAGTAAAAAACATGTGATGAATCTCTTAACTTTTGTATTTTCTGTTGTTTGTTATCTCATAATTTTTTTATTTAAATTATGTAAGGTAATTTCTCGTGAAAACTATTGTATCACTTTGTAGTTCTCATTAATGATGAATCTTACTACAAAGTTTTGCCTTTTCACTCCTGCTTTGTGTAAACCTTTGTTTCTGATGTGGTTAAGAGTGCAATGTCTACCACGGATTCTGCTGCTTTGTTATGTGGCTAGGATTTATTTCTTCGTGTTCAATTGTACTCTGCTTGTGATACGCGGTTTTCCTGTTTATTGCACAGGCAATTGCACTTTGTAATTGTTGTTCTTATCCCCTACCTTGTCTGTGTCTGAGTTTACGCAGGTACGACTTTCCATCTTGCCTCGAATTAGTGTGTTAGAATAAATCTTTGGCATATTTGTCGGCTGATTGCTTCAGTGTACGTACTTCGGCTAGGTTTAGATTAGTGTTTACTGCCTTATACTCTATTCATGTGCTTCCATTGTGTGCCACTAGAATGGATGAGGATAAACGTGTTGAGAGAAATGAGAGGCGGAGAAAAGCATACTCCGAGATGGATGCTAATAAGAAAGCAGACTTCCTTAAGCAACGTCGCCTCCAGTATGCCCTTAAGAAATCAGATAACCATGCCTCCACTTCGACGATCCAGGTTGCGCCTGCTCAACTTTGCCAACTTGGCCAGTCGCGCATTTCTGAGATTGCTCCTGCGATTTTGAAAGCCAACGTACCTTCAGCTGCTATGCTCAACCCTACCTACCCCACTACTGAATCACTCGGGCCGAGCAAATTTGGCGCCCCCCTCCTATCAGCGGCGCATTGTCTCGACGTGGTCACATAGATCACACTATTTATCCCCCTAACAGACCTGCATCATGTTCTCCTTCCACTTCTGCAGCTCGGGCCTTATGACCTGAGCTATGCTCCAATCTATTACCCATGGCAGCTGACTGCACGTATTGCCTAGCTAAACGTTTTTTCAGTGAGCCTCGTGGTTTTTGTTGTTCTGAGGGTGAGATAAGTATCGCCTCCCCAGAGATGCCTCCTGATCTTGCACGACTATTCACGGCCTCTGATCCTGAATGTGTAGAGTTTAGGAAGTATGCATGGACCTACAACAACAACCTTGCTTTCACTACTTTCGCAGCTAGAAAGGACAACAAGCTCCTGAAAAATAAGAAGGGCATCTACACTTTCAAGGTCCAGGGCAAGGTACACCATTATCTAGCGTGTCTAACAGGGGACACTGATAGCCCAACTGGTTTGCAATTCTATTTCTATGATCCTGAGGCCGAGCTTCAGGAAAGGCTCAGTGCCTCCTCAAAGTTTTCGAGAAATTTGATGGTGCAGCTGATGCATCTGATGTCTGGCAACCCGTATGCCCGGTTCTTGCGCCAGGTTAGGGATCTCCCATGTTTGGATGCCTACAAATTATACCTTGTTAGCAACCCTAAGCTTGACCAATGGGTCTACAATGAGCCAACATTTAATGATGTCTCTGCTATAGTCTCCACAGATGGAGAAAATGCTTTCAACCCTGAATGCCATATTCAAATCTACTCTAGGAATGCAGCTCCATACAGAATATGCCACAACTTTGGTTGCTATGACCCTTTACAGTATCCTCTACTTTCCCACACGGAGAGGTTGGATGGCATTATGGCATAGAAAAACTTCCTCCTAATAAACAAAAGCGAGGTTACAGGTGCCGTGACCCCTTGTCTAGCACGAATGCCTTTGCATGTGATGCTGATGAGCTTCTGTGCCAGGAAAGGCTAGGTAAACATCACTTCCCTATGATACTAGCAATGTTATACTCTTGTAGAGTTTGACTGCTAAGTTCTTCATCTCCTACACAGTGTTCCAAGATGGTGTTCGGAAACGCAACACTGTATCGTGCCGCCAGTATTACTGCTACAAGTTGCAGAAGCGCGACGAAGATAGGTCGATGCTTTTGCATACAGGCAGGTTACTTCAGCAGTTTATTGTCGACATGTTCGTCAAGGTTGAGACCTTAAGGCTTGAGTATGTTTACAAACAACAAAAGGAGATACGCACAGAATGTTTGTGAGGAGTACTTGATAGTATCGCATGTGGCAATACCGCTGGTTCTGCGGTTGGTCGACGAGTTATTTTGCCCCCTTCCATCGTAGGTGGACCTCGAGACATGAAAAAAAACTACATGGATGCCATGTGTTTGGTACAGAATTTTGGGAAACCAGACTTTTTCTTGACCATGACATGCAACCCCGCTTGGCCAGACATTGCTAAGCACCTGTTCCCCGATGAATTGCCACAAAATAGACCAGGTTTGCTTGCGCGTGTTTTCAGGGCAAAGCTGGAAATGCTGAAAAAAGATCTGTTAAAAGACCATGTTTTCGGCATCCCAATTGCTTGCGTGTACTCCATTGAGTTCCAGAAGCGTGGTTTACCCCATGCTCATTTGCTGCTCATTATGGACAGGGATTCCAAGCCCTTGAATCCTGAGGCTTATGACAGATTCATCAGCGCTGAATTGCCTGACCCTTCATTGCACCCGCGTTTGCATGAACTTGTCCTGCGACACATGGTCCACGGCCCCTGTGGCCTCCTCAATCCGAAATGCCCATGTATGCGAGACAAAAAATGCAAGAACAAGTTTCCGAAGCACTTCCTTGAATATACCACACATGGATGCAACAGTTACCCGCATTACAGGCGACGCGACACTGGAATTTCTGCTCGTGTACGTGGTCACGTAATTGACAATCGTTAGATTGTTCCTTACAATCCATACTTGCTGGCAAAGTATGATTGCCACATTAACGTCGAAATATGCTCCACTATTAAACTTGTAAAATACATATATAAGTATATTTACAAGGGTCCAGACAAAATTGCCTACCAATTAGCATTGCCAACTTCCGACGATGAAATAAAACAGTACCAAAAAGGAAGATGGGTCGGGCCAAGAGAGGTCGCTGGCGTATGTACGGTTTCGACTCGTTTGATATGCAACCAGCAGTTGTTGTCCTCCGAGTTGAACTCGCGGCACAACTACCTCGTTTCCTTCACAGCCGACCAAGATCTTAACAACATTGCTACTAATAACTTCCTAGCCAGAACAATGCTCATGCAGTTTTTCGAGATGAACCGAATTAATGAGCGAGCCGCTCGCCTCTGCACACTATACAAGAACTTTCCTAAATATTTCGTTTGGGACTCAAGCAAGCGCACATGGACAGACTGGAAAAAAGGTAAAGTTGTTGGTCGCATTGTATCAGCCAGCCCGAGGGAGGGTGAAAGGTACTATCTTCGCTTGCTACTAAATCACGTACCATGCCCCTAATCCTACGACGACCTTCTCACGGTAAATGGTTACTTACACGCAACCTTCAGAGAAGCTGCTTTAGCAAGGAATTAGTTAGCTACAGACACTGACCTTGATTCCTGCCTAGAGGAAGCAACAATGTATCAAATGCCAAGACAATTACGCCATCTCTTCGCATCTATCCTTGTGTTCTATTCCCTATCTGATCCACGTAAGCTTTGGGAGAAATACGCTGATTCACTTTGCGAGGATTATACAAGGGCACCTGCTGGCCTACCCTTGAGCCATTTCGAAATTCGCCTGAAAGCATTGGAAGACCTATCTTTGTTGCTGGATGACATGGGTAAACAGATATCAGATTACGACTTAGGTCCAGAGGCAGACTTAATATCACACAGAGATCATGTCTCCAAAGAAATCGCGTACGAAACGAGTATCGTTGTTGACGACAGTGATCTGCTCAATGTGCATACACTTAATGAACAACAACAACGCGCATATGATGTTATAATGGAGAAAGTTATGCAAAATGAACCGTGTGCATTTTTTATTGACGGCCCGGGCGGAACAGGGAAGACGTACTTGTACAAGGCTATTTTAGCCACACTTAGGTCTCAACAATACATTGATTTAGCTACAGCCACGTCTGGTGTCGCAGCATGTGTTTTACCCGGAGGAAGAACTTCACATTCATGTTTCAAACTGCCTTTGCACGACGATGAGAGGAAAATTGCCAGTGTCAGCAAGCAGTCCCCCACATCGAAACTGCTGCGAGACGCCAAGGTCATAATTTGGGACGAAGCTCCAATGGCACACAAAGACTCAATTGAGGCATTTTCAGAGATGCTTAAAGACATAACCGACGTTGACGAGCCTTTCGGTAATATGGTTGTGCTGTTTGGAGGTGATTTCAGACAAGTACTTCTCGTAGTGACAAATGCTACAAAACAACAAAGAATCGGCGCAACATTATTCACTCACGCCATGGCGATCCTCGAAAACTAAAGTCGACGTAAAAATATGCGAGCCAGGGCAGACCCTCACTTCACTGAATTTCTCCTACGCATTGGTGACGGTATGGAACTTGAGGACGAAAACGGCAACATTACTTTACCGGCAAATATGGTTATCCCCTTTGTTGACCGAGAAACATCGTTGCAAGAACTCATAGACTTCGTCTACCCAGACATAAATGATTTTACAACTGACGCGAGGTCAGCCATGGACAGAGCTTTACTCGCACCTACAAATGATTGCGTAGATGACATCAACGAAGCTATGCTGCGTAATATGCCATGGACCGCAAAAACATACATAAGTAACGACATTGCTAACGATCTCCAGCACCGCGGAGATTACGACGACTTTCTCAACTCGTTGAACCCAAGCAGCCTGCCACCACATGAACTTACACTAAATCCCAATTTGCCCCTCATGTTACTCCGCAACTTGAGCCCTGTCCAAGGTTTATGCAATGGTACTAGGTTAATTTGTAGGGAACTCAAAGCTCAGACCATTGTTGCTGAGATTTCAAGCGGTCCGTACGCAGGTAACACCACCATTTTACACAGGATCCCCCTAGAATGCTCAAACGAAGACAAATGTCCAATACCCTTCAAACGTTACCAATTTCCTGTATGCTTGTGCTTTGCCATAACAATTAACAAAGCTCAGGGGCAAACACTGGAACGCGTTGGTGTTTATTTACGAGAGCCGGTATTTTCCCACGGCCAATTGTACGTTGCATTGTCTAGGGCAAGAAATCCTCGTCAATCAGGGTGCTTATTGCGCCGCCAACATTCACTGACACTTTCTCCACCAACAAAACGAAAAACATTGTTTATCGAGAAATACTCGACAGGGTGCAAAATGAACAGTTACTTCCTCGGTAATACGTAGCTCACCCACGGCCTGACAGAGAACTACGCAAATAGCAGCATAATTTTTTGTTAATACAGCCAATAACTTCTTTTGTACGTTCGCTTTTCTTTTTGTACATACCTATTTTTTTATAAACTCCTCCTCCTTCGCCTACATTTGCATATACTAATTAGTTATCTTTCGTACACTTTCCTCTTCCCCACAACCTCTGAAATAATGATCTCATTTCATTTAATTTACAGGTTAATTATCTGCATATGTACATTGCCTACCTTCTCCCGTAGTATATCTAACTACACAGTTGATGTGTTATAAACAGGTACAGAAATGATGGCCACCACACAGTTTATTAATGACATAACAGAGAAGTCGGAAGACTGGCGAGTAAAAGTTTTGGTTGCTGAAAAAAGCACCATTTACACTAATGAACGCGGAATAAGACTCCAAAAAATGCTGCTCCTGGATGAACAGGTTGGTCACAAATTTGAAATCCATTTACACTACCTTCATTTACAGCCTTTGTGGGCATATGCTGTTACACATGACATTACCATGATGAAACATACAGGGTAGCAAAGTTGAAGGCATGCTATGGGGTAATAACATCAATGTACTAGAAGGAAGCCTAAAGCCCTTCTCAACCTACATCATTGGAGGGGCACAAGTCCAGCCTGTCAAACCTGGATTCCAGTACGCTACTCCAGGCATAAAAATGCAGTGGGTTATGTCTCGGGTAACATTCATACGCCCAGTAACCGACGATATACACAAGCTACCCTACCCTCCAGTTCAGCAAGTTCCATTTGGAGAAATTCGGTCGCTTGCCGACTCCGGGACCATGATAGGTACAAAACACACTTAACAACTACATTCAGATTATAACCAAAACGTAGCTTAAAATGCTTAATCCCTGTGAATATAGTAAATTTTACACCTCAAGAAGCTCCAAGGTTACATTTTTCTGCTTGATTATTCACAATGAAAACACGAGGGGACAGTGCAGTTTGCTTTTTGTTCTCTGCAAGCTAAAATGCTCCGTATTTTGGTTACGTTTCTGACCCCGTAGGCACAAACATTCAACTTTTCAGTTATTTTTTCTGCTCCGAAAGCTTAAAGACTGCACTTTGATTCTTATGAATTTCTATTTCTTAAATCACTTAAACACTGTAATTGTGGCAAATTCATCTGCTCAGTAAGCTTCAAGATTGCATTTTGGTTTGATTCTTCGTATCAAAAGCTTACAGATCGCGCTTTAGTTAATTTTTCGCTTTCGTAAAGCTTAAACACTGCACCAAATTTACGATACACACTTGCAAAGACAACCTAAACCGCACATGAACCACTTTTACGCTGCAAATTGGGATTTGTTACATTTGTTTTTTTTATAAAATCCTCCTCCTTCGCCTACATTTGCATATACTAATTAGTTATCTTTAAGCAAATTGACTATGTACATTTGTTCCAAACTCTGCTTGCTATATGTACAGAGCAATTAATCAGAACTTTGATATGCATCTTACAGACATTGTTGCTGCTGTGCTGAATGTGAAGGAACCAAGGCTCGTCGATGCCAAGGGCAAATTAACACCAATACAAGAATGCACTATTGTGCAAAATGAGTAAGTTCCCTGATACCACCTCACATGTAAATTTCCAACAATACTTGCCATTAACAGGAATAAAAATGGCTTAAATCACAAATTGCACCCCATCATGCTCACACTATGGGGAGATTTTGTGAATCAACAAGGTGCTGAACTCTTTGCACAAAGGAACGAAAGGCCTATCATACTATGTAAAGGCCTCAGAGCTACTTCATTCACAAGTTCGTGCACTATCGAAACGTTAGGGTAACGTGAAACCTAACCTTTAACTCCATCTGATACCCACAACATTCTATTTTTACAGGTTTATCACTGTCCACGGTGCCTTTTTCATTCGTCGCGTTGAAGCCACAGATCCCTGAGGTCGCTTGCCTTCGTGAATGGTAAGGAACTAACTGATGTCATATAATTCGGTAAATGACAATGAATTCTTGTGCCACGTCTTTTTACTACAAACTTACGACGCAGCAGTTGAACGTCCCTCATTCCCTCTAATTGCGTCCAGACACAATGTTTGTCCTGAACAAGGCTAAACAGACCTGCAAATTTGTAGCATACAATGCGGCACCAAATCACACTACTTTTGTACTTCATTGTCGCTGACCAACCAATATAACTCCTACGTACCTTGACATTGCATAAGCCAGTTTCCTTCCAACTCATTGAACAGGTTAGACAACCATCTGGATGATGTGCAGAAACATGCCGACAAACCAACAGAAAGTTACTTGAACATGGCAGCTCGTGAACATAGTACAATTAAAATTACGAAGCTGAAAGATATTTTTCCAGACTCTCAGGTAAGTAACAATAACTCCACTAAAAATGTATCTGATCTACAGAACCAAATAGCTACACATGCACTTACATGACGTAAACTTAATCACTGCAACAGGCTGGGCACGTCAAAGTTACTATGCTAATACCCAACATCCACCAGAAAGTAGCATACACCACATGCCAAAATGCAAGCAAACGCAAAAAGCCCTCTTCGATGAAACTTTCCCATGTCACACGTGCAAAGAGGAACAACTTGCAGACGCACGGTAAGTAAAATTTAACATGGAGGAGGTAGTAGCTATAAGAAATTTCATTGATAAACTTCACATGGATCCTTATTCCCTACCAGGAACTTGAATTGTTCTTTTGTTTCTGTCGAATTGAATATCTCCTAAAAGCTTAGGGTGTGTCTGAAAAATGATATTCTCTCTTACCTGCTCCTCACAATGCATAATTACCAACATACTCTGCAAATAAATTAAAAAAATTCAATGTAGCCGTAACAGATCATTGGAATTTCTTTGGTCACTGAATAGGAAAATCACATATCCAAAGACACCCTTAATGTATTAAGAAGTGTAACTTATGTATTTATATATCTAACACATCTCGTACATGTAAGCTTGTCGACACAAGGTAACTGCACACATGTTATGGCAAAGTAGCAACATTAGTAATGTACTTTTAATAAGGGAACATGATGGAAGAATGTCTGCAGACATAGGGTAACTACAGACATGTTATTACGGAATGTAACTTAAGCTAAACCATCTTCCACAATTGTAATGAAACAACTTAAGTTATTTTTCAAATGCTTAAGTTATTACGGAAGAATGTAACTTATAAATAACTTACCGTTTCATTACAATTGTGGAAGAAGGTTGAGCTAGCTGTGTAGGGTACAAAATCTTGCACCAGAGTCTGGCAAGTTGCTGAATTGTGTCTGTTTTCAGCTTAATTAGTTTACCTTGCTAGCTAGACTAAGTAGCTTAATTAAGCACACTTTTACTACCTGGACTACGTAATGTATAATTTTTTACTTTATTTTTAAAGTGTGTAGATTACCTGGTGCTAGACCTTTTCTGGGTGAGATATATAGTTAGGAATTTTGTTTTCTTATCATGCTTTCTTATCACACAGTTGCAAGGTCGTGGTACAACTAAATGATGACCCCGGCAACGTCGATGCAACTTTATTCGACCACTGCGCCGACCAACTACTAGGCCTTACACCAAAAGAAATGCACATAATGGACAAACAGGTAACTCCCTTCCACCCTATTTTTTTCTGCTTTAATGCACTACCCCACAACCATAATTCACTACATGGCCACCTCACAAACTGCAGAAAATGGCCACACACTTGGATGAACTGAACAAGAAACTAGGAACCCAGGAAATCATTGCAAAAGTACGATGTGTGAAAAAAAAGTTCAACGGCAAAGTCACGCGCTACACTGTCCAAGTCTGGGTAGAAAACAAGCAAATGAACTCGACTCACCAGCATCTTCCAAAGACAGTAGTTTGTACAACTTTGTCTCACTAAACTGTACACTTCGCCCCTACATGAGGCTGAAAATTCATCTGCCCTAAAATACTAAAAACGTGCAGGCAAAGCAGAACCCCTGACGAGCCAAACACAGGCACACGCAACTGAATCCACTAACAAAGAAGATGCTTCACACACCACACGTACCACCAGCGTAGATGACAGCCCAAGCAAAAAGCCAAGGACTACCTCCACCACCGGCGCCACCTTACCCTCCGCAACGAACACCACCCCGATGAAGAAACTGGACCTCAAATCACCAGAAAGGGACTAAGCAGCACCTGCTCTTGCTTCAACGACAGTTCAGCTAGAAAATGCCCTCTTTTGCTTGTTCCATAAACAGGGAAACCTGTTTTTTGACCCTGCCTCGTAAATTCCATAGCCTATGACAAACTTGGCAATATTTTGTACAAACTAACTAATGTAGCTATAACAGCTTTTGCGTAACAGACACAGTAGCTAAGGCAATGTAAATACAATTCAGACAGGCCAAAATATCTCTACATAAACCGCTTTCACATAAACGAAACCAGAACCATAACAAGGGCCTGAATGTGCGCAGCACTAGTGTATATATATATATATATATATATATATATATATAATCACCTTTGGTGGCAGAAGAATATGCTTTTCATCCCCAGCCACGTTGACTCACTTTCTTTGTTTTAGGCATTGGCAATATAAAGACATTAAGCCGAAATGATACATGTATACATATTTATATATCATACAATATTAATATGTTATAAGTTTGTAGTAAGTGTTGTACAACTATGATTCTATTAAAAGACGAGTACTATTTATTAACTAATGTCATTGTATGGCTTTTGTTACTAGATTATTATTCTATAATATATGCTCCTTAATTGATGTTATGACATATTTATCAAAGCCACATGTGTTAACCAAATTGTTTACTGTTATGACTCATCATCCTAATTGTTGTATATGTTCTTATGTCACACGTAAATTAATTAATACTACTTTATTATATGTGTAAATTTTGTAATGATTTTTTATATGCTACCTGTATTACTATCTCTTTATTATTACTCTTCACCAACTTGGCAGTGATATATACGGTATCTTTTTGGGTACTGATATGGCACCGTTTTTTCTACTGACTATTATCTCAGATGGTAGGAGACAAAAAAGTTTATAAACATTTTCTAAAGGTTCACCACCATCGGAATGAATATGATTAGGATATAGAAGGAAAAAAAAAACAATAAAATAAAATAAACCGCTTTACCTGCACTAACCGGTTCATAGCCTCACTTTTATGGATTTTTTTAAAGGTTTATTATTTGTAATTTTTGCAGGTTTGTAAGGATTGTTTTATGATGATTTGGTACTTTCTTGTGATGAATTCTCAAAAAGGTTCAGAATTCGTACGTGTGTTGTTTGCAGTTTTCACAAGAAAGTGCAGAGGCGTGCGCTTGTGCCTTGTAAACTTTAGACAGAATGCTCACTAAATCAGGGACGTTCACCTGTGGAGGCCGAAAGGCCCGCATGTGTTGAGAATTTCGAAACATAATGCTTGTGGTCGTGGGTATGCGTTTGACCTACGAAGCATGTGTCTGGCCTATAATCTTGTGAAATTTAATTTTTTGGGTATGAATGTTGTGAAGTGTATGTCCCTTGGTGACATTAACTGGAACTTGACAAAGTCCAGCAATAGGTTTCCGGTAGCCTCGGCTCCGTACCATGACTGAGACCATGTGCGGGAAGAAACGTGGGATTATCGAAATGGGGTTGTCTAGGTTATGCAGGACGTTGACTTAATAGTCATCATTACCTATGTCTATATGATGAGTAGTTAATATAAAATGGTATATGACTAATTGTCTCTGGGAAGCCTTTTTATGTGAATGAATATATGTGGTTAGATAATTACATAACGAACATACCTTGTGATTCTTGGTGATGCATGTTTTCATTTCGCTTTATGGAATAGATCCATGAGCGATCCATGCCATATGTAATCTTGAATTTTCTTGGTCCATACCATCACCAAGCCAAGTGTCATTGCATCATAATTTAACAAATCCTTAAATGATCGAGATTTTACTAGTTGGACAAGTAGAGGGAGTGAGCGCTTCATAACATATGTGGTGGCAGTTGTAGTTCAATTTATACTTGTAATTATATGGTAATCCGATCCTCATATCTCTTACTGAATACAATTGTACTTACCTCTTATTGTGTATGTCCTCTCTGAGAAGATTGGCAGGAAAATAATGATAGCTTTGATGATGCGGATGTTTGAGCTTTGGATAAAGCGAAGTGATGTTGTTACCTTTACTAAATGTAATCCTTAAAACTAAGAGAAAAGTTATGGTGAAGCAGTGATTTATGGGTTATACCAAGTGAAGGGTTGAGATGCATTTTTATTCATTCTCTCTCACATAATAGTGATGCGTAGGAGTGATTTGAAACGACATCATCCCTTCACTTGGTATAACTCATAAAACACTGTTACACTATAACTCTTCTCTAAAACTATTTGGTTACCTTTTAAGTAGTTACTTGTGTTTACGTTCCTTAGTTTCAATATGGTTGTAACATCATCAAACCTCAATGTTTGTTTTTAAATTGGAACTGGCTCGATCATAGTGTTTGTCTTTTAACATTCACGGGTCAGTCTTCAAAATCTTCTGCTTTTTATTTTGATGATGATGACGTAAAAGATAGGTATATAATATTTAATATATATACGTGCTAGGATTGTCTTTTCTCCGGATAAAGACTCGGTAATCGAGAAAGGGATGTCACACAAAATGAGAATATAATCGTAGGGAAATGCTATTTTTACCACAACAATAAACTAATATGAGTGACACATCACAATCGTATCGTCAATCAGGATGTAAGATACATTGATTATAATGTAGGTTTGCCATAATTTTATCTGATGTCCAAAAAAGAATGAAGCATCTCACGTGACACGTTCTGTGCCATTATTGCAGTAGCATCCAAGGACGCATCTAGGGGTAGCTAGTGTGGGCACACATCATCCGGTTTTTATTGTCAGCAAATTAAAATGTAACGTCCCGTCCCCGGACACCGAGTCCTTATCCGGAAAGAGCGCTCGGCACAAATATTATCAAATAAAATTCAATAATATATGTAAGCCTTACGTCACACATCAGAACTGAAACGACGCGGAAGATAAAACGACTCGGGAAAACAAAAGATCGAACACACGGTTTTCAATGCTGTAAAACTAAACCCAATAAAGAGAACTAAAACATCCAACATTAAATCCAAAAGAATTCGAACGGAACTAATCCAAAAGAACAACAACATTGTTTGAACTTGAATCAAAAACATTATTGAAAGAAACAAACTAACAAAACTAAGTCTTCACGAGCTCCATCTCACACGTCCTCGTTGAAGAACTCACCATCATTAACAACCTGTTCATCTTCTTTGGGGAAAGAGAAAGACAAACACAAAGTAACGGGGTAAGTACATAAGTACTTAGTAACGCGTAGAAGATCGCATAACGTCGGTCTCATAAAGAAATAAAAGCAACGCCGTCTTTTATTAATTCATTCCGTTATTAACCCTAGCTAACTATCATATTATGTTCATAGCACAACATGAGGTTCCAAAGGTATCTAGCTTAGCTAAAGTTTGTTACATCATGAATAACAAGGGCACTACGCCTAGTAATAGGATGTACTAGGACAACTGGTGCAACCTACTTAGAGACACGCTCTAGTAGCCCCGGGAATATCTGAGTCCCGATAGTGTGATGACCGGCAGAGTGCACCAGGCGCTTTATCTAGCCAATCGATTGACCGGCGTGGAGTGCAGTCTACTTTGTCAGTCGGAGAACACATCGCGATATTGTACTATGCCTTACCAAGCATTGCATGATGTTTAAGATTATTAATCTAGCACATACGTTTGATTAGATGTTTAACTAGCCACCTAAGTTGATTCACATAAAAGGCTCACCTATCAGTCTACTCCCTCTTCTTAAGAACACTAGACTCTAACATAACCTAGCACATACACAGACATCGATAAACCCTAGCTTATCGAAGCACAAGGCAAATCCAAAGCTTTCAACGGTCCCACACTTCATCTTTTTAGAGAATCCATATGGTGCCGAAACTAAACACATCAAAAGCTAATTCAAGGCTTTGTCACATAAGGTTAAGCAGTAAAAACATGATTATGAAGCCTGAAACCAAGCTGACACGATAAAACAGTAAAAAAAGAGAATAAACAGGTCAAACGCCCGTTTGACCCCCGATAAACGCCCGTCTGCCCTGAACGAGCGTCCACAAACCCCCAAACGCCCGTCCGTGAAAATCAGCCACATCATGTATCTAAACCAGACCCTCAAACGCCCGTCCGCAATACACAAACGCCCGTTTGGGCTGCCGCCATCGCAAACGCCCGTTTGCCCTTGTGCAAACGCTCGTTTGCCTGGTGACGTGGCCTTTTCTAGTGCTAATACCAGTCCTTAACCGACAGTGTATCGGGTCAAACTGTAGTGCTAGTATGGTGAGTCAGAGTATCATATCCACAGGAACTAAGTAATTCTTCTAAGTGTGGTTAAACACCAAAGAAGTCATTATTAACTTTCGATCTAAACCGCAATTTTATAACACAGATCACTACTATTCTAGTCAACATAAAATAAATACGTAAATTAAAAACTATACTAACATGATATATATAAATACATAAATATATATAGATCTGCATAAATCTACAATAATCGCAATTTATATATATAGATATAAGTATATATAGATACCAAAATATTAAATGAGATAATTTTAGAGAATCGGCCAAAACTTATATAATTGGTTTATACGATCTTTCGATTAAATGAAATGTGTTCGATCTCTCCTTTTATTTTAGGTCCAATTGAGTAAATGAAACGGTGCACTCTCGAGAGTAAACAATTCCTCCTCACACAAGCGTATGAAATTGTCATATGTCCATTGCATCGATCAAGGTCCACAATCATTACGGTTTTTCCGAGCAGGTCCCGAGTACAAATCTACCTTTAGATAAAAGGAGTCATTCCGTTCACAAACGGTCAATTTTATTTAAAAGGCTCCGGTTGTCAAAGCCGGACGATTCAACTTTCCGGTTTAAGTTTCAATTAATCGATGATTTAACATTATTACGATCTCGAGTACAAATTATAATAAGATTCATTTCTCCCAAAACAAATCTACCCCGGGTAGAAATCGGATTCCGTTATCACGTTATTCACACAGCCAATTTTACCCTCCGGTTTTTCTATTTTTTATCTCATATCCTGACTACGAGGCGTCAATTCATAATTAGATTATGAATTCCTCAGATCGATTAAATACGTCAATACGAATACGATCAAAATAGAAAAAGATTCAATTAACTCAATTTTAATAATTTTAACTTAACAACATTTCTTTAACGAAAAGATCGAAATAAAACCGATTACATAGCTTTGGCCAGTATTATATTTAGCCTAAAAACATTATAACAACGAAAAATATAAACACAAACATAAATACTTAAGAAAAGTTACCCGAATACGGCAGTTGATTCAGAAATCGTATTTTCCGGACATTACAACTTCTTTAGCAAAACCGACTTCCGAGATTTTCCCGAGCATTATGACGATACTAAAACTACATTATTACGGCGTAAGGCCTTATTTACAACTACTAAATTAAAAAGACTAGAAAGGATATATATATATATATATATAGGATGTATATATATATTTGGTACCCTCGACTCTGTTGCTGCTGCATCTTCTTATATAGGCAAAGGTGAAGGGGCCGGACCGGTCCGGGATCAAGCCGGATCGGTCCGGACTAATGATTACATCCACTAACTTGATCTCTTCAGCATGTGCGTAGATTATATATATTTTTATATATAATTATTAAACTTCTAAAATTCATATCTCGAGTTCTGGCCCTCCAAAATTTGCAAACGAAATGCCAAAATTAAGGTCTCGAGAAACTCTACAACTTTCATGAAGGACTCTTCTTCAGATAACGCTTCCTTGATAACCTCGTGTTCCTCCGAAGCTATTTCGGGATTTTTCTTAACCCAAATCGATTAGCCACTTGATCACTGTTTAAGTTGTAGACCTCCAATCTTCATAATTTAAATTGCATTGGAAAGCTTTCGGAAAAATCTACAACTTTCGTGAAGAACACTTTTTCTGAAAATGTCGTTTTGATGAGCCATTCGTTTGTCGAAGACATTTCTTGATTACCACTTAACCAGATTGATTGGCCACTTGTCCACTTAAGCTATTCAATTGACCATTTAAGCTCGTGGCACTCTCTAAATCATTCCAGAGATATGATTAAACTTCAATATGTCGATTCTCGGGGTCTCGGGTTATAAATCTGCAATAAAATACCACAAATACCCACGTAAATCGACATTTACAATTCGATTTACTAAAATCGGTATAAAATTACAACTTTTATTATTATTACTACTAACTACTCTAAACTATAAAGACTAACATTTCATACCAATTATATCATAATTTCATATATTTTATATAGAATTCGTTAATAAAACATAATAAAATCACGTATTTTTAATCATATAAAAGTAATACATCAAATTACTCCCCACTTAGCTTTTGATCGTCCTAGAGCAAAAATAAGCGTAATAAAAGATAGTATAATTTATCGATTTCATTTATATTGTCAATATTATATTATCTATCTTAATTTAAAATCTTTAGAAGACAGAAAGAGTATATAAATTAAATAACTTAATAATCAAATATTATTTAGATAAAATTGTACATGTAATACTTAATAAGTATAAATAAAATATTAGAATTATTTTTAATCGCAACTATTATGAAATCCTGGAATCGGAAACTTTGATCAGGTAGTCGACAAAAATGGCTTATAAAGTTTAGGTTCAAGATGTTAGTTAATCGGAAAAAGGGAAATCAAAAAGAGAAAGAGGCAAGTCGTACGTACCTACATCTTCATATTCTTGAAAAAAACGTAATCTCGATTAATAGCATCTTTTCTTTTCTTTTCTCTTTTTTTTTCAAAATTAAGAACTATAAGCGTGAGTGTGTGTAGAAAATCAAACTTACAGGCATTGCTTCATCAAGATTGATCGGAGTACTACTCTTTCGATCGAAAATTACAAGTCCGGTTTCCTTAAACTTGTAATAATTCCTGAGATCTTATGATTCAACTTTTTCTTTTTCATTTTATCTTGTGCCTTCATTCCCAGCAATAGGACATTTCTAGATAATACCCTAGCTGGACTACTATCATCAGGCAATCGGGAGCTTAATTACCTCATAGTGATATAGGACATTTCGTGATAATACCCTACTCACTCCAATCATTGGTAGCTACAACCGATCAGTTCTTTTTATTTTTAAGTTGTTAATCACAGATAAGGAAGATACCTGATATTCGATTAATTCTGTGTAAATATGGTGCTTCGTTCTTAATTCTTTTATAGAATATTAATATATCCGAACTTATTACCAAAATCGACTATCTTGCAAGTGTCATGAGGTAAGATCAAATATACTAATACTTATCTAATTTTTCCAATCTCAGCATATACCAAAACTTAGCTTTTATGTCTTCATTTCTTTTTATAAGTACGTACAAAACTTGCGGAATTTCAAGGAAATGTAGACCAAAATTAGCTAAAGCTTGGTTATTTAATCACAATTGACAATTTCGAGTGAGGTCTTGATCACTCTAATCAAGGCTAAGGTAGGTTATTTGGCTATAGTTATATTTTTGTGGTGCCAAAAATCAACAAACTTAGTCCAATTCCAAACTCATAATTCATATTGAAAATGATTCTAAAAATTTTACTTATAAATATCAATATACTTATATAATTTTATAAAAACAATATCTAATATTAATTACTCAATTATATAAACTTAAAATCTTATTAGAATCTAAATTAGACATATAATATAATTATTTTTAACTATTTTTCGAAAATTTTAATGAATTTTCTAACCTAACTCTACTCCCCACTTACGAAGTGGCATCGTCCCGATGTTCAATGAGTAGTAAAGAAGTAGGTTCGAAAATGAAATTAAAATTATCTATTAACGTTATTTTTCTGATTTTATTTTAGCGTATACTAATTATATAAAAAAAACAAACTTAAAAAACTAAGACATAAACAAGATAGATTAATACAAACTTAAAAGAAAAACATAAACTTAACTAAAGAAACTTCAAACTTAACTTAATTTAACTTATTAAAACTTAAATATCACTAACAAACAACTCTCTAGATGGTAGACGAACAACCCGGTGTATCAACCGGTAGCAATCCAAACCGACTATCTCTAGACGGAAAAATTTCATCCGTCTCCAGCTCTTCTACTCCATTCAGAAGAATACACAAACGTGATATCATCCATGAATTAGGCATAGGTTTCCCCCTACTACCTCTCGTAATCGCAAACTCCAACACTGTCCTTTGAATCAATATACCCCAATCGACAAATACACCGAATGCCAAAGCAAAAAGTAGAAGCATTTCATTCTCAGCCAAACTTCCAAAATCCCAGGTGGGATAAACTCGAGAATTTATAAAATGCTTCCACGCTTTTAGATGTGGAAGTAGAGCTCGTGTTGACATGTCGTGATTTGTATCAAATAGTGGGAACAGACATTGAAACGACTCGTGTACTTTATTCAAATGATTAGAGGGATTTTGTAGTCCCCATTGCATTTCAAAATGTGGCATCAGAATCGGAGGAATTTCAAAGATTTGGTTGATAATAGATGAAGAGAAGGGAATGCCCACTCCTCTTACTAGAACAATCTCATGATATCGACCATAGATGTCGCCATAAGTGCGAGAATAAAATTCTCGCACTATTGAGACATTTATCCGTCCCTCTCGGTGTATCGACAAATTTTTTTCCAACCAAAACTTCAATGATAGTTTTTCCCATTGATCAATCTTATCTAAATTTAAACCTTTCTCCAATAGGATTGGAGAATTTGCAAAACGATTGTGTAAAATGATACTCTCATTAGAAGCTTGAGATTCCGGATCATCCGGTGTATGAGGCTCGTAAGAATTAACCGACGGTGAGGAGTGGTTCGACATTTTTAAAACTTGATAAAAAGTGAAAGAAATAAAGTTGAAGGTAGATAGACAAAGGAAAGAATGAGCAATTGTTGCTCCTCGCTTTACTTTTTAAATAGATGGTAAAAGTATACGTGACGTGGGTCGCATTAGACAGGACTCCAAAATGACTCAAATTCTTTTTCACGGCCCGGTCCGAACGGAATAGGCCGGACCGGTCCGGCCTCATCTTACTTTTACCAGGGGGACAGAGGTGAAAGACAACTTGTGTTTTGTTTTTTACTTCACGTGCCTAATACTACCTATCTATTTGAGGATATGAAAAGATTCATTTAAATTGATACTAACGGATAAACGACACATTATATTTTTGTAAAATGACGTAGTAATTCTACAAAAATTATTTTTGGGATTTTTTATAGTTTTATAAAACTAAACGATCTAGAATGCAAACCAAATTTTGATAAAACGATTGTAATATCAAAATAAACGAAAACAAACCAATATCCGAATGATAAATGTCGAATAAAAAGTGCAATAAAAATGTTTAATCAAACAAAATTATGAAATTCAATCTTCATCGTAGTCTTCCTCAGGATCAAATTGAAAACTCGAACTCGGAAATGACCGAGAAGTCGATGGTCGAATCAGTAGTCGTGGTCCTGGATCGAACTATCAAGACCCATCGAACTCATGCCGTCGTGACATGTGCAAACTCGCGAATCCTCCCCAACTCGACATCGCCGGTCTCAACACACTGTCGAAAAATACACCTGCTCCACTAGATTGGCTTCAAAAGGATATGACGATGGATGAAAGCTCGAAGGTGGTGGAATAGGTGTTACCCACTCGTAAGGTATAAGGATCGATCGACAAGGTGGATAGGCGGGATCATCAAAGTAGGATTACGAAGCAATCGCTGTTCTTTCTTAAACCTCTACGAATATCATCACACCACCGCTTAGTACTCTCGGCATATAAAGCCACATTGGCTTGACCACGCAACATCTCGGCTACTAAAGATTGAAACATGTCATATGTGATAGTGTTGGAGAAAGGAGTTTGTTGAGGCCGACTAGAAAAAGATGGAAAAGAAGAAGAAGATGTAAAACCGGTGGAGTCGGCCGAGTTTGACGCCTTCTAATCAAAGAGCTAATACTACCATCCGGAAGACTAGTCAAACTAGGTCCAATCGATTTCCATCGACCAGAGATAACTTGTCATTAGGCGTGAATGGTACTCCCAACCTACGACATAAATCGTAGAGATAAAACAAGGGAAGTATAGATGACTCCACAGTCTCAGCGATGACAATACTTTCAAAAATTCTTTTAAACATGACCTTTCCAACATCCACTCTAACATCGTTTACCATTGCCCAAGCGATACAAACATCTTCCTTTCCAAAAGCAGTATGTTTACGAGAAGGATAGAGATTATGGCTAATAAATCTTTTAATTGCCCTCAACCCTCTAAAACAATTCCCGTAGTTAAACCGATTTTCAACCCACACAGCGGTCGGGTCAAAAACAGTCTGGGCTCTCAGGGCAGTCTGCTCAAAGCTAGCAGGATCATCTAAATTATAAACTACCCTATAATCCTCCTCCTCAGGAAATTCTTCAACTCCTAGGATTGCATTAATGACGGCAGGGTTAAAAGGAATATTTCTGGCTCGTAAGGGTACAGTTTCCGACTGAGTAAGCTGCTCTTCTGACAATGTAGATAAAACCGAATAAAACTCAGCTACTATAGTCGTGTTAATCTCCCCTTCCCTTCTGGCTGCTAAATCTAACCACTGACGTCTCGTAAAAATGTTTTTAACTTCATCACCTAAGTCATCCAAGTCTAATCCTTTTTCAACCAGAACATCACATTTACTATAAATTTTTGCATACGCTTTCTTAGCCTCAGGTGATGCGGTTTTTTCAAAGCTTACGGCTTCTTCCTCGATGATAAAATTATCGTACTCACGACAGAGTTGATATAGGAATTTTTGATTTTCTCTTTAGAGACTCTAGTACTCGACTCAGCCATTCTACGATATTGGTAATGCCAATCAACAACAAAAACAACAACAAAAACAACAAAAAATAAAAATGTCACAACACACTCAAAAATCAAAACAGTTGAAATTACTCTAAAAAATTATGAAAAATACGAAATTGATAACTAGATAAACTAAATTATACCTTAATATGTAGAAAACTTTGAAAAGTAGGGAAAAGTTGAAAAGTCGCGGAATGAAATGTAGCTTGTTTTTATCCTTTTATTTTTCCAAACTTTTGTGTAAGAGGAGATGAAAAGAGGAAGAAATCAAGTAGTGGTGTAGTGTGAGATGAAGTTTTGTTGAAGAAAAGTGAAAAAATTTACGTAATGGTGGGGTTTGGGTGTTTTTATGTGCATGTAGAAAAAAATTAGGGAAGAAGAAGAAGAAAAAGAAATGGTCCCCGCCCTTTTTTATGTTTTTAGACCCGGACTGGTCCTGTTAAGGCTGGATCGGTCCGTGCCCAATTTTTTTTTTACTTTTTCGATTTTTTTGATTTTTGATGAAAACTTATAAAAATTCTAATAAAACTTAATTAAAATCTTAAAAATAAGTTTATAATTTTTTTTTAAAACTTACTAAAAATAACATTTAAAGAAAATTTTATAATTTTATAACAATTTCTAAAAATTTAATAAAATCTTTATAACACTTTACTAAAAAGCTTATAAAATTTTAATAAATTTATATCAACTCTTATAAAACATCTAAATTAAAACTAAAAAACTTTTATAAAACTTTTATAAAATTCCTCAAATTTCATAAAGATCCAATTTTATAAAATTTTCGAAGTTATCTAAAACTTTATAAAATAAAATAAAAGAAAAGACTCAAACTTAAGGGTTCCTCGATTCTTCTATTTCTAGATCTTTCGTAGTTACGATATAACGCTTTCGATCAACCTAACTCCTAAAAACGAAGCATTTGAATTATCTCTCGAATTCCATCGGGATTTTCGGATAACCACCTAATCGTTCCTTCCTAACAATATTCAAACACTCATCCTGGATTTGGTTGTATTTTTCCCACAAATGTCCAACATGTTCACTTTTTCCACGCAGTTCTGCATCTCATTAGAAACTTTGCCCTTCTTTTATCGCACTTCTTGATGTTCCATTACATACTTCTCTCAATCTGATCTCTCTCAACAATTTCTTGTTTTGTTCAAAAACTAAAGCTTCATAAAAACGCGACATCTTTATCAAGGCCTAATTTCAAAAGTAAAATAAAAACTCCTATTCTATCTAAAAGACATCCAGGTTCTTTTACGCCTATCCGGTAAAAGACGAAAAGAGTTTAAACATAATTAAAAATACAAAAGTAGTAGAGTAAAGATAGATAGCACCTGGTATTCGGTGATTCTAGTTTCTCGGCTTTTCGCTTTTTTTATTTTCCTCTGCTTTTCAATTTGTCGGGGATCAATCAATAGCATTACTTCTTCTTTCGGTGTGATTCCTTCTCCTCCACAAATAACTTTACTCTGTGGCCATTGGCTATAAAAGTTGTATTTCCATCAGCTTAGTTCAACGACTCCAGCTTTTGTAAACCCGTGTTACTTTAAATGGACTCATCCCATCTTGATTTAAGCTTACACGAAACAACTTTAAACGTGAATTGTACAAAAGCACTCGATCACCTACATGGAACTCACGCTTATAGATTTTCTTATCATGGAAAGATTTACGTATGCGTTCTTGTGCAGATTCGAGCGTTTTCATAAGAATCGAGACGAAATTCTTCTAGTTCTCACAATTGAAGCAATCTATGATCACCGACACCTTAGGATCGAAATTTAGAAATCTAATAGCCCAGAAGGCTCGGTGTTCTAACTCAACTGGGAGATGACAAGACTTACCAAAGACTAGCTTATAGGAGAACAACCAATTGGTGTTTTAAAAAGTCGCCTCAGACGCCCATAATGCATCATCTAATTTAATCGCCTGGCTTTTACGATTTGAATCAACTGTTTTTTCCACGATTCTTTTAATCTCTATTCGATACCTCTACCTGACCACTAGTTTGTGGATGATAGGGCGTTCTAACTTATGCGTTACACCATATTTTTCAACTATTTTAGTAAATGGTCTATTACAAAAGTGTGAACCTCTATCACTAATGATTGCCCTCGGAATGCCATATCTGGTAAATATATTCTTTTTAAGAAATCGTATGACAACTTTGGTATCATTAGTGGGAAGAGCTTCAGCTTCTACCCATTTTGAAACATAATCTACCATTACAAGAATAAATCTTTTTCCAAAAGATATAGGAAAAGGTCCCATGAAATCTATACCCCAAACATCAAATAACTCACATTCTAAAATAGGTTGCATAGGCATTTCATGTTTTTTAGATACATTTCCCATTTTTGACAAGATTCACAAGATTTAACATACTTATAAGCATCTCTATATAGTGTAGGCCAATAAAACCACATTGTAAAACTTTAAAAGCGCTTTTCCAACCTCCATGATGACCTCTCGCCTCACGATCATGACAAAGCGATAAAATACTTAAAATTTCATTATCAGCACACATTTTCTGATTATCCCATCCTAACATTTACGGAAAAGTGTCCGTTCCTCCTAGTAATAAAATTTTAAGTCATAAAAGAATTTCTTTTCTTTGCCGCCAAGTCCAATGAGACGGAATATAATCACAGTTAAGTAATTAATGATATCTCCAAACCAAGGTGACATTTCCTTAGAAGGAATTCTATTTTTAATAACCGCATGGTTGAAGAGTATCTATTCTAAATAGTTGTTCATCGGGAAATGAATCTTTAATTTCATTCCTATCTCTTCCTCAGTCTCCATTCTACTTAGATGATCTCACTACTACATTCTCACTTCCTTTTTTTATCTTTAATTGCAATATCAAATTCTTGAAGTAGGAGAATCCATCTAAGAAGACGTGGTTTCACATCCTTCTTACTTAGTAAATACTTCAGGGCTGAATGGTCTGTGTAGATTATTACCTTAGAACCAACAATATATGATCTAAACTTATCTAAGGCAAAAATTACAGCCAACAGTTTCTTTTCTGTAGTTGCATAATTAAGTTGAGTCATTTAATGTGAGAAGCATAGTAAATAGCTTTGAGAATTTTGTTATACCTTTGACCTAAAACGCAGCTCCTACAAATAAATCGCTTGCATCACACATAATCTCAAAAGGCAAATCCCAGTCTGGTGCTACCAATACTGGTGCAGTAATCAACTTCGCTTTCAGGGTCTTAAATGATTCCATACATTTACTATCAAACTTAAAAGGTACTTCCTTTTCAAGCAAATGACTTAGAGGCTTTGCTATCTTCGAAAAATCTGCAATAAATCTCTATAAAATCCTGCATGTCCAAGAAATCCTCTTAGAGTCCTTAGATTAACTGGTAGTGGTAATTTTTCAATCACCTCGACTTTAGCTTTATCAACTTCAACTCCTATTTCAGAGATTCTATGACCTAGAACAATTCCTTCTGATACCATTAAATGACATTTTTCCCAGTTTAAAACTAAATTGGTATCCTCACAAATGTTGTAACACTCTTTCTAAGTGCGACAAACATTTACCAAAAGAATCTCCGTAAACACTAAAGTCGTCAATAAAAATTTCTAAGAATTTCTCAACCATATCAGAAATAGTAGACATCATACATCTTTGAAATGTAGCAGGAGCATTACATAAACCAAACGGCATTCTTTTATACGCAAAAGTTCCATAAGGACAAGTGAAAGTAGTCTTTTCCCTATCTCCTGCTGCAATGAAAATCTGTAAATATCCTGAATAACCATCTAAGAAACAATGAATATTTATGACCACTTAATCGCTCCAACATTTGAACTATGAATGGAAGCGGATGATGATCTTTCTTAGTATGATCATTTAGTTTTCTAAAATCAATGCACATTCGATATCCTCCGTAATTTCCTTTGTTGGAATCCATTCATTCTTATCATTTTCTTTCACTTTGTGAAACCTCCTTTCTTTGGTACAACTTGAGTTGGACTTACCCATTCACTATCTCGATATAGGAAAGATTATTCCCATTTCTAATAGCTTAATCACCTCTTTCTTAACGATTAATCAGAAATTCGGGTTGAGGCGGCGTTATGGTTGAATACAAGGTTTAGCATCTTCTTTCGGAATTATCTTATGAACACATATCTCTGGGGCTAATACTTGAATATCGGCAATTTGTCCATCCAAAAGCTTTCTTATGCTTTCTTAACATTCTAAGTAATTGATCTTCTTGTTGCTCGATTAAAGTTGATGAAATAATAATCGGTAATAGATTATCGCTTTCAAGAAAAGCATATTTCATTTAAAAAGGTAACGGTTTCAATTCCAGCATTCTTCATGCGGATCTTCTATTGACGATTTAAGAACCTGGTCCTTCTAGTTCTAACTCCAAATACTTATGCCATGGTGGCTTAAAAGTAAAGCTTCCTTTATCTAGAAAGGATTATCTCTTTCATTTCAATGTCTTCCTCATCTTCTTTATAGATAGACAGAGTTAAGCATTCTTCTAATCTGTCTTCAAAAGTTGGTAATCGATTATTATAGATGTAATGAATATCTTCTATAAAAGAACATGATTCTGGTGATGTATATGGATGGTTCATATCTTTGAAAATATTAAAAGCAATTTCATCTTCATTGACTCTCAAAATTAATTCTCCTTTATGAACATCGATTAAAGTTTTTCATGTAGCTAGAAATGGTCGACCTAAGATAAGTGGCGCTGAATAACCTTCTTCCATTTCCATAACTACAAAATCTACTGGAAAATAGAATTTGTCTACTTTAACCAATACGTCCTTAATAATTCCTTTAGGGTACTTAATCGATCTATCTGCCATTTGCAGAGTCATTTCAGTCTTAGTAAGCTTTCCTATGCCTAGCTTTTTATAATCCTCATAAGACATGAGATTTATACTAGCTCCAAGATCACATAAGACCTTCTTAAACAGAAATCCTCCAATTTCACATGGAATCGTAAAACTTCCAGGATCTTTCGGTTTAGGTGGTAACTTATCTTTGCAGAATCAGAGAACATTCTTCATTTAGGCATATATTCTCATATTCCTCTAATTTTTTCTTATTTGATAGTATATCTTTCGAAACTTTCCATAGCGGTGTATATTAATCAGAGCTTCAATAACAGAGGATATTAACATGAAGATGACGAAAAGTATCAAGGAAGCGAGCATACTTCCGATCGCTTTAGCCTTTTGATTTGATCTTTAGGAGGGTAAGGTAAAGATTCTAAATCTATAACCTTTGGCTCCTTAGTCAATTTCTCTTTTCCTTTCCTTAAACCTTTGAGTATTACTTAGTCGCCATGTTTCATGTTCTTGAATTTTTCCTTTAAATTGTTCCCTGAATCAATCTCTACTTGAGACTCTTTCGATTCTTCCTGCTTCTCATCCTTATTACCGCTTTCATCTATTCTAACATGTTCCTTGAATAAAGTCCTTAAATCTTTATCCATAGGGTCTTTCAAAATCCTAGGGATTTTTACCCATTTTTCACCTTCATTCTCGATTCCAAACTTATTCCCTTTCAAGAAATTCTCTATAATTTCTTCTTCCTCATCAGTGAATTCAATTTCATTTTTAGTTTCATCATTCTTTCCATCTAAATCATTTTCTACTTCATTATTCCCAAAGTTTTCAACTCCATTACTACCACAGAGTTTCCTACTTCTCGTAACTACAACATTTACCTCTCTTGGGTTTCTTTCAAAGGTGTTACTTGGTAATCCTCCCTGGGGTCTCTTTCATTTTATTACGTTCACCTTCCCTACTCAAATGATCTTCCATATTCCTCAATGAGGCTTCTATCGTTCTCATTCTGGTATCATGTCCACTCATAGATGTTTTCATTGTACTCAGATCCTTAGAGACTGTACCAATAGAAGTCATCATTGTTTCCATATTCTTAGATTGAGTAGATACTACACCCATCATATTTTCCATTAGTTTTTCCCATTTTTCAACTCCTTCTGCAGGTTGAGTTGAACTCTGAGTTACTGGTATACTTTGAGTGGTATGTTGAGGATAGGATCTAGGTAATGATTGTAAATTCTGATTAGATGTGTTTTCTTGATAAACTTGATTCCTATATGGGACTGGATACGGCGGTTGTCCTTGCTTACTAGGGTTTTCAGACCATCGATAAGTAGGGTGATCTCTTCTAATAGCATTAAACGAGTTCGAATATGCATTGTTCAAATTCCTATGCTGCTGAAGAAAACTCACCTCCTCTCTTGAGTATCCTGTTGGTTCTTCACTCCCTAATGGCATATTATCCTGATTTGAGTATTCAGTTGGTGTACTATTTTCTGAACTTAGGTTCTTGTTTTGTTGTAAACCATCAAATTTCCTACTCAAATTTTCTAAATGTGCTAGAACTTCCGTATTAGACGTATATTCTCCTGCAAAAGCTACTTTTCTGGTGCTAGAACCAGTTTCCCACATTCTGTTATTTTTGGAAATCTTTTCTATAGCATCGTAAACTATTTGAGCTTCACTCATCATTAACGAACCACCACATGCATGATCTACATCTGCACGTGAATCTTTTCTCAATTTACGACAGAAGAGTTGAATTTGCATATCTAAGGAATAACCATGATCGGGACAAGCTCTTAACAGTTTTTTAAACCTTTCCCACGCATTCCCAAGAGTTTCCTCAGATCCTTGTCTAAAGTTCAACCTCGACTTTTAATTCCAAATTTCGTCCTGGAGTGAAATATTGTTTCAGAAATTCAGTTTGAATCTCCTCCCAACTTGTAAGTGAATGATGTGGAAGAGACATAAACCAATCTCGGGCTCGTCCTTTTAAAGAAAAAGGAAACATAGTCATCCTCGTTAATTCCTTATGAGCACCTTGACTTTTGGCTGTATTGCACAATTCTTCAAAAAGATAGAGATGATGATGTGGATCTTCATCATCCTCTCCTAGGAATTGGGCTCTTGCGTCAATTAAACCAAAAAGATGAGATTTAATCTCGAAATTATTCGCTCCTTCATTAGGTAAAAGTATGGGATTATTAGTCTGGTTTCTTCTCACGGTTTGATCACGAGATAGTCTCGGGTTTGGTGGGTTATTACGATTATTCTCGTTCCGATTCGATTATTTCTATTATTATTATTATTATTATTATTATTAGGGTTAACAGGTTTTGTCCATGCCCCTGAGCATGATCTAGCCTCTGCTTTCATTCGTTTAATCACTAGTTTCACCATTCTCGTATTTCTGTTTGAAGATGATTCTTGGTCGATTTCACGACTAGTATGACCACGTTTACTCTCTACTTTAACCGCCTTTCGTAAGTGTTTATGTCAGCTTATAAGAGTGAGTGGGGCCTTACCACTTCTCGGTCATCAACTAACTAAAATAGAAAATAACTAGAAATTGATAGTAGTAAAAATTGGTAATTTACCTATAAGGTAACAACCAACGAAAAATAAAATAGAAATGGGATGAGAAAAGTGTTGACTTATTCTCGAGTATTTTGAGCTAATACAAGTAGTAACCATAGACACAAAAAAAGAAATTAGCGACGTATCCCCGACAACGACGCCAAAAAGCTGACGTGGCTTTTTCTAGTGCTAATACTACATCTCTTAACCGACGATTAATGTATCGGGTCAAACCAGTAGTGCTAGTATGGTGAGTCAGAGTATCGTATCCACAGGGAACTAGGTAATTCTTCTAAGTGTGGTTAAACACCAAAGAGCTGTTATTAACTCGATCTAAACCGTAATTTTATAACACAGATCACTACTATTCTAGTCAACATAAAATAAATACGTAAATTAAAAACTATACTAACATGATATATATAAATACATAAATATATATAGATCTCGCATAAACCGCAATTTATATATATATAGATATAAGTATATATAGATACCAAAATATTAAATGCAGATAATTTTAGAAAATCACCAAAACTTATATAATTGGTTTATACGATCTTTCGATTAAATGAAATGTGTTCGATCTCTCCTTTTATTTTAGTCCAATTGAGTAAATGAAACGGTGCACTCACGAGGTAAACAATTCCTCCTCACACAAGGCGTATGAAATTGTCATATGTCCATTGCATCATCCAAGTCCACAATCAATCACGGTTTTTCTGAAACAGGTCCCAGTACAAATCTACCTTTAGATAAAAGGAGTCATTCCGCTTAAACAAGCAATCAATTTTATTTAAAAGGCTCCGTTTGTCAAAGCCGGACGATTCAACTTTCGGTTTAAGTTTCAATTAATCGATGATTTAACATTATTACGATCTCAGTACAAATTATAATAAGATTCATTTCTCCCAAAACAAATCTACCCCGGGTAGAAATCGGATTCCGTTATCACGTTATTCACACGGTAATTTTACCCTCCGGTTTTTCTATTTTTTATCTCATATCCTCGACTACGAGGCGTCAATTCATAATTAGATTATGAATTCCTCGGATCGATTAAATACGTCAATACGAATACGATCAAAATAGAAAAAGATTCAATTAACTCAATTTTAATAATTTTAACTTAACAACATTTCTTTAACTAAAAGATCGAAATAAAACGATTACATAGCTTTGGCGAGATTATATTTAGCCTAAAACATTATAACAACGAAAAATATAAACACAAACATAAATACTTAAGAAAAGTTACCTAATACGGCAGATTGATTCGTAAATCGTATTTTCCGGACATTACAACTTCTTTAGCAAAACCGACTTCCGAGATTTTCCCGAGCATTATGACGATACTAAAAGCTACATTATTACAGCGTAAGACCTTATTTACAACTACTAAATTAAAAAGACTAGAAAGGATATATATATATATATAGATGTATATATATTTTGTACTTTTTCGACTCTGTTCTTTCTTTGCATCTTCTTATATAGGCAAAGGTGAAGGGGCCGGACTGTCCGGGATCAAGCCGGATCGGTCCGGACTAATGATTACATCCACTAACTTGATCTCTTCAAGATGTGCGTAGATTATATATATTTTTATATATAATTATTAAACTTAAAATTCATATCTCGAGTTACGGCCTCCAAAATTTGCAAACGAAATGCCAAAATTAAGGTCTCGAGAAACTCTACAACTTTCATGAAGGACTCTTCTTGAGATAACGCCTTGATAACCTCGTGTTCCTCCGGCTATTTCGGATTTTCTTAACCCAAATCGATTAATTACTTGATCACCGTTTAAGTTGTAGACCTCCAATCTTCATAATTTAAATTGCATTGGAAAGCTTTGGAAAAATCTACAACTTTCGTGAAGAACACTTTTCTGAAAATGTCGTTTTGATGAGCCATTCGTTTGTCGAAGACATTTCTCGATTACCACTTAACCAGATTGATTGGCCACTGGTCACTTAAGCTTATTCAATTGACCATTTAAGCTCACAAGGCACTCTCTAAATCATTCCGAGATGATTAAACTTCAATATGTCGATTCTCGGGTCTCGGGTTATAAATCACAATAAAATACCACAAATACCCACGTAATCGACACTTACACTCCGATTTACTAAAATCGGTATAAAATTACAACTTTTTATTATTATTACTACTAACTACTCTAAACTATAAAGACTAACATTTCATACCAATTATATCATAATTTCATATATTTTATATAGAATTCGTTAATAAAACATAATAAAATCACGTATTTTTAATCATATAAAAGTAATACATCAATGGGTTTTGGCCCAGAAATCTGCAACCTTCAAAACGCGATTTCCAACCCAAATCCAACCCAAACTCCAACCAAAACAGACTCAAAACCACGAACATAAGCATACAAATTGCTCTATAACCTTATGACACCTTAATCATACGATAAGAACACCGCGTTACCTTAAATTGCGTGGTACAACGATCCAAAGCTTCAACCCGTCAAAAGTTTAACCTTTAACTCCAAACCTATAAACAATCAATCCAAGATTTATCACTGTGATGTTTAAACTCGAAAACACATCTTAACAACGATTTATAAATAAACCCTAATATCAAGAACGATGAGGAAAAACTTACGTTAATCTGATTTAGTGATTGTTGAATATCAAACGATCCTCTTCCTCCGTAGAGTATTTTCCTCTTGATATATCTCATTGAAAAAAGAACGGTTTAGGCAAATTCAAAGCCTCTTCTTCTTTTTTTCTCCAAACGTCGCTCCTTAAGAAGATTATTTTTCTTTTACGTAAAAACAACAACTAGGTTAATTTAAGATTAATTTTCCTTTTATAATCCAATTAAATCTAATTATTCCTTATTTATTAAATCCAATTAATCATTTTTTTTTTTTCCTTTTTTTTTAATCCTTTAAAACAAAACCAAATATTCAGATTTTTCGCGAAAAGACAAAGATGTCATTTTACAAAAATCAGGGTATTACATAAAAAATCTATATAATTCAGTCTAACACAATCAGTTATTTTATCCCGGTCCACTCAACCATATAAATATAATTCACTAGCTTACCGAAACAGGTTCGGTCACGGGTATCATCGCTGTAATCGTATCCAAAGAAGTCGGCAATTTGGGTATAAATAAATATAATAAAAAAATAAGGTTCTATTTGCAGTATCAAACAAACAGTAGCCAACCATATTCCAAATGGAATTGAACATGTGTTCATTGGATGGATCGTTATAGTCCACGCGATTTATTTGGAGCCGAATATATATATTGGGTATCTGTTTATTCCCACCAGCCTGTACAGGAATGCCAAATTTGAGGTCAACAAAGTAGGGCTTTGTAATCCGAGAGATTTTATGTGTGATTTGTAGAAGAGAAACGGGACCGCCTTATTCATAACAAAGTCTGCGGATCCTGCTTAAAAAAGAAAAAAAAAAAACTCCACATTTTATTTATAAAAAATATTTCAAAACTCAAAAAAAGAAATTACTTAAAGAACAGAACCTTATTTTTTCCATTTCTCCACCTCCCGTTCCCACTTCACCCTTTAAGCTTCCCGCGCGCCGGCGCGCTAAGTTCTGCCAGTGTCCGGCCTCCGTAAATAGTACCATTTATTTCGCCTCTTGTTTTTTCCTTCTTCGTGTTCCTCCCGCTTCGTTTTCTTACGATTTAGCAGTAGGCATGGATCTTCTCCATTCTCAAGCTCTCTGAGCTTTTCGTTATTCTGGATGGTGCAGTTTGATGCTTGGTCACTGGTGATTGGCGGCATTGGCGGATTTCTTTGTGTTGCGGGTGGATTTACGGATCTCGCCATCCCCGCCTTGATCTCAGGCTCAGTCGCCGCCATGGTGTTCTCGTCCTAGTGGTGGATTTCTCCTGTTGGTTGTGGGTGGTGTGTGGCGGCGTTCGCGACGTGTGCCTTCATATTCCCACTGGCCCTCGGGCTCTTAGCGGCGCTTTATGGCGATCACTCTTTCTTTGGAGGTGTTAGTCTTTCTTTCGGCTTCTCTCCGCTTGGAGGGCATCGGGCGCGGTTTGCGCCGGTGGATGATTTGGTTCATTGCTCCTCCTGGCTTCAATTCCGTTGCTGACGCTTTTGTAGTTTGTTCGATTTGTTCTAGATTTTAGTTTTTTTGTTGCTGCGTGAAGCTCTCCGCCTCTCTTGGCTTCTTCACCTCTTTATCGTTCACCTTCGACGATACGATTACTTTCACGCGAATTATTTATCGTCGTACAGCCAGCCAAGCGATATCCAGGTCGCGATCGAATATCGCACAGATCGGTCAATCATTGATTGACCATCTGCCGGCAGCCACTGCCAGATCTGCCATTTTAAATCTTCGGTACTTTCATGTCGCGTCCATCGAAAGTCGATAGAGTAACATCGACTTCAAACCCTGTCAGCTTGCTCACATCTCAACCAGTTACAGGCAGCAGGCGCAGTACTCATTTGGTGTAATTATGTCAATAGACATAACCAATACAGCAGCGAAGCGATTACGCGTTTGCAAATATATCGCCTCCAGAATTATGCTTCGATTCCCCGACATTACACGATACGAAAATTAAAGATAAGATTTCTGACTCACCATAAACACCAAATCAAATATCTCTGATCTCTATCATCTCTGATTCCTGCTCACTACATTTACAAATTCAAAGATCGCCATTGCAATGACGACTACGCGGATTTTGCCATGCGATAATTTGGCGCCAATTTAATTCCAGTGTGATGATAATCAAGGATGATTTCGGGGTGATTTTGGTGTTTTATGGCCGAGTCCAAGAATGTATCTTGATTGCCTACGATCCTCGTGTAATGTCCAGAATCAAGCTCACGTAGTTCCCGAACGATGTATTTATAGCACATGTCCTTCTTCGCTTCTAAATTTGGGGCGGTTTGGTCTATTGACATAATTAATTCTTAAACGGGCCTCGCCTCGCTGCCCAAGTAACTCGCCCGACGGTGGGTTTAGAGCCTGGATCAAGTCCATGGTATCGACTGATGGACACCGATACGGGTACTGAGACGGAACACTTGCAAGATCTCCTGGTCATGCGCGCAGGATCATCGATTCGTCTTCGATTCGACCCGACGCGGATAATATACTTGGACTTTTCCACACGCCACCGGACTAATTAGGGATAATTCCACGGAGGGTGAAATCTCAGACGCCATAAGCCCCCAGACCGTCCTGGAGCCTCGAGGTCGTCCGACCACAAAGGTATCTCGCCATCGCTATCCAACGCTCAATTTAAATCACGGCGCGCAGTACCATTTCCCCGTGGGGTCCGGACATACGGCTTTCCATGTCTCGCTGGCAAACTTTTTTATCTTAGCATTATCTCGCCCCTCAGACTTATAACGCAGGCTGGTTGACATCGACTTCGATGCCGTGAAATGCCGCTGAATGAATGAGATGTCCAACTCGGGATCGCTCGGCCGAGGTCGACTTTCTTCATGATTTGATTTGACTTCCGGACTTCTCGTGTACAGAGATTCGATCTCGAATGTCGCCCAATGCAGCCTCGAGACTTTGCCTTGGGCCAGAGATGATGCTTCTTCTTAGGGCTTTGCCTCTTTTAACCAAACGTTGTCTTTGGCTTCCATCTCAGAGGGGAACATTTAGCCGGGGTCATTCGACTTGGCTTATTTTTTCCTTGAAAACTCGCCACGCTTTTCCTTCTTTTCTTTGTCTTCAGGACCATCTTGCTTTATTGCGCCTTTGGCCTTATTTGCACATCGGCCTTCTCTCATGTCGATGCATATATGTCGATATCCGCCTCCAAGTATCAGCGAGAACCTTAGGTTTGATCATATTTGGCCGCCTTTGTGACTAGGCTTTTTTGTTATAAATGCTGAAATTTTTACAAGTATTTGGTGTCAAACACTTTTGTTGCATGTCGATTCCCATTCCTTTGCTCGCTTTTTTCTCGAGTATTCAATGTCGACTCGTTGTTGCTTCCAAAGTATAATGCAAATTCATCATCATCGATACTTTAGTTCCATTTGTCGCAATTATATGTAACTTGTCTTCCATGCTTTAGCATTTTTTGACTTTTCTTTGTTGTTGCGCAGTGTAAGAGATGCCCCTGGTTGTCTCATTTCGCTTGTTTGAATCATCGATGCTCTTCTCGGCCGCTGATAGATATTTCCGCCTACGATGTCTCTAGTACTTACCGCCTAATAAGACTCGTAATACGAATGTCGCCTCGATCTCGTGTCGTGGTGTTTCTTTGTCGCTCATGACTCATGCGCGACATATGACCGCCGAGAGTTTTGACTTGGTCCGAACTCGATGCCTTAGCCTTTTGTTCCATGGAACTTTAGCTTCACTCGGCCGCCGATCGAAATGATCATGTTGCCCGCCTCGATGCCCTAGTAAATTCTCTCTCTGAGTCGATTACGCCGCCGCCGACTCGACTTCGATGCCATTGGCGTTGGCCCTATTAGGACTTGTAAACGCGGATCGCCGACATCGGCGTATCCGACTTCATGGATCCTCGCATCGCCGAGTAGATCTCTTTACGGAGTGGATCCTCGAGATACGCCAGCACTAGTCAAAAAGTCGCAATAACCATGTGGGATAGTCCTGGGGCAAATAAGAAGGCTCACCCCGCCATGCTCGCCAGAGAGTTCCAAAAATAGCTCAACCCGCCGGGCCTGGGTAAGTGAGTTCCAAAATAAGATAGCTCGACCCGCTACCTGCAGGTGAGTTCCAAAATAATATAGCTCCGAGGTAAGATGCCTAGCCTAACTCGACTTATTACAGATTCACTCATCGGTGAGCTCCAAATACGACGCCAGTTTTATTTTGCTTCAATTTTTGGCAAAGATGTTGCTTGTCGCTTTTTTTGTTGTCCTGCCTTTCACGATTCGATCCTCGACTTTGAATTATGAATTTTGAATTCTCGACCTTTCCTTTGAATGTTGTTTGTGTTGTTGAATATTTGTTTGTGTAGTCCTCCTTTGACTTAATTCCTTGCAAAGTCGCTTTATGGTGTAGTCTTTGGACTTAATTCCTCTGCGGGTCCTCAAAGCAGTAGGATGAGTACATGACTCACGGTACACTTGGATACGAGTCGACCTAGCAATCAGATCGCTTTATCGGCTTGACTTGGCTATCTCGGGTCGAGCTCAATCGACCGCCTTGCCTCGCCGGGCTTCTCACATGGTCGAATTGAAAATCCTCACTGACCGCTCGCACTGCATAGCTTCGAATCGGGCTCAACAGTGGTATCCATCGCGATCTTCCAACCGCTGGCATCGCGGGCTTATCGGGTGTCGGGAGTGATATAAGCTCGCTGACTTGGCTTTTTTCACTGCTTTATTTCTTCAGATCGTGACGTGTTTAGAGGTGATATAAGCACCGCCGCGACTTGGCTTTATTCACCATATTATTCCGACTTCATCGTGTTCGAGGATTTGTAGTTGTGGTTGACTTTGCCTCTTTTTTATCTTTTAATCATACGGACTTCTTTGCTTAATCAGTCGTCGAATTTTTTTAGCCTTTGCCATTTTGTATCGTGGCAGATTTGCAATGCGAAGGTCAGAATCATAACAAACACAAAAGTCATTCTATGAGGAAAGACATGCTTAGTAGAATATTTATGAAATTGTCACACGGACTTATTACAAGACATAAAATGTAAAACAGGGTTAATTGAGATAAGGCTTAGCTTATTTGGTGTAAACCTGGCTGCATCACGCTGTGGATGGCAAAGCGGATTTATATAAGATTGCCTTCGAGTTCGAATATTATGCCGAAAGGTAGCTTGGTCTTATTAAAGATGCGCCGAGAGAGCTCCAAATATGATGCCGAGGCCAAGCTCGGGTCTTATAAAAGATGACGCCAAGCCAAGCTCGGTCTTATAAAAAGATACGCCGAGAGAGCTCCAAATATGATGCCGAGGCAAGGTCGGTCTTATAAAAGATACGCCGAGAGAGTCTAAATATGATGCCGGTGGCTGGCTCTGACTTATAAAAGATACGCCGGTAGAGCTCCAACATGATGTTGAGGCCGAGCTCGACTTATAAAAGATACGCCGAAAGCTCCAAATATGATGTCTGCGTCGAGCTCGACTTATAAAAGATACGCCGAGAGCTCCAAATATGATGCTTAGGTTTAGCTCGACTTATAAAAGATACGCCGAGAAAGCTCCAATATGATGTCGAAAGCGAGCTCGACTTATAAAAGATACGCCGAGAGCTCCAACATGATGCCGCAGGGCCGAGCTCGGCCTTACAAAAGATGACGCCGAGCCGGGCTCGGTCTTATAAAAGATAACGCCGAGCCGAGCTCCAAATATGATGCCGAGGCCGAGCTCGGTCTTATAAAAGATACGCCGAGAGAGCTCCAAATACGATGCCGAGGCCGAGCCTGGTCTTACAAAAGATGACGCTGAGCCGGCTCGACGGTCTTATAAAGATAACGCCGAGCCGAGCTCCAAATATGATGCCGAGGCCGAGCTCCGGTCTTATAAAAGATACGCCGAGAGAGCTCCAAATATGATGCCGAGGCCGAGCCTCGGTCTTACAAAGATGACGCCGAGCCGGGCTCGGTCTTATAAAGATAACGCTGAGCCGAGCTCCAAATATGATGCCGAGGTGAGCTCGGTCTTATAAAAGATTTGGCCCATCGGTGAGCTCCAATACGACTCCGAGTCGAAGCTCGGTTTTGGGCAAGACGAGTCCGTAGAGCTCGAATGCCGGTGCTCGATATCTCGAGTCTTTGTGGTGCAACGTGATTGTGATAAAAACATTACACATATAATAAAGACTTACAAAGTATATAAGAATTTAAAATAACAATTGTAAGAACCTGGAGAACTAAAGAGCTCGGCTCGCTTCTTGAGCTCGAACTCGCTTCGTGGATAGCCGATACGGGGTAGATAACTCAAGAGCTTTCCTCAAGCGCCACAACAGTGTCTTTCCGTGGCAATCAGACTCTCGAAACGGATTCGATCGGCACGAAATTTGAGGGATTATTCTTCCTTCACTTTCCTTCATGTGACCGTGAAATTTTCTTTCGATGGCTCAATCTCCGGAATAAGCCGATCTGGCAGCTGCTGTCCAGAATCCTGCTACGCTTCGTACCCGCAGAATCTTCCTTGCCACGATCGAGAAATCAAACGAACTCCGATCGCCTAAAATTTTGAGGGCTTGTTCGGTCCTCATAATTTTGAATCTGACCGTGGAAATCTTTGTTCCAACGGTTCAAACTCCATAAATCAGCCGCCGATCTCGCTGCATTTTTGGTGCTGCTTTTGCTGTTACAGCAGCAACTTTCCGCATGATTTATCGCTATATAAACGGACTCGATCGTCACGAAATTTAGAGTGGTTGTTCGTCCCTTCCTTATCCTTGAATCTGAACGGTGGAAATCTTGTTTCAACGGTTCAATTTCCGCAATCAACCTCGGATCTCGACTGGTCGCTTTTTGGCATTAAATTGATCATTTAATCACTCACTCCTGATCCATCAATCGATGTAAGGCCCTTCTAGCGCCAATGACGATACGGATTTTGGTCGATACGATAATTTGGAGGCCAATTTAATTCCAGCACGATAGAATCAAGGATGATTTTTGGGGTGATTTTGGTGTTTTATGGTCGAGTCCAAGAATGTATCTCGACGCTTACGATCTCGCTAGACGCCCGCGAACTGCCTCACGTAGCTCCCTGAACGACGTGATTATAGCACACGTCCTTCTCTCACTCTAAATTTGGGGCGTTTTACCTATCGACATAATTACCTCTTAAACGCCGCCGCTTCGCCAAGAACTCGGGCTTGACCAGGTGTTTAGAGCTCGGATCAAGCTCCACCAGATCGACCGATGGACACCGACAATGGGTACTCGAGATGGAACACTGCAAGAT